>CM035165.1:53342678-53936645 GCA_020205615.1 Panax quinquefolius
TGTCTAGAACTACGATCGTGGTGTTAAGCTCGACGACCTCGTTCGTAGTGTCTATACTATCGTTCGTAGTGTCTTGAGACACTGTTTTGTCCATGTCTGTTTCATCAAAGATGATGTGAATTGAGACTTCTACACGTAGCATTTTCTTGTTGAACACTCTATAGGCCTTGTTGTCTGTGGCATATCCAAGAAAGATTCCTTCGTCTAACTTGGGTTGGAACTTTGTCAGATACTGCTGCCCATTGTTGAGAATGTAGCATGCACAGCCGAATACATGGAAGTAGCTGACGTTTGGCTTTCTTCCTTTCCACAGTTCGTAGGGAGTTTTCTTAATCGTAGAGTGTGTTAGTGATCTATTTTGAGTGTAGCATGCAGTGTTGACAGCTTCTGCCTAGAAGTATTCAGGAAGATTGGTTACTTCTAGTAGAGTTCTTCCAGCCTCTATCAGCGTTCTGTTCTTTCTCTCATCTACTCCATTTTGTTGAGGAGTTCGTGGAGCTGAGAAGTTGTGACTGATGCCATTATCTGTGCAGAACTGGTCCATCTCATAGAAGTCAAATTCTCTGCCGTGATCACTCCATATAGCCTTGATTTTCTCTCCTTTCTCGTTCATCACTAGTCTGAACATCTTGATCAGTTGGGAGCTTATTTTATCTTTCGAGTTTAGAAAGTACACCTATGTGAATCTGGTGTAGTCGTCCACTACGACTAGTGAGTATCTCTTCCCTCCAAGGCTCGTTGTTGGAATTGGCCCAAATAGATCCATGTGAAGCAGCTGCAGGGGCTTGTCAATTGAGTTGGCAGTTTTGCTCTTAAATGAGCTTCTAGTCTGCTTTCCAAGTTGACAGACATTGCAAGGCCTTTCTTTGACGAAGCTGAACTTGGGTAAGCCTGCAACTAGATCTTTTGAGGCCAATTTAGACATGCTCTTGAAGTTGAGATGAGACAGTCTTCTATGCCATAGTCAGCTCATTTCTTCAGATGCTTTAGCCAGAAAGCATATTGTCTCGTCAGAGCTTAGTTGTCCAAGATTTACTGTGTAGACATTTCTTTCTCTTGTTAAAATTGACTTTATGGCGGATGTCTTGGATCTGACGACTTGACATTGATTGTTGAGGAATGTTACTTGATGACCCTTGTCGCAGAGTTGGCTTATGCTCAGAAGATTGTGTTGTAGTCCTTCTACATAGGCCACTTTACTGAAGGACACTGCACCGTTCCCAGCTGAGCCATATCCCCTTGTCTTTCCAGAGCCGTTGTCTCCAAAGATGACTGAGGGACCCTCATTCTCTATGTAGTTAGACATAAGGGCTTTGTTCCCAGTCATGTGCCTTGAGCATCCACTGTCCAGATACCAGGTTATGATCGTGGAGCTCTGTTCCTGTGTGTAACATTAAACTTTCATTTTGGTACCCATACTTGCATGGGTCCTACTTTGTTAGTACCCTTAGGAACCTAAATCTGCTTGATTTTGGGTCTTACATGCATAGGATTATAATAGCACAATGCAGCCATGTGACCAACCTTATTGCACACAAAACATCTAATATGATGCATGCTTGTGTGTGTATGACAATTCTTCATCCATTTGGACTTTTGTGGGTTCTCAGCCATACTTCAGTTAAACTGATTCTCCTTCTTCCATGTGTCCTTGTGTTTCATGATTTGTGAGAAGTGTACCTTTCCTCTACTGTTCCTTCCCAGTTTGCTCGTGGAGTTAATTTTACTCGACTCTACAATCCTTTGAGGTTGGGAAGTAGTGGATGGGTTACTCTTCCCTTTTCTGAATCCCAGGCCAACATGAGATCCTTTATTCCTTGGAATATGGATTGAATCAGAAGAGCAGAGTTGGACTGGTTCTTCATTCTATGAGGATTTCACAAATATAATGCCTCTACTAAAACTTGGAGCATTACTAGTGCTAGTTTCCTTTATTTTTTCCACACATGGCTCTGAGGTGGATTCCCCAAAGCCTAAACCTTTTCTGTCAGATGAACTTCTCTGACTAGAGAGCAGGGAGTCCATGGATGAAGAAGATTTATTCCATGTAGAGATTGTCTTTTCTAGTTCCTCAATTTTAGCGGTTAGACTTGACTCTCTTTGTGCATTGAGCTCATTGGTCTGTTTTAAGAGCTTATTCTTAGCTTCAAACTTGGAGAGAGAGAGAGTCAGTACTTAGAAGGGATGTTTCCAGTTATTCTTGTACTTTCTCTTTCTCCTTTTAAAGAAGTGAATAATCTTTGGATAGAACTCTGAACCATTTCATGTATTGATGCATATCAGATGTTATGCCATGCAGTGTAGTTCTTAAATCATCAATGTCTACATCAGGAGAATTAAAGTCAAATACCTCATCTATACTTACTTCATGAATGTTAGAGCTCTTTTTATCCTTTGCATGTTTGGCAATTAGGCAAAGATTTGCCATTTGAGGATCTTCATCATCTCCAGATTCGGGAGTTGAGTCATTTTCTGAATCACTCCATGATCCTCCAGCTACAAGACCTTTGTCTTTCTTCTGAGGACTTTTGTTGCCTTTGAATTCCTTCTTTGAATGTGATTTCTTCTTCAGTTCTTCTCTAAGAGGTTTGTTGCAGTTTGCAATGAAATGGCCAGGCTTCTTGCAATTGTAGCATAGATCGTTTATTTGCTCCTGGCTGTTGTAGTTGTTGACTTTCTTTGGTTTGATGATTCTGCCTTAACGCATAAACCTTCTAAGTCTTTTCACCAGCATTGCAAAGTCCTTATCATCATCTTCATCGTAGTCAGAGTCATTTTTAGTGTTGACTTTGGAGATGTTTATTAGGTTTGTAATATTCATGAACGCAATCAAATTGCACAAAATAAGCGGAAACGTGGAAAATCAGAGTTTTAAAATTTTACAAACCATATTCCCGGATCATCCTTTATGCACAATTATTAATTAAACGAAAAGATAAAGAAAAATAATTATACCCTTGAAGATTTGAGCTTCCTCAGGTACAAGTTCACCTCCAATCCTTTTCGCGTTCAACTTGAATCCACCGGGTTTGGTTCCTTCCTTTGATCAATGTTAGCAACCCAAGTGTTTGGCCTCTAGAGGTGATCCACCAAGGAAGAAGAAAGATTCAAGAAGATGAGTGGTTTGCTAAACCCTAGTTTTTCTATCTCTCATAGAAAAAGAGCGTACTCTCCCAACAATTGGAATGTCGTATATTGATGTCTGATATAAGACTCCTCTTATAAAGATATCAGTTAACCCTTCTAATCTAATTAGAAAATAGGATATTATTTAATTAATTAAATTTCTTTAATTAATTAAGCTCCCTAATCTTATTAGGGATAATTAATTAAACTCTTTTAATTAATTTAACCTCCTAATCTTATTAGGAATAAATGAGAGTACTTATATTAAATTAATTCCTAAACTCTTTTAGAAATTAAAATAATAATAATTGTAATAATATTAATAAGACTCCTCTTATTAATGTATATTTAATATTTCTAAAATATTAAATAATAAATATTAAGCTATTTAATTTATTCTATCACCATAGATTAAATTAAATATACTTAACTATATTATTACGATTATGCCATTAACTTCTTAAATAATTATTCTTCCTTTTATGGTGTGACCCTTTAGGTTCTCCATATTAAACTAGGTTGTGAATAAATCAATTAGAATAATTCTAATCTTATTTAAATAAATAAATTAAATAATTAATTTATTTAAATAAATAATATTTATTCTACAATAGGGATAAGCCTCCCTAGCGATCAACGACTTTCCAGATAATATAGATTTCAACATTAATCATAAAATAACCTCTCGAGTAAATAGTTACTGCGTCAATTCAATCCTTCCACCATACAATGTCCCAATTAAATATAAGACATGAAATTACCACAAGTCTTATTTTATTTAATTATATGTATTTCGATCCTTAAATGTAAAACACCAAATAATGCAAATTAGAAACTCCTTTCTAATTTCATTCTGCCTTGGCCAAGGACTACTGGGTCGTCATTTATCGAATCATATAGGACATTTCTCTTCTTTTACTAGAAGTGGTAGATTCTTTATTGATCATTCATTATCTCCATGTACAACTTATTATACACAAGCATACCCTTTGATATACCCTAAGGGTCTTAAGGAATAAGTCAAAGTATAACTCATCATACACAAGATACTATGATGATCTCAAGTCCAAGGATCACTTGTACTACTATCACTACAGGAATTCCTATTGACAGGCAAGTAAAACTCGATTAGGTATTCCTTAGCGAGCCACGTTCAGTGAACTTATTCTCTAATAAGCACCTACATACTTGCTTTAGTGTCTCCACACAAATGATCATGAGATCAATCATCCTCATCCAATGAGCAAGAATTGTATGTACCAATCTATCCGGATTCACTAATCCCCAATTTAGTAATCCAACGATTGGGAACTTTTTTAGTTTTATACTTTCTAAGAATTTAGATCTCATTAGAATGATCATCATCATTATTCTAAAAGCATTGCTTAAAAACTATGGGTTTATCACATATTATAAAACAGCATCATGTAGATAATTAAAAGCCTTTAATAAATTAATATTTTTTATTAATAAATGAATAAGATTGTTTACAAAGTATATGTTTTATCATCAAACATGATTGGCTTGTGTGCATACTACTTTCAATGTTGTTAGTTGCCTTGAGAGCAACCCCTTTATCCTTCTTTCTTCCTTCAAATAGAGTTTCTTCTCGTTGAGTCAGCTCCAATTCATATGTAAGAAGGTTGCCATATAACTATTGAACAGTCATTTCATGGAGATTCTTTGACTCTCTGATAGCAGTGGTTTTGGCATCCCACTAGCTAGGTAAGGATCTCATGAACTTTATGATTAGATCTTTATTTGGATAGATCTTTCCATAAGCTCGTAGAGAGTTGAGCAGTACGTTGAATTTTTTATAGGTGGAGGTGACGTTTTTTCCTTGAACGTGGGCAAACATCTCATATTGCTGAGTCAGGAGAGATTGCTTGTTTTCTCTGACTTCTTCTTTTCCTTCATGCATGATGAGCAATGCTTCCCAAACCTCCTTTGCTGTTTTGTTGTTGACCGCATTCTTGAACAGATCATCTTCTAAGGATTAGAACAAAATGTTCTTGGCCTTTTTGTTAAGTTGAACAACTCTCTTTTCGTTGTCTGCCCATTCTTCTTTGACCTTGATCTGTATTCTATTTGGGTCGTCTGTAGTTGGTTTAAGCTTTGTAGGAACGTAGGGCCAATTCTGAACAGTTTCAAATAGATCTTCATCTATTGAATCCATGTATGCTTGCATCCGAACTTTCCAGTTGGCGAATTTGTCTTTGTTGCACATAGGTGGCTTGCTGCCTCCTCCAGTCTTTGATTCGCTTATCAGATGTGCCATTGGATCTACTTAAGCTTTATAGGCTTTTTGATAGAACCTGCCCTGATACCAATTATTAGTTCCCAGAGGCACAATAGTTATCTAGAAGGGGGGGGGGGGGGTTGAATAGATATTTTAAATTCTTTTTCAAAATATTTTGTTAGTTATGTTAATGATTCAAACACAGCGGAATTAAGATTTGTTTGTTCTCCCTTTTAGATATAGTGAGTTAATGAGAGTGATGCAGTTATAACAGTTATAGCAGTTATTGTTGGAAATGGGTTTGACAATAATAAATATTAAAGTATTTTGAGGCTTAATTTAATGTGGGACCCACACTCCAGAAATGTCGGGTCCATGCACCTATGCGTTCTCCTCCGCGAGGAGTATAACGTGGTATATTTATATGTTCAAATCCATTAAGAATTGAATGAGAAAATTGACTCCAAAGTCACCTACTTGAAATATTGTAAATTGCAAAAGTCCCACATAGGGCATTTAGAGGGAAAAATGAAGAACATATATATGGGATGTTTGCTCAATGGAAGGACACCAAGGGGCACCCCACTTTTGTGGAAGGGAGAGGACCTAGCCAAGGCTTGGTTCAAACCCACACCTTGCAGCATGCCGTCCGTCGTCGGTCAGAAGAGCTCGGGTGGGTTGGGTGGAGTCAATATATATATTTTTTGGACAAAATCTATTTAATATTTTATCAAATTTTGTTAAAATGATTATTATGCTACTACGTAGTTTTTCCAGTTTTGCCAACGGTAATAAACCGTGCCAACAGTAATAAACAACCGCGCCAACGGTAATAAACCGTGGAATTATTCCTATAAATAATCTATCTGGGCGCTGAAAAAAAAACATGAAATTTTCCCTTTCTGCAAATTCATTTTCCCGTTCTGCAAATACTTTTCCCCCGTTCCCGTTCTACACGGTTTTCCCGTTCCGTTCTGCAATCTTTTTTCTGTTTCTGTGTAAGTATATCTATGCACCATTTTATCATTTTATGCATCATTACTGTAATTACTGTAAGTTCAGTACATAACATATAATTTGGTTCGAAGTGTTCTTAATTTTGAAGTGCTTCTAATTAAGAACTGGAAATCCGTTTTATCTTGGGAAGCAATTATTCATTTAATCCTTTAGCATCAGTGAGGGAATAAATTTGTTTTAAGGAGACTTTGTGTATTCAAAGGACTCGGATTTATATTTTATAATTTGGTTCTGTTTTGCTTATTATATATATATATATATATATATTAAATAATAATATATATTACAGATAACAATCTTAAAGAAAATTTATATTCTATAAATATAGTAGCATTTAATTTTTATAATTTAATTGAAGCGAGAAAATCGTTGATAAAACAAATTTTTTGTATCAATGTATTCTAGAATTGATTGCATGTTAATACGTTTAAATGTAGTTAATTGATATGTACTTGTATAATAAACAATACAAAACCAATAAATTGTATTTATGTAATCAAGTAATATCTATTCATGCTTTGACTATTTTATGCATGAGTATTATACATAATATGTTAAGCAGGATGTCTATTCATTAGTATTGTCATGAGTAATTTTAAGTATATTAAATCAAGTATTGTAGAATATTTAATTTTTGTTTTTAATACATTTATAAGTCTTAAGTATAAGCGATATATAGATTGACTATAATAGTATATTAAATTTATATATAATACGTTATTATAAGTTACAGTATCCATGCATTTATAGTTATTCAAAAGATTAAATTGCATTCATTTATTTTATTGGTTTTCTGGAAAATTAAGGCTTCTGATAACATCTCATATCCGAAACCATGTTCAATTTTCTTGAATAATGTATTAATAAGAAATAGAATAATTGTAAGTGGCATGTGGGTATAAAAATAATAATTGTATTGGACGTAAAACCCATCATTTTGTTAAACAGAATTTATTTCTGTTTGTTTATGTTTTTTTATATTTCTTAAATTAATTTATGTTTGTATAACAGAAATGGCATATACCAGCACCATTCATGCCGTGAGTATGTCTCATGGAGAAAAGACTGAAAGGTTCAATGGAACAGATTTCAAGTGTTGGCAACAAAACATGCTCTTTTATCTCACAACATTGAATTTGTCAAGGTTTCTACAAGAGGATTGTCCTACTCTTGTTGAAGGAGAAACTGACAAGGAAAAAGTGGCTGCAGTTGATGCATGGAAACATGCTGATTTCCTTTGCAGAAATTATGTGATGAATGGATTGGACAATACATTGTATAATGTGTATTGTACAATTCAAACTGCAAAGGAACTTTGGGAATCTTTAGACAAGAAATATAAAACTGAAGATGCTGGCATTAAGAAATTCATAGTCGGTAGATTTCTTGATTATATGATGATAGATTCTAAAGCAGTCATCACCCAAGTTCAAGAATTACAAGTGATTCTACATGATATTCATTCTGAAGGAATGTCACTAAGTGATTAATTCCAAGTTGCTGCAATGATTGAGAAACTTCCACCGTCATGGAAAGACTTCAAGAATTATCTTAAGCATAAACGCAAACAGATGAATCTTGAAGAACTGATTGTGCGACTTAGGATTGAAGAGGACAATCGAGTATCTGAGAAGAAGAGTGGGAAAATTTTATATGAAGCAAAGGCTAATGTGGTAGAACAAGGGCCAAATATTAACAACAAGAGGAAGCGCGAAGGAAATTCTAATTTCAAAGCCAAGATGAAATTCAAAGGCAAGTGCTTTAATTGTGGCACTCCAGGACATAAATCAAATGAATGTCGCAGGCCAAAGAAATTCAAGAAAGAACAAAAGGCTCAAGCAAATGTGACAGTACTGGAAAAACTTTCTGAAAATGTTTCAGACATTAATCTTTCTGCAGTTGTATCCGAATGCAACTTGGTAGGAAACAACAAAGAATGGTGGGTGGACACTGGCGCTACTCGCCACATTTGCTCCAACAAATGGATGTTTTCTACCTACAAACTAGTAGAAAATGATGAGCAACTCTTCATGGGAAACTCCTCAAGTTCAAAGGTTCAAGGACGTGGAAAGATTGTACTGAAAATGACATCTGGCAAAGAACTAACTCAGAATGAAGTGTGTCATGTGCCAAATATCCGCAAAAATCTAGTTTTTGGGTCACTGCTTAGCAAGAATGGCTTCAAGTTGGTGTTTGTGTCTGACAAATTTGTACTTACCAAAAATGATATGTTTGTAGGAAACAGCTATATGTCTGATGGGCTCTTTAAGATGAATGTAATGACTGTTGTACCAAAGTCTATTGATAATAATAAAATTAATTCATCTGCTTACTTGTTAGAATCTTCAAATATATGGCATGCTAGATTAGGATATGTTAATTATAATACTTTGCGTAGATTAATTAATTTAGAATTCTTGCCTAAATTTGATATTAAGGAAAAACATAAATGTGAAATTTGTGTGGAATCAAAAATGACAAGATTACCTTTTCATTCTGTTGAAAAGAAAACTGAATCTCTAGATTTAATTCACACTGATATATGTGACTTAAAGTTTGTGCAAACAAGAGGTGGGAAAAAAATATTCCATTACCTTTATTGATGATTGCACAAGATATTGTTATGTATATTTGATAAGAAGCAAAGATGAGGCTATAGAAATGTTTCAACT
Organism: Panax quinquefolius; assembly: GCA_020205615.1. Classification (NCBI taxonomy): domain Eukaryota; kingdom Viridiplantae; phylum Streptophyta; class Magnoliopsida; order Apiales; family Araliaceae; genus Panax; species Panax quinquefolius. Next base: position 53,351,733 of record CM035165.1, read on the forward strand.
TTATAAAATTGAAATTGAAAATCAACGTAGCTAAAAGATTAAAGCAATAAGAAGCGATAGAGGTGGTGAATATGAATTTAAAGAGATATGCTCTACTCACGGTATTATTCACCAAACTACTGCTCCTTATTCACCTCAATCTAACGGTATTGTTGAACGCAAGAACCGAACATTGAAAGAAATGTTGAATGCTATGTTAACTAGTTCTGGAACACCCCAGAATTTGTGGGGGGAAGCTTTGCTTTCTGCAAATTATATTCTTAATAAAGTGCCTCATAAGAAAACTCACAAAACACCTTATGAATTATGGAAAGGTCATAGACCTTGCTAAAAATACTTAAGAGTGTGGGGGTGTCTAGCAAAAGTGATGGTTCCTAAAACTAAAAAGTTTAAGATACGACCAAAAACCATTGATTGTGTATTCATTGGTTATGCAAATAACAGTAGTGCTTATCGCTTTCTTGTTCATAAATCTGAAATTCCTGATAATCATGTTAATACATTTATTGAATCTAGAGATGCATCATTTTTTGAGAATGTGTTTCCATATAATAGAAATAAAGAGATAAATTCATACAAAAGACCTTTGGATGCTACTAGTATAAATCCTGAAAATATAGACAAAGGGTCTATAGTGGATGAACCTAGACGTAGCAAAAGGGCAAGGACTTCAACATCTTTTGGCCCGAATTTTCTAAGATTTTTGCTAGAAAATGATCCTCAAACATACAAGAAGGCAATATCCACTCCAGATTCTTCCCATTGGAAAGAAGCAATAAATAGTAAAATTGAATCCATCATGCAAAATCATACATGGGAATTGGTGGACCTTCCACTTGGTTCCAAACCCTTGGGGTATAAATGGATCTTCAAAAAGAAGATGAAGGCTGATGGTTCAATTGATAAATATAAAGTAAGGCTTGTTGTTAAAGGATATAGACAAAAGGAAGGATTGGATTATTTCGACACTTATTCACGAGTTACAAGAATTACATCTATTCGGATGCTTATTGCAATAGAATCTTTAAATAGACTTGAAATACATCTAATGGATGTAAAAACTGCATTCTTAAATGGTGAATTAGATGAAGAAATATATATGGAACAACCTGAAGGTTTCATTGCTCCTGGACAAGAGAGGAAGGTATGCAAACTTGTTAAATCATTGTATGGATTGAAACAGGCACCAAAATAATGGCATGAGAAATTTGATAATGTTATGTTATCAAATGGATTTAAAATCAATGAATGTGACAAATGTGTTTAAGTTAAAAGAACTCAAAAAGAATATGTCATTGTTTATCTTTATGTGGATGATATGTTAATCATGGGTAGCAACAATGAAGTTATCAACTCTACCAAACATATGTTGGCAAATAGATTTGATATGAGAGACTTGGGGGTTGCTAATATAATATTAGGAATCAAGATTTCCAGAACATCTGATGAAATTATATTATCTCAAACTCATTACATTGAGAAAATACTTGAAAATTTTAATAAGTATAATATAATTCTAAATAAGACCCCAGTTGATATAAATCTTTATCTAGCCAAAAATGGAGGTAATACTATATCTCAACTAGAATATTCTCGTATAATAGGCAGTTTAATGTATGTCATGAACTGTACTAGACCAGATATAGCTTATTCAGTAAGTAAGTTAAGTCGATATACGAGTAATCCAGGTAAAGATCACTGGAAAGCTATTTTGAGAGTTTTGAGATATTTAAAATATACTCAAAATTATGGACTGCACTATACAAGATATCCAGTAGTATTGGAAGGATATACTGATGCTAATTGGATATCTGATAATAAAGATTCAAAATCCACAAATGGATATGTTTTTACACTTGGTAGTGCAGCGGTATCTTGGAAATCCTCAAAACAAACATGTATTGCAAAGTCAACAATGGAATAAGAATTCATTGCCTTAGACAAAGCTAGAGAAGAAGCAGAGTGTCTTCGTAATTTCTTAGAGGATATTCCAAATTGGTCAAAACCTGTGCCAGCTATATGTATACACTGTGATAGCCAATTAGCAATTGGAAGAGCACATAATCATCTATATAACGGTAAGTCACGCCATATGCGACGAAGACATAATACCGTTAGACAATTGCTCTCAAATGGAATTATCTCAATTAATTATGTAAGGTCAAAAGATAATATTGCGGATCCGCTTACGAAAGGTTTAACAAGAGAGCAAGTGGAAAGTTCATCGAAGGGAATTGGTTTAAAGCCTATTGTTTAATTAAGAGTCGTTATAGTGGAAACCCAACCTAGTTGACTAGAGATCCCAAGATCTAGGTTCAATGGGCAAACCGAACTATGTAGTACTTAGTAAAGCACTGAGGAGATATTTGAAAGTAGTATGCATACAAGCCAATCATGTTTGATGATAAAGCATATACTTTGTAACAGTCTTATTCATTTATTAATAAAAAGTATTTATTTATTAAAGGCTTTTAATTATCTACATGATGCTGTTTTATAATATGTGATAAACCCATAGTTTTAAGCAATGCTTTTAGAATAATGATGATGATCATTCTAATGAGATCTAAATTCTTAGAAAGCATAAAACTAAAATAGTTCCCAATCATTGGATTACTAAATTGGGGATTAGTGAATCCGGATAGATTGGTACATACGTTGCTTGCTCATTGGATGAGGATGATTGATCTCATAATCATTTGTGTGGAGACACTAAAGCAAGTATATAGGTGCTTATTAGAGAATAAGTTCACTGAACGTGGCTCGCTAAGGAATACCTAATGGAGTTTTACTTGCTTGTCAATAGGAATTCCTGTAGTGATAGTAGTACAAGTGATCCTTGGACTTGAGATCATCATTGTATCTTGTGTATGATGAGTTATACTTTGACTTATTCCTTAAGACCCTTAGGGTATATCAAAGGGTATGCTTGGGTATAATAAGTTGTGCATGGAGATAATGTATGATCAATAAAGAATCTACCACTTCTATTAAAAGAAGAGAAATGTCCTATGTGATTCGATAAATGACAACCCAGTAGTCCTTGGCCAAGGCAGAATGAAATTAGAAAGGAGTTTCTAATTTGCATTATTTGGTGTTGTGCATTTAAGGATCGAAATACATATAATTAAATAAAATAAGACTTGACAGTAATTCTATGTCTTATATTTAATTGGGACATTGTATGGTGGAAGGATTGAATTATACGGTAACTATTTACTCAAAGGTTCTTTTATGATTAATGTTGAAATTTATATTATCTGGAAAGTCGTTGATCGCTAGGGAGGCTTATCTCTATTGTAGAATAAATATTATTTATTTAAATAAATTAATTGTTTAATTTATTTATTTAAATAAGATTAGAATTGTTCTAATTGATTTATTCACAACCGGTTTAATATGGAGAACCTAAAGGGTCACACCATAAAAGGAAGAATAATTATTCAAGAAGTTAATGGCATAATCGTAATAATATGTTAAGTATATTTAATTTAATCTATGGTGATAGAATAAATTAAATAGCTTAATATTTATTATTTAATATTTTAGAAATATTAAATATAAATTAATAAGAGGAGACTTATTAATATTATTACAATTATTATTATTTTAATTTCTAAAAGAGTTTAGGAATTAATTTAATATAAGTACTCTCATTTATTCCTAATAGGATTAGGAGGGAAAATTAGTTAAATGAGTTTAATTAATTATCCCTAATAAGATTAGGGCGCCCCTTTAATTAAAAAGGGTTTAATTAAATAATACCTTATTTTTAATAGGGTTACTTGATATCTTTATAAGAGGAGTCTTATATCAGATATCTAGACTACGTAATAATTCCAATAGTTGGGAGAGTACGCCTTTTCTATAGAGATAGAAAAACTAGGGTTTAGCCAACCACCATCTTCTTGAATCTTTATTTTTCCTTGGTGGATCACCTTTAGAGGCCAAACATTTGGGTGGCTAATGTTGATCAAAAGAAGGAACCAAACCCGGTGGATTCAAGTTGAACGCGAAAAGGATTGGAGGTGAACTTGTACCTGAGGAAGCTCGGATCTTCAAGGGTATGATTCTTGTCCTTCATCTTTTCGTTTAATTAATAATTGTGCATAAAGGGTGATCCGGGTATATGGTTTGTAAAAATTTTAAACTCTGATTTTTACACGTTTCCGCACTTTTATGCAATTTGATTGCGTTCTTGAATATTACAAACCTAACAGTGGCATCAGAGCCAAACCTTTATGCGAATTATTAATTGTTCAAATTTAATGTGTATATTGATATGTGTTTAGAACAATTTAATTGGGCATAATTTTATTGTATAAAAAAAAAATTGCCGAAACACAAGTTTCAGAAAAACGTATTTTTTTTTGGCTGAACCGTTTCGCAGTACTGTTTCTTTTTTCGTCTTTACCTGTGTCTCATTTGTCTGCGTGATGTTGATTTTTATTATATGATATATAATATATTCACATGATCACTGGGTTAGTATTTGAAGCAAACATGGAACACATTTTTTTTTTAAGTTAACATGCATGGACGACATATATATATATATATATATATATATATATATATATATATATATATATATATATATATATTATCGTAATATATATTATATATATAATATATATATTTTAATAATTTTATTATTAAAATAAAAGTTATTTTAATTTTAAAATAAAAGTTTATTTTAATATTAAAATATAAAGTTTATTTTAATTTTAAAATTAGATTTCATGCTAACTAATTAGAGTTGGAATTGGATTCCATGATAACTAATTGGAGTTGAAATTAGATTTCATTTTCCTAAAATAAAGGAGTTTATTTATGAATAGGGAAGTAAATCCATCTTTCCTTAAATAAAGGAGTTTATTTAGATATGAAATAAGATTTCATATTATTCAAAATAAAGGAGTTTATTTTTGAATAGGAAAGAGAATCCGTGTTTCCTTTAATAAAAGATTTTTTTATATATATGGAATTGGATTCCATAATTAATTAAAATAAAGGAGTTTATTTTGATTAAAATTTTGATTAAAATAAAATAGTTTATTTTATTCAAAATTGGATAAATTAAAATAAAATAGTTTTATTTTGATTTAAATTTGGATTAAAATAAAGGAGTTTATTTTGATTCAAAATAGATTTTATACTAACTAAATTTGCCCATTAAATGATATCAATATATATATTAAATGTTTATTATTCATGAGATGAATGTTATTTATTGATGCATATGGTGATGTGTATGATAATAAATGGGATTGATTATGGACTATTGACCCAATATGATTGGATTTTATTTTAGTTGGATGCATGAATGTATGGGTTTTTTATTAAATGGGGTCTGCAGACCTCGTCTTCTCTAATTTTTCTTAATGTTAATTCTATCTCTCTCCTATGTACTTCCCCTTGACCGCTGATCAAGGTTTCTATTTATTTTAAATAGTTTTGTAATAGGAATAGTTAGAATTAATTTTGAAAAATTGGAGATCAAGGAGCAAGGAGCGCTTGAAGACCCGTTTGTAATGGAGCCCGGGTTTAAATGTAATAGTTATATTTAAATATTATTTCTTGCACCCCTAGGGTTTGACCTTTTGGTTCACTTGGTGGCTCTAGTGAACCCAACTAGAATAAAAGTCCATAATCAATACGGGTAGAATATAGTATTCTATATGTGCATGCTTATACTATATATATTATATATTATGCAAACATGCTTTCGCGATGTTCATTAATATGATAGCGTATTTTATATATATATATATATATATATATATATATATATATGTGCATGCTTAGCTTAAACAAGATGAGACATATTAATAACAAACCCCTCAATTTTTTTATATTAAGTCCTAAGCGTTCAAAGATATTTGGAATATCGAACGTCGCCTTCTAGCATGATAAAATTAATAGAGTATTAAATATTTAATATGAGTTTGTTGTGTCACCACAAGGCAAGTATTAAGTATTTAAGATGTTAATTTATCATATTTGATGCTTATAAAGAAAATTGAACAATATTGTTTTGTTGTGTCATCACAAGGATGATATTTTTCTTTTTTGAATATATGGAGTGCTAGGTCGGACTTAACTTGGATAATTTTGATTCGGATGTGCCACCACTTGATCAAAATAATCTAAGAGGCAAAAGAAAAGGAGTTGTATAGTTGATGTAATTAACAAAAGTTGTCTACCTATTTATTTATATATAGTTTGTTGTGTCACCACAAGGCTATATACATTTGAAATGGAATCCTTATTCTCACTAGCAAATCTTTAATTAGATTTTGCCGAACTATATAAGTGAGGGTAATATAGTTTGAAGAAAATAGTGGGAGATGCCAATTTAAAACAAGACCTAAATTATTTTGGTGATTAATAAAAGAATGTATGTTAAAATGTTATTAATTACAAATTCATTTACAGAATTTTACAATGTCTAAATTACTATCACTGCAAAACATATTAGATGTTATTTAACCAAACCGTATTAAACGGATTGGTTAAGGAATTTGAGAATAGTTCTCATGGCTGAAAAGTTATCTTATATCCTTAATATGTCTATCCCTGCAATGGTTGCAGACAATGCCTCTAAGGAAGAAATTGCTACTTTTAGAAAGTGACAAGATGATGCACAATTGGCTCAATGCATCATGCTCGCATCCACGAAAGTAACTTGAGCTTCAGCCACAAGATGAAACTATGGATGCTCCTACTATATTCCTGCACATCTAGTAGTTGATGGTGAGGAAAGTAGGACTAATAGATATCAGATATCTAAGGAGCTCTTCCGATCTAGAATGGCCAATGGCACTATAGTACAGACAAAAAGATCTTAACATAATCAAATTGATTGATCAATTAGGACAACTGGTTTTGTCATGGATGGAGAGTTGAGCCAAGATTTGATCTTGCACTCACTCCCGGACTCCTTTCACAATTGTTGTGAATTTTTCATATAAACAAGCTAGATATCAGCTTCGTTGATTTGCTTAACATGTTGAAAAATGATGAGAGTCACTTTCAACCAAGAAAGACCATGTCTTCTTTGGTAGGGGGCAAAGGATCTTACGAAAAGAAGAACGATTCAAAGAAGGTATATAGAAAGGCAAAAACAAAGGATAATAAGAAAAAAACTGATACGGATAGCAAAAGAGTTTGCTTCCACTGCTATAAGCCTGGACACTGGAAAGAAACTGCAAGAAGCATCTTGCAGAGGCTAACCAAAGAAGCTTAGTGAAGTTTTGGTTACAAATACAAATTTGTTCATGATTTAAAATAATTTTTTTTTTAAGTTAAGGTTCTATATGGGTATTGGATACCGACTTTGGTTATCATAAATATAGATTTATGAAGGGACCAAGCAGAAGTAGAAAGCTAAACAAATATAAGTAATCCTATGTGCGGGAAATGTAGCAAAGGTTGCCATATTAGCCATAGAAACTTATAGTTTAGAAATGCCCACGGGCAAATCTATTAAGTCAATAAGTTGTTATTGTATTCCAGTTCTTGTTAAAAATATTATTTCCATTTTATTGTTGGACAATGAAATCTTTGGTATTATAATTAAGAACAATTGTTGTTCTATTTATAATAATAATATTTTGTATAAAACTGGAATATTACTTAATAAATTTTGTATACTTGACTTACATGAAAATAATTTTGCATATTGAACAAATTAGTATAAGAAAAGGAGATGATCATTCAAAGAGTTGAATGTGTGTATTTGCTGAAATACAAGTATGAATTATTTGAAAGGTTCAAAGAATTCAGAAGTGAAACAAATTGACAATGCATTAAGATTCTTTGATTAGATCAAGGAATAAATACTTGTGAAATAAGTTTCTAGATCATCTTAAATGGTTTTCTCATAATGGACGCCTCCTGATACGCAATAATTGATTGATGTATTTGAATGAAAAATCGTACCTTGTTAGACATGGTGCGGTCCATAATGATTTTACCGACATTTCAGTATCCCTCTAGGGTCATGTCCTAGAAATGGCTGCATATCTACAAAATGGTAACCTCAAAATCCGGACCCAAGACTCCATAAAAGTTATGGATAGGGAGGATTCCTAATCTTAAGTATGTTAAGATAAGGAGTTGTCCAACTTATGTGAAAAAGGTTTCAAATGATAAGCGTGGGACAAGATTTGACAAGTGCAGATTTGTGGGACATCCTAAAATAAGTTTAGGGTATATGTTCTATAATCCTACATAGCAAAAGGTGTTTATTGCGAAACACGCTACCTTCTAAGATAAAGGTGTTTATCATTGAAGGGGCTAGTGGGAGGATAATAGATCTTGAAGAGTTCAAGAACCACAAAACACTATAAGTCAAATAAGAGGAACTCAGATAGATAGACCTATTGTACACTGGCCCAATCGTGAAGTCCGGAATAGTACCAAGAAGATACCTAGGAGGTATGGATTCATCATGGATGATGATGATGATGATGAGCACGCATCATAGAAGATGATGATCCAGAGTTACATACGATGAGGTAAGAGTTCTGAGTGTGTACAAAAGGGTCGATGGGAGCGTCGTGAAATTTCTAGTATTATATGTTGATATACTACGGATGAGGAATTACGGACCAATGCTACAATCAAGAAAGATAAAGTTGTCTAAACAATCCTCCATGAATGATTTGGGAAGAGTATCATTATTGGGGATGCAAATCTATATAGATAGATTTAAAAGGATGCTCAACTTAACCCAAGGAACGTATATTCATTTGATGCTAAAGTCGTTTAGCATGGCAAACTCAAGAGATGTCTCATGTTGATGAGCTATGGAGTGTATCTCTCTTTATAGTCCCCATGCACTCTGAAAGAGAGATCGCATGAGTGACTATCATGTATGCAATGAAATATACAAGATCTAATGTTGATCGGTCATATTCTGGAGAAGATCACTGTAAGACAGTGAAAAACATCTTAAAGTTCTTAACCGGCACTAAGGATGTGAGCATACATGGTGGGTCTGAATTAAAACTAGAGGGCTTTACAGACTCAAGTTTTTCGCATGCACTAAGACGACCGAAAATCCACTTTAAGGTAAAAGCGTTATCTTAAACGAAGGTGCGTTGAATTGGAAAGGTTCCAAACAAAGAAAGAGTTCTTTGGTTTAGTGATAAAGACAAAGTATATAGCTATAAATGAAGTCGCAAGTTGATTGTTTGGATTAAAAGTTAATTACAGAACTAGGAATAGTTCCTTAGTCTCATCTTGGATCTAAACATGTGTTGTCGCACTTTCATTTGATTATTAGAATCATTGAAAGATGGGAAATCACTATAGAGATAGTGGACTCTCATGAACAACATTACATATCCATTAACTAAAGCTTATCCAACAGCAAGATGATCGTCACTTAGAGAAGATGAGTATGAGATACCATAACGATTGGCTTTAGTGCAAGTGGGAGATTGAAAGTAGTATGCATACAAGCCAATCATGTTTGATGATAAAGCATATACTTTGTAACAATCTTATTCATTTATTAATAAAAAGTATTAATTTATTAAAGGCTTTTAATTATCTACATGATGCTATTTTATAATATGTGATAAACCCATAGTTTTAAGCAATGCTTTTAGAATAATGATGATGATCATTCTAATGAGATCTAAATTCTTAGAAAGCTTAAAACTAAAATAGTTCACAATCATTGGATTACTAAATTGGGGATTAGTGAATTCGGATAGATTGGTACATACGTTGCTTGCTCATTGGATGAGGATGATTGATCTCATGATCATTTGTGTGGAGACACTAAAGCAAGTATGTAGGTGCTTATTAGAGAATAAGTTCACTGAACGTGGCTCGCTAAGGAATACCTAATGGAGTTTTACTTACTGTCAATAGGAATTCTCAGTAGTGATAGTAAAGACAAGTGATCCTTGGACTTGAGATCATTATTGTATCTTGTGTATGATGAGTTATACTTTGACTTATTCCTTAAGACCCTTAGGGTATATCAAAGGGTATGCTTGGGTATAATAAGTTGTACATGGAGATAATGTATGATCAATAAAGAATCTACCACTTCTATTAAAAGAAGAGAAATGTCCTATGTGATTCGATAAATGACAACCCAAAGAGTCCTTGGTTAAGGCGTAATGAAATTAGAAAGGAGTTTCTAATTTGCATTATTTGGTGTTGTGCATTTAAGGATCGAAATTCATATAATTAAATAAAATAAGACTTGACGAAAGTAATTCCATGTCTTATATTTAATTGGGACATTGTATGGTGGAAGGATTGAATTGTATGCAGTAACTATTTACTCAAAGGTTCTTTTATGATTAATGTTGAAATCTATATTATCTAGAAAGTCGTTGATCGCTAGGAGGCTTATCCCTATTGTAGAATAAATATTATTTATTTAAATAAATTAATTGTTTAATTTATTTATTTAAATAAGATTAGAATTGTTCTAATTGATTTATTCACAATAGGTTTAATATGGAGAACCTAAAGGGTCACACCATAAAAGGAAGAATAATTATTCAAGAAGTTAATGGCATAATCGTAATAATATGTTAAGTATATTTAATTTAATCTATGGTGATAGAATAAATTAAATAGCTTAATATTTATTATTTAATATTTTAGAAATATTAAATATAAATTAATAAGAGGAGTCTTATTAATATTATTACAATTATTATTATTTTAATTTCTAAAAGAGTTTAGGAATTAATTTAATATAAGTACTCTCATTTATTCCTAATAGGATTAAGAGGGAAAATTAGTTAAATGAGTTTAATTAATTATCCCTAATAAGATTAGGGAGCCCATTTAATTAAAAAGGGTTTAATTAAATAATACCTTATTTTTAATAGGGTTACTTGATATCTTTATAAGAGGAGTCTTATATCAGATATCTAGACTACGTAATAATTCCAATAGTTGGGAGAGTACTCCTTTTCTATAGAGATAGAAAAACTAGGGTTTAGCCAACCACCATCTTCTTGAATCTTTATTTTTCCTTGGTGGATCACCTTTAGAGGCCAAACATTTGGGTGGCTAATGTTGATCAAAAGAAGGAACCAAACCCGGTGGATTCAAGTTGAACGCGAAAAGGATTGGAGGTGAACTTGTACCTGAGGAAGCTCGGATCTTCAAGGGTATGATTCTTGTCCTTCATCTTTTCGTTTAATTAATAATTGTGCATAAAGGGTGATCCGGGTATATGGTTTGTAAAAATTTTAAACTCTGATTTTTACACGTTTCCGCACTTTTATGCAATTTGATTGCGTTCTTGAATATTACAAACCTAACAATATTTACTCCTAACCATTCCTATGATGAGACAGTGCACATCTGTCGCGAGAAATAGGTTAAGTTACACTTTTAATGACTTCTATATCTTGAAATACGTTCAAGTAGAGTATTGCAGGATACTCTTTATAGAAGTCACCTATGTAAGTAAGAAGGGGGCCATTTCTATGAGAATTTGAAGGCTGAATTCTCTAATATACTCACGGAACCAAGAGGTGTTTCAAGGCCAAAATGAACACAAACGTGAGAACCGACTATGTCTGAAGAAATATTTTGTGAATTCTATTGTCTTGGCTTACACGAAAAAGCTGACAGTTCAAAGACATCAAGTCTACTGATTAGCATAGTAAATCCGATAAATTTTACTATGTTAAGTTCAAAACCACTAGGCTACTTAACCTGATGATGTTAAGTTCAAAACCACTAGGCTACTTAACTTGATGAAATATATTTTCTCATGTACTGAACAAGAGTCTGCATATTCATAACATTTTTTTTAATTTCCATGTTGTAAAGCCAATTTTACATTCATGTGGGGATTGTTGGAAATGGGTTTGACAATGATAAATATTAAAGCATTTTGAGGCTTAATTTAATGTGGGACCCACACTCCGAAAATGTCGGGTCCATGCACCTATGCGTTCTCCTCCGCGAGGAGTATAACGTGGTATATTTGTATGTTCAAATCCATTAATAATTGAATGAGAAAATTGACTCCAAAGTCACCTACTTGAAATATTGTAAATTGCAAAAGTCCCACATAGAGCATTAGAAGAAAAAATGAAGAACATATATATGGGATGTTTGCTCAATGGGAAGGGCCCCAAGGGGCACCCCACTTTTGTGGAAGGGAGAGGACCTAGCCAAGGCTTGGTTCAAACCCACACGCGTGCGCCGCCGCCATCTGTCCGGTTGGTCGGGCCGGGCTTGGGTTCAGGTGGGTGGGTGGGTCATGATATATATATTTTTTGGACAAAATTTATTTAATGTTTTATCAGATATTGTTAAAATGATTATCATGATACTAAGTAGTTTTGCCAGTTTTGGCAACGGTAATAAACCACGCCAACGGTAATAAACAACCGCGCCAACGGTAATAAACCGCCAAATTATTCCTATAAATAATCAATCTGGGCGCTGAAAGAAAAACATGAAATTTTCCTGTTCTGCAAATTCATTTTCTCGTTCTGTAAATACTTTTCCCCCGTTCCCGTTCTGCACAATTTTCCCATTCCGTTCTGCAATCTTTTTCCCGTTTCTGTGTAAGTATATCTATGCACCATTTTATCATTTCATGAATCTTTACTGTAATTATTGTAAGTTCAGTACATAACATATAATTTGATTCGAAGTGTTCTTAATTTTGAAGTGCTTATAATTAAGAACTGGAAATCTGTTTTATCTTGGGAAGCAATTATTCATTTAATCTTTTAGCACCAGTGAGGGAATAAATTTGCTTTAAGGAGACTTTGTGTATTCAAAGGACTCGGATTTATATTTTATAATTTGGTTCTGTTTTGCTTTTTTATTATATATATATATATATATATATATATATATATATATATATTAAATAATAATATATATTACAGATAACAGTTATAGCAGTTATAGCAAGAATGTAAGAGACACATCAGTTTTAAGTGGTTCAGAGCACTTAAAGCTCCTAGTCCACTCTTCTAATCCTGGAGTAGGAAATCCACTAAGGATATCTTTTACACTTTCAGAATCTCACAGATTCCTTCTAGACCAACAGTCTAGGCACTTCTCAATTCACTTTTGAACTCTTCCAGTCCAGCAGACTTGGTTCTTCACAGTTCACTTAGAACTCTTCAAGTCCTTCTGACTTGGAACTTCTTACTTCACTTGATTGGTAGTTGTTGAGTTCTTGGTTGGTGCTACTCAGTTGCTGTTAAGCACTTGTTCGAAAGAACTGAGTAGCTGAGCAAGCTTTCTCTTTTTCAGATCATAGAGTTGAGCGTTGAGTGTTCTTCAGCATTTTGTTCAATGCTTTCTTAGTTGAATCATCTCCTGTTGTTTTGCATATATTAGGTCTTTGAAATATATCCGTTGAAGACAGTCGTTGAAGCATTAAATACGTTTGACATTTTTGAACTTTGATGGAGACTTTTCTGCACATCTGCTGATTTGCAGTCTGGCCCACTAACACAGCACTTCTATCTCACCTAACACCTGAAAAGGTGTTTTCCTCTGATCCATGGTACTTTCCTTAGCTTCTTCAATACGTTTCTTTGGTGTGTACTAATGATATCTTTTATGTTATTGGGACTCATTCCACATTTGTTGGGATTTATCTTTAAACAAATGGGCAAGGCTCGATGCTTCTGACACATGCAGATGATGCTCTACGATTCTGATCGTGGTGTCTTGCCACCTTGGCGCTTGATCCAATACCAGAAAATGAGAACACTACAATTTCTCTTAAAGACTGGCGCACTACGATCTTCACTTGTTTGACTTGCAGGCTCTACATTTTTGAGAGCACACTACGATCTCTGAGTTGGCTCGGCAAACGTTTGGACCACTCTACGATTTCTAGAGAGGCCTTTCAAGGCAGATACACTACGATCCTTGATGCTCTACAATTCTGCCTTGGCTTCTACAAATCTCTTGATTAGCTCGATAGACTACAATTTTGTTGAAGCCTATCTATTACATCTCAAGTCATAGATCAACCTAACATCTTTGATCTCTTCATCTATACATTCATTTACAGAATGAAAAACATTAAAAGCTTAGATCAACCTAACAATTTTGATCTATCACTAAGTCCTTGTACATATATTACTCGAAGGACTTTACATATAATCATGAGCATTTACTTTAAACATCAAATCAAAATATGTTGTCTCCCAACAATCTTACTAACACATAATAAAAACAAATAATATAATTTTATTCATTATTTAATTAAATAAAATTATTTTACAATGGATCCAAATTTCTCGGTCGTTACAATACATAACTAATGAATATCATATACGTATACCTATATCATGTTAGGATTCAAAAAGTGTTGATAAGCTATACTTTGGTAAACTACGCTTGAGGCAAGTATCTAAACCCTTTTTCTTTGATGCAACTTTCTTAACTTACCCAACTTTGGATTTTGTGCAAGTTCTCGAACTTTAGTTAATTTTCATATTGAATGCAAGTATCCTAAATTCTTTACACTGTATATATATATATATATTGTATAATTCGAATTGTTGCCATATCAATCATATTCATTTCCAACAAATTTCTAGTACTATTCGGAAGTCATTGGTATATCTTAATGATTGTTGCAAGCATTGAACTTATCGTTCTTGAATGCATTATAAAAGCGGTCCAAGCCATTGATTCGACTAGACTATTATCGTATGATAAAAAGCTATCCAAACCAAATTGACTTGGTGCGAACTCTTATTGACTGAGATGAACAACCCTCTTTGAAAGGAAAACTATAAAATTATCGGGAGACCGACGTGCGCACATGAATATGATTAAATGTTATGCATAACGTAGGGTACTTTAGGTTGATCACATGTTGTACTCATTTTTGTTGGATTTTCAGTATAATACTGTTAATTCTGGTAGAAGTTCATAGTCCTTAGTGGCTGCTCAGTATTCTTTACTCCGAAATCTAGAAATGGTTAAGTACTAATATCTTTCAGTCCATAGCGACCTGTATTGCGAATTGTTGATAATTCTTGAACTATTATTCAGTGTCATATCCTTGAAGATTTGAACTCTATATATGATCACCCTTTTTGCGATATTACTTGCTGGGCAAACTTGTTGCTCATTCTTACTTCCCTAAAAACATTTCAGTTAAGGCAGAGCAAGGCGGACCCTCAGGCACTGATAAGGGCAAGGGCAAAGCTACGGAGTAGTTCATATTTGTCTAGAGCTATTATGATTATGTATTAATTATGTCTAAACTTTGTTTAAGTATGTTAAGTTATGTAAGATGTGAGACCCCAAATTTTATGAATAAAGATTTAAATTTCTCGAAATATTTTTTTAAATATTATGGTGTGGATTTGATATAATGTTATAGTTGTGGGTAATATTTATAAATTTTTCAAAGTATGCAAGTTGTTGTATAATATTCGATTGGTCGGGGAATATTCTTTTTGTCGGGAAATATCCGTACGACGGTACAATCATTGGTGGACCCCACAACGGAATTATTGTTGGATTGAGAAAACGACAAAAATAGTTTTATAAAAATAACGGCGGAGGTGTTACCATTAAAACTGTTGAACTACCCGACAGTAAAAGTGCAGTAATACGTGTGGTTCCATAGTAGCACACGCTATTGATTATTGATGCTTACGTGAGAAGACACTCAGTTATACTCAATTATTGCTACAGTAATTGCTGCATCATATCTCTTATATTATTGATTCAATTATTATCACAGTATCATCTGTATAATATGTTATATTATTAAATCAATAATTGAGACGACAAGTTATATATTAATGATTAATAATTGTTGAAAGATTAAATATGTGTTGATTAAAAATAAAATGATTTGTGATAATATTTATTCAATCCTTGATGTATATAAAGAGTCTATTATGAGACGTTTGTGGTAAATTTGGTTATTCTATGGGGGCCCATATGTCATCATCTAAGAGTCTCTTTCGCAAATAGTATTTACCTTTACTAGACGTCAAACCATTTGCCATTTCATATTACAGGCGTCAAACCACTTGGTGTTTCACATTACAGGCGTCAAACCACTCGGTGTTTCACATTACAGGCGTCAAACCACTTGGTGTTTCACATTACAGGCATCAAACCACTTTTATTTTCATATCACCAGTCGTCAAGCCGCTTGCCTTTTCACATTGCAAGTGCTAAGCTACAAATCTTCTATAAATAGAGGCCTAGTTCTTCATTATTTTTCACGAATTCATTCAAGCTATAGAGAGAGAAAGTATAGAGAGAATAAGAGAGAAAGAAGAAAAGTATTCTGTTACTACACTACTGCTGTATTCAATCTCCTACTAATGTAAGGGGTGTTATTTCTTTTGTATTTATGAAGAGAACTTCTATTATTCCATTATTTATTATTCTGTTGGAATAACCTGTATACGCGGGCTACTCTATACTTGGTGAAATTCTCCTGTTATTCTATTCTTTATTATTCTGTTGGAATATCCTGTCTGTGCATTTTACGCTGGACTTGGTTCCAATATTTATTATTCTCGTTGAATATCACATGTCATGCGTTTTACGGGACCGGTTCCGATCTTTATTATTCGTTGAATATCCCATGCATGCGTTTTCTGGCGGACCGGGTTCCGTTATTTATTATTCGTTGGAATAACTCACTGTCGCTTGGCCTATCGCATTTATGGTGATTTCTTTTGTTATTCCATTCTTTATTATACTCAAATTGGTTAAAACTTTGACTTCTATACTCCATGAAATTAGTGGAATATCCTTGATATTTGCGCTTCATCCAAAGATCTTTTCATGGAAATATTCTTCCGAGCATTCTTGAATTTTACTCTACAAAGCAAGTAACATGTCGATAGTTTGGACGTTATTGGTTCTCGGATAAATTAATTCTTGAACTTGTTTTATGAATTCTTATATCATTGTCATCATCCTCATGTTTTTATATTTTGTTGAAAGTCATCTGTGGCTCATGAGTGCATAGATGGACTTGGTATGATTATGACTGAGGATTATTCAGATAATCATAACCGCAATGTTACAAATGATGTGGAAAATTCCTCATTTGCCCGTAGTGCATTGATGGGACGCTTTTTGGTATGATTATGGCTATGGATTCTCTTTGGTCAGTAGTGCAAAGATGAATTGTTTTATGGCATGATCAGGACCTTTAATGAAAAACACGATTATCTTTTGGCAGTAGTGCATGGATAATTCGTGATCGTGATACTAAAAATATCCTGGCCCGTAGAAAAGTGGTGATTCGATGATGTGGATTATTTATTGTCGAGTCCCAATGATAAAAGTGATGAAAAACCTTTTAAATCATAGAAGATAGTAGATTTTACTCTCTACTTGACTCTTCTAATGGATTGTTTGTTCCACTGCAGTTAAACTTGATGTTTGTTATATTTTATCAGTTTAACACTGTTAAAGGCTAATGATAAATTATTCGCATTATCTTAGTCATAATATTTTTCATCGGGCTAGTTGAGCTCACCCTTTCTTTTCATCGTTTTCTTCAGAAAATGAGAATATAGCCGGGATGAGTCGGGGAACGGAGTGATGGTCCTAGATGGTGCATTAGTAGTCCTCATTATTCTGTGATATAGTGTGATAATAATTGTAATGAGGACTCCTTTTGAGTTTGTATACTCTCTAGTAGACAATATTTGTATTCAAACTCATAGTTTATGTTTTGTCGTATTGTATACATTTACAATTATATTATTAAGTTGTATTTGAATTCGCATACCACGATTCGGGCGACTCAAGATGGGTGATGTATACCTAATTTTGAGGGCGTCACAATTGGTATCAAAGCTTAGGGATATGATCCCTGGCTAGGATGTGAGAATAGAACTAGGAGGGGAGAGACGGGGAATTCCTTCGCTAATATGACCTACCTAAGTTTATTTGGTATTTAATTGGTCGGTAATATAGGGATAATATGTTACATGTCAATTAACCTTTGTTTTGTGGCAGTATCTGAAAATGACATCCGAGAATATTGAGAATATCAATGGAGCACATGAGACCGTTGATTCTCCACAGATCAATAATCAGGACAATGTGCAACAGGATGGTGATAATCCTCCTGTAAACAACAACACTGATCAATTGATGAACGACGGTACGTTTAGGAGTTTTTTAGAATTCATACAACATCAGGCGAAGGAGGCTCCTATTCATAATGCAGGAGGAAACAATGGCAACCCACGGTTGGTCATCGCTAAGCAATTCAAGGAGCTGGGACCACCGGAGTTTTTGGGAAAGCCAGAACCACTTAAGGCGGAGACGTGGTTAAAGCAGATCACCAAGATATTTGATGTCTTGGGATGCTCCGAGGAGCAAAAGGTTCCCTTTGCCACCTTTATGTTGGGTGAAGAGGCAGATCACTGGTGAGAATCTATAAAACGTACCCAGCCTGACGCACTCAAGATGTCTTGGGAGAAGTTCCAAGAGCTGTTCAATGACAAGTACTTTCCCGAAAGCATTCGTCACATGAAGGAGGTGGAATTTATGAAGTTGGAGCAAAACAACATGGCCGTGTCGCAGTACGAAGCCAAGTTTGCCGAGTTGTCTTGATTTGCGTCCCACTTGGTTGATAATGAAGAGAGAATAACGCGGATGTTTTTAAGAGGTTTGAAGTCGGAGATACGTCAATATCTTATTTCTCATAAACTGTGTTTGTATTTAGATGTTGTAAATAGGGCTCAGTTAGTGGAGCGCGATAACGAGTCAACGCAACCAAAAGAGAGCAGCCGGCAAAATGATAATATCGGTGATAACAGTTATCAAAACGGTGACAATAAGCATGGAGGGAATCAACATGCCAGAAATGGTAACCACTTCGGTGGTAATCATGGTCAAAACAATAAGAATGGACATTTCAAGAAGAGGAGATTCAACAATGATGGAAAGACGTCAGCACCAGCACCCGTTGTTAAGGAAGGAGAACGACCACCTATCATATGTTTCAAATGCGGAGGAGAGGGACACATCAGTCTAAACTGCGCGATGCTGTCCAAAGCATGTTATAATTGTGGAAGAGAATGTCACTTAGCCTAATTTTGTCATTCACCGAAGACATGTTCAGCTAGGATGGAGGCACCAAAGGCCGTCCCAAAAAAGTCAAAGCCGGTAGTTTAAGAGAGAGCATTTTTTTACGTGATAAGGAACCTGAATAAAATTATCACGGGTATGTTAGTCATAAACTCTTGCGAAGTCTATACCATGTTAGATACCTATTCTACTCACTCTTTTATTGCACCTAGTTGTGTTCAATGTTTGAAGTTAACTCCGGAGAAGTTAGACTTTGATATATCTATTTAAACTCAGTTGGGAGAAACCTTCGTTACCTCCACTATTTATAAATCTTGTTCAAATCAACACTTTCACGTTACCTGTCAATCTTATCTCTTTGAAAATACTTGCCTTTGATGCGATTCTAGGAATCGATTGGTTAACTACTCATCATGCTTTTCGTAAGGTTGTTATCTTTCATACTCCTAACCAACCTGTTATGCGAATTCAAGTAACCAAACCACTAAAGTCAATCATTGTCATATCAAGCCATAAGTAAAGAGCCCTTATCCTGTCGTTGTTGACTTCCTTGTGTGGAATGCACTGAAGCCAGACTTTCCGTAGGAGAAGTTATGAATGACGATGGCAAGTTTATAGGTATCAATGTGACGTGTTATCCAAGTCTTGGATGAGAGTCACAGTTTTGAATGATATTTCTATTTTTAATAAATTTCCTGACGTATTCTTAAAGACTTCTTAGCCTACCCTAAAGCGTGAAATTGAATTTTGTATTGACCCCAGTACAAAACCCATTTCTAAAATGCTCAAATATTTCTTTACTTAAAACGAATGTAACATGCGCCAAAGACGTTGGCTCAAGCTGTTGAAGATTACGATCGTACCATGCAATACCATCGTAGGAAAAGCGAACGTGGTAGCTGACGCGTTGAATAGAAGATCGTATGCGTTTACGAGTGCGATGTTGTTAACACAAAGACCCATTTCGTACGACTTATAAATGATGAAGATAGAGTTAAAGACTCTAGGAACCCACGTGAAGATAACGAATATACGAGTGGAATCGACTTTAATCGATAAAGTAAACCCGTTCAAGCTACATACTCAGAGCTGATGAATGTGAAGAAGAAGGTTCAAGAGGGTGTTATTCTAAAAGCAAGAATCGACGAAGAGAGGAAATCTCAACCCTCGATTTAATTGGCCCATTTGAAATTCTAGATGAAGTAGGAACTGTGGCCTATAGACTCATTTTACCGCCAAGTATGTTGCGTGTTCAGAACGTATTCTTTTCGTATCGATGTTACGTAAATATGTGGACGACCCGAACCACATTATTAATTTAGAACCGGACGAGATAGCAGAAGATTTAACGTATGAGGAGATACGTGTTAACATCTTGGATAAGAACGATCATATTCGACGCTCAAAGGTTATACCTCAAGAGTTAGAATTTGAAGTGAAGTCAAGGTATCCTCACTTGTTCTAAGATACTGTGTATCGCACGTAAATTTCGAGGGCGAAATTTCATAAGGAGGGGAGATTGTGAGACCCCAAATTTTATGAATAAAGATTTAAATTTCTCAAAATATTTTTGAAAATATTATGGTGTGGATTTGATATAATGTTATAGTTGTGGGTAATATTTATAAATTTTGCAAAGTATGCAAGTTGTTGTATAATATTCGATTGGTCGGGGAATATTCTTTTTGTCGGGGAATATCCGTACGATGGTACAATCATTGGTGGATCCCACAATAGAATTATTGTCGGATTGAGAAAATGACAAAAATATTTTTATAAAAATAACGGCGGAGGTGTTACCATTAAAACTGTTAAACTACTTAAGTAGTAAAAGTACAAAGAATACGCTGGCGTGGTTGCATAGTAGCACATACCAGTATTGATTATTGATGCTCACGTGAGAAGTCACTCAGTTATACTCAATTATTGTTACAAAGAATTCACGATCATATCTCTTATATTATTGATTCAATTATTGTCACAGTATCATCTGTATAATATGTTATATTATTAAATCAATAATTTAGACGACAAGTTATAATATTAATGATTAATAATTGTTGAAAGATTAAATATGTATTGATTAAAAATAAAATGATTTGTGGTAATATTTATTCAATCCTTGATGTATATAAAGAGTCTATTATGAGACGTTTGTGGTAAATTTGGTTATTCTATTGGGGCCCATATGTCATCATCTAAGAGTCTCTTTCGCCAATAGTATTTACCTTTACCAGACGTCAAACCATTTTCTGTTTCATATTACAGGCGTCAAACCACTTGGTGTTTCACATTACAGGCGTCAAACCACTTGGTGTTTCACATTACAGGCGTCAAACCACTTTTCTTTTCACATCACCACCGTTTAAGTCAGTAAGCTCATTTTTTTCACATTGCAAGTGCTAAGCCAGAAATCTTCTATAAATAGAGGCCTAGTTCTTCAATATTTTTCACGAATTCATTCAATCTATAGAGAGAGAAAGTATAGAGAGAATAAGAGAGAAAGAAGAAGAGTATTTTGTTACTACACATACTTCAGTATTCAATCTCCTACTAATGTAAGGGGTGTTATTTCTTTTGTATTCATGAAGAGAACTTCTGTTATTCCATTATTTATTATTCTGTTGGAATAACCTGTATACGCGGACTACCCTATACTTGGTGAAATTCTCATGTTATTCTATTCTTTATTATTCTATTGGAATATCCCGTCAGTGCGTTTTACGCCGGACCTGGTTCCAATATTTATTATTCTGTTGGAATATCTTGTCTGTGCATTTTACACCGGACCTGGTTCCGTTATTTATTATTTTGTTGGAATAACCTGCATGTGCGGTCTATCGCATGCATGGTGATTTCTTTTGTTATTCCATTCTTTATTATACTCAGTTGGTTAAAACTTTGATTTCTATACTCCATGAAATTAGTAGAATATCCTTGATATTTGCGCTTCATCCGTAATCTTTTCATGGAAATATTCTTCCGAGCATTCTTGAATTTTACTCTACAAAGATAAGAATATGTCGACAGTTTGGACGTTATTGGGTTCTGGATAAATTAATTCTTGAACTTGTTTTATTGAATTCTTATATCACCGTCATCATCCTCATGTTTATATTTTGTTGAAAGTCATCGTATGGCTGTAGTGCATAGATGGACTTGGTATGATTATGACCAGGATTATTCGGTATAATCATAACCGTAATGTTACAAATGATGTTGAAAAAGTCCTCATTGGCCCGTAGTGCATTGATGGACAATTTTTGGTATGATTATGTCTTTGGATTCTCTTTGGCCGTAGTGCAAAGATGAATTATTTTATGGCATGATCAGGACCGTTGATGAAAACACGATTATCTTTGGCCGTAGTGCATGGATAATTCGTGGTCGTGATACTAAAAAATATCCTCGGCAGTAGTGCAGGGTGATTCGATGATGTTGATTATTTATTGTCGAGACCCAAATGATAAAGTGATGAAAAACCTTTTAAATCATAGAAGATAGTAGATTTTATTCTCTACTGAATTCTTCTAATAGATTTCTTATTCCACATGCAGCTTAAACTTGATGTTTGTTATATTTTATCGGTTTAACATGTTGAAGGCTAATGATAAATTATTCTCGTATTATCTTAGTCATAATATTTCTTATCGGGCTAGTTGAGCTCACCCTTTCTTTCACCGTTATTCTTCGTGAAATGAGAATATAATTTGGGACGAGTCTGGGAGAGCGGAGTGATGGTCCTAGATGGTGCATTAGTAGTCCTCACTATTCGTGATATAGTGTGATAATAATTGTAATGAGGACTCCTTTTGAGTTTATATACTCTCTAGTAAACAATATTTGTATTCAAACTCACGGTTTATGTTTTGTCGTGATTGCATACACCACACAATTGTATTATTAAGTCAGTATTTGAATTTCGCATCATGTATCTGGCGACTCAAGATGGGTGATGTATATCTAATTTTGGGGCGTCACATAAGATATGTTTAAGTTACGAAACATTGGGACATGAACGATTATATTAAATAAATGTAATTTATTGTGTTAGTTCCATTGTTTGAGATGTTATTTAGTCATTAGATTTATAGTACGTGACACACCGAAATCGAGATGTGAGTGGTCTGAATTTGGGGGCGTCACAATAATCCAATATTATATTTATTTTTTCTAGGATTAATTAATGGATTAGATAAAAAAATATCGTTTGGACTATTATACCGTTACTAATAATAATATATTTTAAACTATAATTTAAACTTGTATATATATATATTAAAAAAATGATGAATAATTAATTACAAATTTTTAAATACCGGTGAAATAAATTAATGAGTTCACATTATTTCACCATGTAAGTTTTAAAAATATATGAAATATTACGCATAAATAGAATTATTCTATATTTTACTGTATGTGCAAAATAACAAAAAATGAGTGATACTAATATATGTGTTCCTTAATTAGGCAACTTTATTTAGATTTTATGTAAACTTTCTTTTTTTTGTCTTATTTGGCCATATTGTATATCTCTAATAAATTTTATATTTATATATTTCTTACATTGTAGGAAAAGTGCAATATTCATGTGCTAATTGTTTTATTTTATTCTTTTTCCAAATCCATGTTTTATTTAATACAAAAATAAATATTTTTTATCAAAATCCGTGGAGTATGATTATTGGTCCAACTTAGAATTAGATATAATGACACTGCTGAAAATGCATGCATATATTTGCATTTTGACTTTTTAAAATTAATGACATTTTAATAGTTAAAATTAACTCAATTCCTTTTACTTTTAAAAATAATAAATGTTGTAACTAGTAATATTTTTTATATAATTTATAATTTTAATAAATATATTATTTAAAATTAGAAGAATTTATATTATTTTAAAATTTTAAAAAGTATCAAATTGTCTTAAGTTAATATTAATTTTAATAAGGGAGCGGTGTATAATATATAATGGTTTTTTTTCTTTGTTTCTCAATCAGTGGCAGGCTTATTAAAAATATCTTTGCATTTTGTTGATATATTTGCATTTTGCTGAAATATTGGTGTTGGATAAGTCCGAAAAGACCATACACATCGGAACCTATTACCTATACTTTTTTTAAGTGGTCCAACTCGCTGCTGATCATTTGATTCCTAACTGGACTGAAATTGAAAATGAGGTTAATTTTGTCCAAAAAATTTTAGTTCAAAATGACTGGGATTATAATATTAGGTAGAATATGGTATTAAATAATCTTCTATATTAAGTTATTTTATATTCTCTGAATTAATAATTTTAAATCCAAATTTAAAAATAAATAAGACACTTAAAAATAATAATTATATTTCAAATATAATTATTTCAAACAAACATAGCCTATGTACAATAACCGACAAACACGTCCGTGTATCACTGCCCTATACATTATTGGGTCCTTTACATAACTATACAACATTTAGAAAATAATTACACTATTAGTGCACTCATAAAAAATTTACATAATTAATACACTTTCTATATTTATTTACAATATTAGTGCAATTAGGATTCCTTAATTTAGGGAATTAGTATAGGATTCAATTCATAATAATAAGAAAACCTAAAATCAAGGAGAAATAACTACCATGATTAATAATTCAAATTCGGTTTTGCATGAACTGCAAAAAGCTCCTAAACATCCCGTCGTTCATCGTCTGCTTAGTGGTGTTGTTTATAGGAGGAATATTGCCTTCCTATTGCACGTTCCCCTAGGTGGTGATTAAAAGTATTTCCACGGTCTCATTAACTTCACCGTTAATATTCTCAGCTGTCATTCTTAAATACTGCCATAAAACAAGGGTTAATTAAACAAATTAACATATCACATATTAACCATATAGTTCGACTGACCAACAAATAAGCTTAGGTATGACATACTAGCGAAGGATTACTCGCTCTCCCTCCTAGTATTATTCCCGATCTAAAATGAGACCATATCCCTAAGTTCTGATACCAACTGTGACGCCCCCAAAATAGGTATACAACACCCATTCTAAGTCGCCAAAATACATTGTACAGAAACAACTACAACTTTATTAATACAACATAAAAACTATGAGTTTAAATACAAATATTGTCATCTAGACAATATCCACACTCAAATAAGTCCTCATTACAATTATTAATACACTATTTTACAGAATAGTGAGGACTACTAGAACAACTTCTAGAACCATCATTCCACACCCCGACTAGTACTCGTTACATTCTCGCCTCCTGAGAAGAAAAATGGAACAACAAGGAAAAGGGTGAGCTCAACTAGCCCAGTAAAGAATATTATGACTAAGATAATACAGAACAAATTATCGTTAGTCCTCAATAGGGAAAAATCTAATAGAATACAATAGACAACCAATTTTAAATCAATCTTCGCAGCGGAAATAATAATTCATTAGAAGAGTTAAGTAGAGAATGCAAACTTGTGACAACCCCAAAACAGGTCCATTCCATCAAACCTATTCTGAGTCACCAAATACATGGTACAGAAAAACAACTATAACTTTATTACAACAATTATCGTATAAAATACAATAACACATATGCTGTGAGTTTGGATACAAATATATACCAAATGTGACACATGTCCCAACCGTGGACAACACCTCACAGTGACACCTTACATAAAGGTATAGTCAAAAACTGTTTTAGAAGTTAAAATCTTTGGGAAGTGCTCAAGGAAACCTTCGTACATGGGAGACCATGCGTCTAGGTTATGATAGATAACATATGGCCACAGAATTATCCTTGGTTGACCCAATAAATCCCAAAGAAAAACAAGAAGATTACAATCAGCTTCTTCCCAATGGTGAGTCTTCTCTTGACATATCATTATCTCCACTGTCTCTAATTGAGAATTATACTTCAAACAAACACCAAGATTATATAGGTAGTGCTCGTATATATACTCAGCAAGTGGATGTGCACAACCCTGTATTATGATAACACGAGTTTGTATGTCATTAGACATCTTGTATGATAGTGGCAAAACACCCTTTCAACGTTGGGTTCGCCTCACCCTCAACAGCTATAGACCACTGTTTTATTTCCCTGTTATCCCCCACTCGACTCAGCTACACTCTTATTACCTGGAAGGAATTGTGAAGCAAAAGGGTGAGCACAACTAGCTCAGTAAAGAATATCATGACTAAAGATAATTAAATTATCAATAGCCTTCATCGAGAATAAATCGTAGATTTAGAACATATGGTAGATGATAAAACATTTCAACCATAGTTGCAGCGGAACAAGCAATCCATTAGAAGAGTCAAATAGACCATAAAGTCTATTATCTTCTCCACATTAAAAGTCCACCAACAATGTTTTATCCCTGTAACATTAATCAACAGTTCTTTTCCACAATTATATGAATAACTCATAATCATAATTGTAATTCTAAATTCCTCTTCGCATCCAGGACGAATATAATTTTCATCACATGTCTTTACCTAAAACATCAAAGATCATGGTTATACCAAATCACAGTTCATGTTCATAATCATACTAATAAATTCATCTTTGCACTACGGCCAAAGATATTCATCCACAGTTCATCTTCGTACCACTGGCCAAAGATATTCAACAACAGGTCATTTTTGCACTAAAGGCCAAAGATATTCCTCAACAGTTCATATTTGCACTACATGCCAAATATATTAATATCTCAAAGAAATATAATATCATTTCAGAATTTATATAAATAATAATTATAACCATGTTGATCAATTCACCTTTGCACTTAAGCTAAAGATATTCAATTATAAATCAAATGGTCATGATCATACCAGTCACAATTCAACTTTTCACTACTGGCCAAAGAGAATCCTAGTCATGATCATACCAATAATCTACCCATCTTTATACTCAAGTGAAAGAGAATTTCAACATCAGAGTTATAAAAATGTTATGTATGATAATAAAATCAATATAATCAATATATAGTTTTAATCTCCAGAGTAATATTCATAAATCAACTATAATTTGGTTAGAAAAAGAAACCAATTTTGTAGTGAATAGTAACTCGTGAATAGTAACTCATGAATAGTAAACCCGACACAAAAAGGTAGAAATTCCACAATAAAATTCATACCAATATTTCGGTATAATGATATTGAAATAACATTTCTTAAACTTATAAACAATTTATTTTAATTGTTTACACTTTACTAAATAATGCATTTAATCATCCTAAAATTCTAAACTCATAAGATTTCATCACCAATAACCAAAACCCTCATCAAAAATTTGCATATACCTCATATAGGATTCTCAAGCCATAAAATCCTATTTTTCAATTTTCTTACTTCACATAACATATTTAATTCATTTACTCATAATTAGTCCATTTTCATGAAAAATACCGAATCAGTACAAACAAATTTTCTTTTCTGAGATTTAGTAGAATATAGTCCCATATTAAACATATATTTTTCTCATAATTTTTAAAAATCATTTACTATTTTTCATATGGCCAAAACAAATTTAATATTTAGATATTTATCAAAATTGTACTTTTATCCAAAAATTCTAAAATTCTGAGAGTATACTTCTATCATATACATGTACTCCCAATAAAAATTTTACCAATTTTGGAGTTAACCACAAGGAGTTATAAGCGGTTACTTTTAAAATAGTCTTTTCTCATAAAATTCACAACTCTTAATCTATACATCCAAAAATAGTCATTTTTGGACACAATCAAGAAAACTCATCAAATTATCATTTCAAATTTTTCCAGAATTTTCTGAAGGTCAGAAAAATTATGAAACTGAAAAACATAACAACCCTTAAAATCCCTTACTATCCCTTACCTCAAAAGAGCAGCACTTCTGACTGGATATCGGATATGACATTGAAGGAATCTTGCACTGATGAATAGCAACTCACCAAGTATCTAAATACTCATAAAATACACTTGATAATCTAGAGAGAGAAAGAGAAAAAGCTTATGTTTCTAGTGTGATTTTCAATTCTAACTTAGCCCTCTATTTATAGGAAAATATTAGCACGCCGAAGAAGACTTGACCTGCTACCTGATGGCTTTACCTGCTACTATTCCACCCACCAAAAATCAGCCATCTTCCCCAACAACCAAAAGTGGGGCCCACCCATTTCTAGAATTTTCCACCAAAATCATTTATAAACCTAATTTCTGAATCAGTCACCTCTTAAAATTCATAACAAATCATTCGTTCATTTTTAACGGTTCAAAATTTGTGAACATATACGCAACTTATATATGTATAACATATCCAAAAATCAAAACAATCCAACGGTCGGATTAAAAATTATAACTCACATAATAGAGTTGTAAGAACGCCGACTTGATCTTTTAATACCTCAAATCCGACAAAATACTGATAAAATACCTCAACATTAATTCCTTCATTTATAACCACATAAATAAATCCATCATTTATATCCACATCAAATAAATATTTCCTTATCATATAAATCAATAATTAATTATTCACAAATAATATTACAAAATCACAACAATGACAATGACGAGTTCCCGGTGAAAGAGGGGCTTTCGATAAGGATTTCTCTCCTTCTTGGCGCCGCAATTAGGTGACCAAACCTCTCCTTGATGTAACTTTCTAGACATTGCCAATAATGTTATCTAATAATATTATTCAAATAATATGAATTATTGATCGATAATGGAGATATCGTGCGATGATAATTATTGAACAATAATAATATAAAATATCAACGCAAAGAATTATTGAATCAATAAAATAAAATATTGAGCGATAATTATCGTAACAATTATCGAGTAGTGTCTTCTTCACGTAAGACTCCATAATTCAAAAATATCATGCAACACCGTATGCCATCTTTGTGCGATAACGCGACATCGTATTTTAACCATTGGGTATTTCAACAAAGATAATTCAGAATAACTACGCCTTTATTTATAAAAACTCAATTTTTGTCGTTTTCTTCATCCGACAGTTATTCGTTATGGGGCCCACAAATGGTTGCGCCGTCGTACGAATATTCTCTGACAGTAAGAATATTTCACGACCAAACGAATATTCCCCGACAACAATAAGTATTTTATAGCCACTTGCTTATTTTGAAAAAATTCATATATTACCCTTAACTTCAACTTTTATCAATTTAACCATTTACTAAATAGGAAAATTGAATACTTTTATTTCATAAAATTCGGGGTCTTACAAAACTACTATCTTCTATATATGAATTTAAAAGTTCATCGTCAATATTTTTCCTCGTAACATCAATCAATATATATATCCGAATCAAATATTCATCTTTGCACTACTGAGGCCAAAGATATTCATCACCGGGTCATGTTCATCTAAACACTGCTCATCTTTGCACTCACGGCCAAATATATTAATCATTCGGTCCATGTTCATCTCAACACTGTTCATCTTTTTTCACGAGCCAAAGATATTCATCAAGAAATCATTCATCTTTGCACTACACAGCCAAAGATATTCAATAATATCATCATTTAGGATTGAGGATGATTAAAATATTTTAAAGAAAAGCGAATCAAGTGAAACAAAATAACAAGTATTAAGGATTCGTACTTTAAATAACCCAAGTTCAAAAAGACTTCATAAATAACCGTGATTGGAGTAAAATTCAAGAATGAAGATCAAAACATAGATCCAATCAAAGATAGGAATCATAATGCACAATCTTGGACAGTAAAAGAAAATTTAATTTTTATGAATAATGTCGATTCGTGAATAAGGTCGATACGTGAGTAGTGCCGATACGTGAATAGTAACTCCGAACCTCAAAAGATAGAAATTTCACAAAAAAAAAACATCATCACGCTCGTGAATAGTAACTCGTGAATAGTAACTCATGAATAGTAACTCATGAATAGTAACCTGGACATGAAAAAGTTCTAAATTTGATAAAATTTCCAATCAATATTTTGGCATAATGATATTGAAGAAATAATATCATTTTGAATAAAATAACATCCCTTACCTTAGAAAAATAGTACTACCGACCGAATCTTTGGATATAGTCTTTGAAAGAACTTGCAGACAGTATAGCAATACTCAACGCACTAAAATACTCACAAATACGCTCAATATTATAGAGAGAGAAAGAGAGAGAAATCTTTAGTTTCTGGTGTGATTTTCAATTCTAACCTAAGCACCCTATTTATAGGAAAATGCTTAGAACACCAAAGCAGAAAATTTAATATAATATTAATATTTATATTATAAATTCTCACGCACACTTAGCATCCGAAATCACCACCTAATCACATGTTAAATGAGTCCCAACAATGTAAAAAATGTTTTTGTTAATATAATTATTTAAAACTTCCAAAAATCAATTATTCTGGAACCTCGGAACTTCAATAATTCATAATAAATAGCCTTTTTTATCAGAAAATTCGAATCTCGCAACTTTATATAGGAAATGCAATTCTCTACAACTTTTCAGAAGAAAGTTTTTCCAAATTCCAAATAGAAATTGACCAAAATTCATAAACGGGCGATTTTACAGGCTATAATCAAATTTCAGTCAAGAAATGGGCCCACGGACATGTTTAACATGTTTTAAACAACTTTTGCAACAAAAATACTCCTCATCCTCATATACTCATTTATCCCACATTCATTATAAAAATATCCCCATTATTATATTATAATAATATAATAAAATATTATTTTATCAAAAAAGATAAATTATCAATTTTTAACAATTGTCACTTTAAAAATTTTCTCCATCTATATCCACATAAAATTAATATTTTCCTCATCATATAAATTAATAATTAATTATTCATAAATAATATTACAGAATCACAGTACTGGCAACTAGGCCGTTTCCAGGAAAGAGGGGGCTTTCCAATAAAGATTTCTCCTTACTGGGGCGCAATTAGGTGACCAAACCTCTCCTTAGACAGAACTTTCTAGACATTGCCAATAATTTTTTCTAATAATATTATTCAGATAATATGAATTATTGTCTAGATAATAAAAAATACTTGTGTAGTGACAATTATTAAATTAATGTAATATAAAAAAAAATCAACGCATGACAATTATTGAATCAATAAAATAAAATAATCGAATAAAGAATTATCGTAATAATTATTGAGTAATGCCTTCTTACGTAAGAATCAATAATTGGTGCAATACCGTGTGCTCTTGTTCAAAAATGAGTATTCTGCGTGTTTTAACCACAGGGTATTCCAACGAAGATAATCTGAGTAACAATCAAGGCCAATTATTTATAACAACTTATACTTGTCGCGTTTTCTTCATCCAATTACTTTTTGTTATGGGGCCCACACAAATTAAGGTATCGCTACCGTGCATCGAATATTCCCCGACAGCAAGAATATTTCACGACCAAACGAATATTCTCCGACAACAATGAGTATTTTATAACCACTTGCTTATTTGAAATATTTACGCATTTTACCCATAACTAACCACATTAATCAAATCAACCCTTACTATTTCAAAATAATAAATAGAGGAAATTAAATTTCATTTATTAATAATTTGGGGTCTTACAATAAATATAAGGCACTTCATGGATTTTAAGGTACATGCAATTTACTTTCCAGCACTAGAGCTTTAAGCCTCAATTGTTAACCTTATATCAGCCTGTACTTATTCTCATACCGGAGCTATCCCTCGGCGGCCCAAATCGTCAAGCTTTTGGTGTTTACCCATTTTTGTGCAGGATTGTACGCGCTTTGGTGATTGGGGCGCGTGGACGGATATTGACATTAACATTGGTTCTACAAGGAGGGGTTTTCTAATGTTGCTGGATTTCAATCACGATTCATCAACTTCCTACATCAGAGATTATGGAGAATAATAGGACAGTTACCGGTGGAGGGCAGCCGACGTCGGCAAGTTCTTCTCACTAGAGAGGATTAATAAAGGATAGTCTGGGGCCATCGAAGAGCGTCCATGACAGACTTGGGCCACAAGGCACCCCAGCAGGGTTTCAAGCTAGAGGCCATGATGATGTCAAGAAGAAATTATTTTCCACTACCAGTAAGGGGCCTGATAATGATCAGAGAAGGGTAAAAGGCACACCGCCTAGAACCCAATATCGAGAAGATCAGGCGGACAAGAGATCTACTCTTGTCAAGATGGAAACTGATAAAGCTTTGAAGGTGTTGTTGTAGTAGAAGGAAGAGATTGCCAAACAGATGGTTCTTATTAGGGCTGAGCAAGTAACCAAATTGGAACCGAAACCACACCAAAAACCGCACGAACCGCACCAATTAAAACCGCACCAATGATTCCGGCGTATGTGGCGGTTTTAGGTGGGTTGAATAACCAAATTTACGGTTTCAGTTTAGTTACTAGCCAAAACTGCACGCATAAAACCAAAACCGCGCCATCTGTGTGTATGTATGTATTATCTCTAGTAAATTCTAAAGTTATTTTTCACTTGAACACGCTCAGAGAAAACCCCAGTCTTGTATTGTCATTTTTTCACCAATTGAAAGAAGATGTTAGAGGTTATAGAGTCAAAAATTAAGCAATTGGGTTTTGGAATTTTGAATTGTTTGATGCGTTATTGGAGGGGCTTATAGCTGAGGGGCTCGAGCACTTGATGCATTGGTTAATGTCAATGTTATAATAGTAATAGTCTAATAGATTATTTTTCAAATTAGGTATAGTTAGGATTATATTCTATAAGTCCTCCTTGCATTCTATCTCAAGTATATACTTTTAATTTTTGGGGAACTAGATAAAATTTTTTGCTTGTTATCAAATATATGGTCTCTGTTGTTTTATATAGCGTATGTTTTAGTTTTAAAGCATGCTTGATATAATTCTTATTGCCAACTTTGTCACTAAGTTAATTGCTCGATGTAAGTTTTGTGTTAAATTTTATTGAAGGCTTAGACTTTTTTATTGTTTCAATTGGTTTTGAAACCGAAACTGCACCAATTAAAACCGTACCGCACACTTTAAAATCGTACCTCACCAATCACAAGCGGTTTTGGGTGCGGTTTTGAATTTTTCAAACCGCACCTAAGCGGTTTCGGGTGCGGTTTGCACTTCAAACCGCACCATGCTCACCCCTAGTTCTTATGGCCGAACTGGAAGATGAGACCTCCGGCCATATTCAACCCAAAGAGCGTGGTAGGTCTTCGGATAGACGAGCCAAAACACAGAGGGATGAGGATAGCAGGCTTCAGAGCCGTTCTCGAGATCGAAGTAGAGCAAATGATCATACTCCCGAAGATGCAAAGAAGGCACCTTGTAAGACCTCGAATTTTATGAAATAAAAGTATTCAATTTTTCTTATAATTACTTTTCAGTAAATGGTTAAATTGATAAGAGTTAAAGTTAAGGGTGATATATGAATTTTTTTTCAAAATATGCAAGTGGTTATAAAATACTCATTTCTATCGGGAAATATTCGTTTGGTCGTGGAATATTCTTTTTGTCGGGGAATATTCGTACGACGGTGCAACCTTTTGTGGGCCCTATAACAGAATAACTGTTGGATGAAGAAAAAGACAAGTATGAGTTTTTAATAAATAACGGCGTAGTTGTTACCATTAACACTATTGGAATACCCGGTGGTTAAAATACAGTAATATGCGTGGTTGCATAGTAGCCCACGGTATTGCACCAATTATTGATTCTTACGTAAGAAGACACTACTCAATAATTGTTACAATAATTACTGTTCAATATTTTATTTTTGATTCAATAATTGCCGCGTTGATATTTTATATTACTGTTGTTTTAATAATTGTCACTACACAGTATTTTTTATTATCAAAGTAATAATTCATATTATCAGAATAATATTATTAGATAACATTATTGGCAATGTCTAGAAAGTTCTGTCTAAGGAGAGGTTTGGTCACCTAATTGCGCGCTAGTAAGGAGAAATTCTTATTGGAAAGCTCCCTCTTTCTTGGGAACAACTTGGTTGTCATTATTGTGATTCTGTAATATTATTTATGAATAATTAATTATTGATTTATATGATGAGGAAAATATTCATTTTATGTGGATATAGATGGAGAAAATTTTTAAAGTGACAATTGTTGAAAATTGATATTGTGACGCCCCCAAAATTAGGTATACGTCACCCATCTTGGGTCGCCACTTACATGGTACATAAATTCAAATACAAACTTAATTATACATCTGTCGTGTAACATACGACAATACATAAACTGAGAGTTCTAATAGGAATATTGTCATTTAGACAATATCCATACTCAAGGAGTCCTCATTAAATTTATTGTCACACTATTTAACAGAATAGTGAGGACTACTAATGCTATCTTCAGGACCATCACTCTTTTTCCCGACTCGTCCCAGCTATATTCTCATTTCCTGAAGAGAACAGTGAAAGAAAGGGTGAGCTCAACTAGCTCAGTAAGAAATATTATGACTAAGATAATGCAGAATAAATTATCATTAGCCTACAATAGTGTTAAACTGATAAAATATAATGAACAACCAGTTTAACTGCAGCGGAATATGCAATCCATTAAAAGAGTCAAGTAGAAAATAAAGTCTACTATCCTTTAGGTTTTAAAAGGTTTTCATCAATTTTTATCACTAAGACTCAGTTTAATGAATAAACCACAATATCTAATCATCCCCGTATTACCACGGCCAAGGATTTTCATCAAATTATCAATGGTCATGACTATACCGATTCACCCTCGGTTATAATCATACCAAAAACTATCCATCAACGCATTACAGCCAATCGAGGACTTTTGTCACATCATTTATATCAAGCCATGATTATACCGAATGAACCCCGGTCATAATCATACTAAGTTCATCTATGCACGTAAGCCAAAGATAACTTTCAACATAATATAAACATGAGGATGATGACAATGATATAAGAATTCAATAAAACAAGTTCAAGAATTAATTTATCTAGGAATTATTAACGCCCAAATTGTCAACAAGATCTTTGTTTTGTAGAGTAAAATTCAAGAATGATCGTAAGAATATTTCCATGAAAAGATCTTTGGATGAAACGCAAATATCAAGAATATTCTACTAATTTCATGGAGTATAGAAGTCAAAGTTTTAACCATTTGGGTATAATA
Source organism: Panax quinquefolius (assembly GCA_020205615.1). NCBI lineage: Eukaryota > Viridiplantae > Streptophyta > Magnoliopsida > Apiales > Araliaceae > Panax > Panax quinquefolius. The sequence goes on from CM035165.1 coordinate 53,386,913, forward strand.
AAGAATGGAATAACAAAGGAAATCACCATGCATGCGTGCATTTCAGATAGGCAAAGTTATTCCAACAGAATAATAATAACGGAACCGTGTCGTGAAATTCACACGCACAGGATGTTCCAACAGAATAATAAAGATGGAACCGGATCGGGTGTAAAACACACGAGATAGGATATTCCAACAGAATGATAAAAGCGGAAACCAGTCGGTGTAAAACACATGAGCATGTGATGTTCCAATGAATAATAATAATAAAGATGAACCAGTCAGATGTAAAACACATAGATAGGATATTCCAATGTAATAATAGAAGAATGTCACCAAGTATTGGGTAAACCACGTATCTGAGATTATGTATAGGGTATGCAGCGTATACAAGTTATTTCAATGTAATAATAAAGAATGGAATAATAGAGGATTTCACCAAGTATAGGGTATCTGGCGTATAAAGGTTATTCAATAGAATAATAAAGAATGGAATAATGAAGTTCTCTTCATGAATAAGAAAGAATAACACCCTTTACGGTACAACAAATAATATCCCTTACCTTAGAAGAACCTGAATATTGGAAAAGTGAAGTAAGAATACTTTTCTTCTTTTCTCTATAGTTTTCTCTCAGAGTTTCATTGAATTAAGTAAGAAATAATGAAGGAATGAGCTTTCTATTTATAGAAAAACTGAGGGTGGCTCTTGGTCTTAACGAAGGGTCAAAATGACTCTTGGTAATATTGAAGAGACAACTACTATTTGCGAAGGGGTAATTAACCCTTGGAACACCGAAGAGGCAATTAACTCTTGGTAATATTGAAGGGACAACTACTATTTGCGAAGGGGTAATTACTATTGACGAAGGTAATTACTATTGAAGAAGGTAATTACTATTCACAAAGGTAATTACTATTGACGAAGGTAATTATTATTGAAGTGGGTAATTACTATTCACAAAGGTAATTACTATTGACGAAGGTAATTACTATTCACAAAGGTAATTACTATTGATGAAGAGACTCTTAGATGATGACATATGGGCCCCCCATAAAATAATCAAACTTACCACAAACGCGTCTCATCAATGACTCTTTATATACATCAAGGATTGAATAAATATTACCACAAATCATTTTATTTTTAATCAACACATTTTTAATCTTTCAACAATTATTAATCATTTATAACTTGTCGTCTCAATTAATAATATAACATATTATCTGAGATGATCTTGTGACAATAATTGAATCAATAATATAAGAGATATGATGCAAAGAATTATTGAAAGTAATAATTGAGTATAGCTAAGTGACTTCTCACGTAAGCATCAATAATCAATACCGTGTGCTCTTACGCAACCACGCCAGACATCGTATTTTTTACCACCGGTAGTTCAACAGTTTTTTGACGGTAACACCTCTGTAGTTATTTTTATAGAAAAATAATTTTGTCATTTTCTAATTACGACAATACTTCCGTTGTGGGGTCCACTAATGATTGAGTCAGTCGCATTTAATATTCCCAAACAAAAAGAATATTCCCCACCAAACGAATATTTTATAACAACTTGCTTACTTTGCAAAATTTATAAATATTACCCACAACTATAACATTATATCAAATTTATTCCATAATATTCAAAAATAATATTTTAAAAAATTCATCTTTATTTATAAAAGTGGGGTCTTATAACCTCCCTTCTTATGAAATTTAAGCCCTCGAAATTAGGGTACGATACTGATATGATAAAGAGGTGAGGATACCTTGAATACTTTATCGTTAAAAATATTAAATTCATCTTCGCTAATCCTACCAAAGATATTCATTAACAATTCATCTTTGCACTACATGTGCCATAGATATACAATCAGTAAAACCAATAATGTTGAGACGCAGCGACTTAATATTATCACGACCACGAATTATCCATGCACCATCGGCCAAGGATATTCGTGTTTTCAATACTGGTCATGATTATACCGAATAATCCTTGGTCATAATCATACCAAGTCTATCAATGCACTTCTGACCAAAGAAGACTTTTACCACATCCATGAATTAATATTTCATTCTTTGAGACTCACTCAATAATTAATCCATATCATCGAATCATCCCCGCACTACGTGCCAAGGATATTCATTAGTATCACGACCACAAATTATCCATGCACTCACTACCAAAGATAATCGTGTATTCATTAGTATCACGACCATAAATTATCCATGCACTACTACCAAAGATAATCGTGTATTCATTAGTATCACGACCACAAATTATCCATGCACTACGACCAAAGATAATCGTGTATTCATTAGTATCACGACCACAAATTATCCATGCACTACTACCAAAGATAATCGTGTATTCATTAGTATATCACGACCACATATTATCCATGCACTACTACCAAAGATAATCGTGTTTTTTAATTACGGTTATGATTATACCGAACAATCTCTCGGTCATAATCATACCAAGTCCATCTATGCAATACATGTGCCACGTAGATGACTTTCAACATAATATAAATATGAGGGATAATGATATAAAGAATCAATCAAATGAGATAAAGGATAAATATTAAACATTTATAATATAATTTATCCAGATTCAAGAATATCCCCATGTTATCAATCACTTAATAATCTCATAATCTAATATCATTAATATTATAACAATATTTTAATCACTTCTTAAATTTATAAACAATTTATCTCAATTGTTTACGTTTTACCATATAATGCATTTAATCATTCAAAATGCCATACTCATAAGATATCATCACCAATTATCAAATCCTCATCAAAAAATATGCATATACTCTATATAGGATTCTCTAGCCATAAAATCCTATTTTTTCAACTTTTGTTACTTCACATAATATATTTAACTCATATGTTCAGTAATTAAACTATTTTCATGAAAAATACCAAATCAGTCCCAAAAATATTTCTTTTCTGGGATTTAGCATAATATAGTCCCATAATGAAAATATATTTTTCTCGTAATTTTTAAAATTCATTTACTATTTTTCAAAAATCAATTTCTAATTAATTCCTTAAGAAATTTGCTACCTCAAGTTTAACTCCAGAAATTCCCAAATCTTGGCAGGACCTTACACATGTTAATGTGAGCCTCCAGTTTAAATTTCATGGTCATCGGAGTTATAGAACTCCAGTTATAGCATTTTTCGTCAAAAAAAAACCTAAATATTGAAATGGTCATAACTTGTTCATTTTAAGTCAAAATGAGCTCATTTTTGGACAGGAGGTACTTTATAACATATATTTTCATGTCCCAAAAGGCCAGAATTTTTCACATAAACTTAGTGGCCGAAACAGCCCTTACAAAAACGTGGCAAGAACTTTTTTTGGACATTTTAAAGTTTTGACTCCTTTGCTAAAATCAGTCCACACGAAAATCTACAACATTTTTTTCATTGATTCCACTTGGATTAGTTAGGTAACTCATAGATCTAACTCTAGGACTTAACCACACTCAAAAATTCAAAATATAATAGGAGATTTGGTCAATTGAATTTCATGTTACGTTTTTCACCAAAATCTGGTTTTTAACTCCTTGTGATTTTTAAGAAACTTTCATGTTTTCACATACTAACCAACATAACTCATCATAACACTTACTAACACCACGTATACCCATGATTTTCATTAGTCCAATACTTTTATTATGACTTTCATCATAAACCACGTAAACTGTTCATTTTAGTTGAAGAAATATTTGAGGGTTTAAAAAATGGGTTTTGTCTTTGGGGTCAATACTTAAATTCGATTTCACGCTCTAAGTAGGCTAAGAAGTCTTCAAGAATACACCGGAAATTTATTAATAATAGAAATATCATTTCAAAAGCGTGACTCTCATCCAAGACTTGGATAGTCGTCACATTGATACCAATGTGACTTTCTATCCCTTAACCTAGATAGCACCTCACAATGATACCTATAAACTTGCCATCTTCATTCACGATGTCGCCTCTGAGTAAAGTCTGGCTTCGGTGCATTCCACACAAGGAAGTCAACAACGAAAGGTTCGGGGCTCTTTACTTATGGCTTGATATGACAATAATTGACTTTAGTAGTTTGGTTACTTGAATTCGCACAACAAGTTGGTTATGAATATAAAAGCTAACAACCTTATGAAAAGCATGATGAGTAGTTAACCAATTGATTCCTAAAATCACATCAAAGGCAAATATTTTCAAAAAGATAAGATCGACAGGTAACGTGAAAATGTTTATTTGAATCAAACAAGATTTAAAAATAGTAAGTGATATGAAGGCTCCTACTAACGAAGTTTCAACCAATAAGTCAAAGTTTAACTTTTCTGAGTCAAATTTAAACGTTGAACACAACTAGGTGAAATAAAAGAGTGGGTAGAACTGGTATCTAACACGGTATAGACTTCGTAATTTATAATTAACTAACCCGTGCTAACTTCGTTCGGTTTACTCGCTTTTTGAGAAGTCATGAAAAATGCACTTCTTAAAACCAACGACTTTGTTTTGTCCATATCCACCTTTGGTGCCACCGTCCCAGCTAGACTTGACTTTGGTGCACAACAAAATTGGGCTAAATGACCGTCTCTTCTTGCAATTTCCACTTCTATTATCTTTGCCATGATTACCACCGAAGTGGTTACCATTCTTGGCATAATAATTTCCTCACGATGGTTATCATTATTCTGATAGCCATTGCCACCAGTATGATTATTATCGTGTTGTTGGTCGTTACCTTTTGTTTGAGCTGAATCAACACTCTCATGTGCTTCATTGGTTATCTCAGCATTTTCAGATGCCATTCTCAAACACTGTCACAAAACAAGGGTTAATTAACATATCACATATTATCCCTATACTCTGACCGACCAATTAAATACCAAATAAATTTAGGTAGGTCATACTAGCGAAGGAATTCCCGTCTCTCCTCCTAGTTCTTATCTCACATCTCGACCAGGATCATATCCTAAGCTCGATAATTAAGCGTGACGCTGGACACCAACTTGTGTCAAGACCTCACATTGGTACTATCGACTTGCCACCGAAGAGGCGGCCCCCTACGGAGAGTCTGGCTTCGGTGAATTCCCCATCAACAGGAAGTCACCAGCGAGAGGCTCGGGGCTCTTCACACTTATGGCTCTGATACCAACTGTGATGCCCCTAAAATTAGGTATACGTCACCCATCTTGGGTAGCCACTTACATGGTACATAAATTCAAATACAAACTTAATTATACATCTATCGTGTAACATACGACAATACATAAACTAAGAGTTCTAATAGGAATATTATAATTTAGACAATATCCATACTCAAGGAGTCCTCATTACATTTATTATCACACTATTTAACAGAATAGTGAGGACTACTAGTGCTATCTTCGGGACCATCACTCTTTTCCCCGACTCGTCCCAGCTATATTCTCATTTCCTGAAGAGAACAGTGAAAGAAAGGGTGAGCTCAACTAGCCCAGTAAGAAATATTATAACTAAGATAATGCAGAATAAATTATCAATAGTCTTCAACAATGTTAAACTGATAAAATACAATAGACAACCAGTTTAACTGCAGCGGAATATGCAATCCATTATAAGAGTCAAGTAGAAAATAAAGTCTACTATCTTTTAGGTTTTAAAAGGTTTTCATAAATTTTTATCACTAAGACTCACTTTAATGAATACACAACAATATCTAATCATCCCTGTACCACGTTCAAGGATTTTCATCAAATTATCAATGGTCATGACTATCTTAGAATCACCCCTCGGTCATAATCATACCAAAAACTATCCATCATTTGCATTACGTGCCACCGAGGACTTTTATCACATCATTTATAACAAGCCATGATTATACTGAATGATCCCTGGTCATAATCATACTAAGTTCATCTATGCACGTAAGCAAAAGATAACATAATATAACATGAGGATGATGACAATGACATAATAATTCAATAAAACAAGTTCACGAATTAATTTATTCAGAACTAATAACGTCTAAATTGTCAACATGATCTTTGCTTTGTAAAGTAAAATTCAAGAATGATCGGAAGAATATTTCCATGAAAAGATCTTTGGATGAAACGCAAATATCAAGAATATTCTACTAATTTCATGGAGTATAGAAGTCAAAGTTTTAACTTATTTGGGTATAATAAAGAATGGAATAACAAAGGAAATCACCGTGCATGCGTACTTCACCTAGAGCAAAGTTATTCCAAGCGGAATAATAATAATAACCGGTCGGTCGGTGAAATTCACATCGGCAAGGATGTTCCACGAGAATAATAAAGATGGAACAGATCCGGTGTAAAACACATGAGATAGGATATTCCAACGAGAATGATAAAAGCGGAACCAGTCGGTGTAAAACACATGATGAGGATGTTCCAACAAAATAATAATAAAGACGGAACCAGTCGGTGTGTAAAACACATGCATGAGGATATTCCAAATGAGAATAATAAAAGAATGTCACCAAGTATAGGGTAAACCATGTATACAGATTATGTATAGGGTATGCCGCGTATACAGGTTATTCCAACAGAATAATAAAGAATGGAATAACAGAAGTTCTCTTCATTAATAAGAAAGAATAACACCCCTTACGGGTACAACAAATAATATCCCTTACCTTAGACGAACTGAATATTGGAAAAGTGAAGTAGCAGAACACTTTTCTTCTTTCTCTCTATAGTTTCTCTCTCTAGAGTTTTAGTGAATTCGTAAGAAATAATGAAGGAATGAGCTTTCTATTTATAGAAAAAGCGAGGTGGCTCTTGGTCTTAACGAAGGGTCAAAATGACTCTTGGTAATATTGAAGAGACAACTACTATTTCATGAAGGGTAATTAACCCTTGGAACAATCAAGAGGCAATTAACTCTTGGTAATATTGAAGGGACAACTACTATTTGCGAAGGGGTAATTACTATTGACGAAGGTAATTACTATTGAAGAAGGTAATTACTATTCACAAAGGTAATTACTATTAACGAAGGTAATTACTATTAAAGAGGGTAATTACTATTCACAAAGGTAATTACTATTGACGAAGGTAAATACTATTAACGAAGGTAATTACTATTCACAAAGGTAATTACTATTGACGAAGGTAAATACTATTGACGAAGGTAATTACTATTCACAAAGGTAATTACTATTGATGAAGAGACTCTTAGATGATGACATATGGCCCCCCCCCATAAAATAATCAAACTTACCACAAACGTCTCATAACAGACTCTTTATATACATCAAGGATTGAATAAATATTACCACAAATCATTTTATTTTTAATCAACACATTTTAATCTTTCAACAATTATTAATCATTTATAACTTGTCGTCTCAATTAATAATATAACATATTATACAGATGATACTGTGACAATAATTGAATCAATAATATAAGAGATATGATGCAGCAATTACTGTAGCAATAATTGAGTATAGCTAAGTGACTTCTCACGTAAGCATCAATAATCAATACTGTGTGCTACTATGCAACCACGCGTATTCTTTGTCTCTTTTACCATAGGGTAGTTCAGCAGCTTTTTGGCGGTAACACCTCTGCAGAGTTATTTTTATAGAAAATAATTTTGTCATTTTCTAACTACGACAATACTTCCGTTGTGGGGTCCATTAATGATTGAGTTTGTCGTATCGAATATTCCCGACAAAAAGAATATTCCCAGACTAAGCGAATATTTTATAACAACTTGCTTACTTTTGCAAAATTTATAAATATTATCCACAACTATAACATTATATCAAATTTATTTCATAATATTCAAAAATAATATTTAAAAAAAATTCATCTTTATTTATAAAATTTGAGGTCTTACTGGATATTTTATCTTTTCTGATAAAATAATATTTTATTATATTATTATAATATAATAATGATGATATTTTTACAATGAATGTGTGATATATGAGTATATGAGGAGGAAGAGTATTTTTGTTGCATTAAATGATTAACACATGTTTTGTGTGTCGGTGGATCCCATTTCTTGACTGAAATTTGATTATAGCCTGTAAAATCGTCCGTATGTGAATTTCGGTCAATTTTTGTTTGGAATTTGGAAACACTTTCTTCTGTAAAGTTGTAGAGAATTGAATTTCCTATAAAAAGTCGCGAGATTCGAATTTTCTGATAAAAGAGCTATTTATTATGAATTATTGAAGTTTCAGAATAATTGATTTTTGAAGTTGTAAATATTTTTTAAAAGAAAAACGTTTTCTTCATTATTGGTGGGCCCCACATGAGTGGTAAACATGCTGAATTCACAATTCAAGAGGTGGGCGTGAAATTTTTTATATAAATATATATTTTATTAAATTTTCTGCTTTGGTGTTCTAAGCATTTTCCTATAAATAGGATGCTTAGGTTAGAATTGAAAATCACACCAGAAACTGAAGTTTTCTCTCTATTTCTCTCTCTATATTATCGAGTGTATTCTTGTGAGTATTTTGATATCTTGAGTGTTGTTGCTACGGTTTGAGTTCGTTCGGCGTTATTCGGTCGGGAAATCTTTGCTCTTTTGAGGTAAGGGATAGTAAGGGATTGAAAGGGATGTTATTTTCTTCGTAAGTGATATTATTTCTTCAATATCATTATGTTGAAATATTGGTTTGAACTTTTATCAAATTTGGAACTTTTTTATGTCGGGGTTACTATTCATGAGTTACTATTCACGAGTTACTATTCACGATTTACTATTCACGAGTTACTACTCACGATTTACTATTCATGAGTTACTATTCATGATGGGTTACTATTCATGAGTTACTATTCATGAGTTACTATTCACGAGTTACTATTCAGGAGTTACTATTCACGGGTACTATTCACTACAAAATTGGTTTCTTTTTCTAACCAAATTATAGTTGATTTATGAATATTACTCTGGAGATTAAAACTATGTATTGATTATATTGATTTTATTATCATATATAACATTTTTATAACCACGATGTTGAAATTCTCTTTCCTTTGGAGTGTAAAGATGGGTAGATTATTGGTATGATCATGGACTAGGGTTCTCTTTGACCGATAGTGAAAAGTTGAATTGTATTTGGTATGATCATGACCATTGAATTTATAATTGAATATCTTTAGCTTAAGTGCAAAGGTGAATTGATCAACATGGTTATAATTATTAATTGTTTATATAAATTCTGAAATGATTATATATTTCTTTGAGATATTAATATATTTGGCCTGTAGTGCAAATATGAACTGTTGAGGAATATCTTTGGCCTGTAGTCAAAGATTAATTGTTGATGAATATCTTTGGCCGTAGTGCAAAGATGACATGTTATTGAATATCTTTGGCAAGAGTGCAAAGATGAGCATTAATGAATATCTTTGGCCCGTAGTGCAAAGATGAATTTATTAGTATGATTATGAACATGAAGCGTGATTTGGTATAACCATGATCTTTGATGTTTGGGTGATGAAAATTATCTTTATCCCGGATGAAAAAGGAATTTAGAACAACAATTACGATTATGAGTTATACGTGTGATTGTGGATGTGAATTGTTGATTGATGTTCTGAGGTTAAAACATTGTTGGTGGACTTTTAACATGGAGAAGATAATAGATTTTATGGTCTATTTGACTCTTCTAATGGATTGCTTTCGTTCATTTTGCAACTATGGTTGAAAAGTTTTATCATCTACCGTATGTTCTAAATCTACGATTTATTCTTGTTGAAGGCTATTGATAATTTATTTATCTTTAGTCATGATATTCTTTCTTGAGCTAGTTGTGCTCACTCTTTTGCTTCACAATTTCTTTCGGAGTAATCTGAGTGTATTTGGGTTGGCCAGGTATAACGAGGGAATAGAAACGGCAATGATCTATAAATGTTGAGGTTCTCCCTAAATAGGTGTGGCGAACCCAACTTTGGAAGGGTGTTTTGTCTCTATCATACAAGATGTCTAATGACATACAGCCTCGAGTCATCATAAGACAGGGATGTGCTCATCCACTTGCTGAGTATCATCTTGGAGTTTTGTTGAAGTATAATTCTCAATTAGAGACGATGGAGTTTGGGAAGAATATGATAGTAATCTTCTCATTTTTCTTTGGGGTCTATTGGGTTAACCAAGGATAATTTTGTGGGCATATGATATCTATAATAACCTAGACGCATGGCCTCCCATGTACGAAGGTTTCCTTGAGCACTTCCCAAAGATTTTAATTTCTAAAACAGTTTTTGACTATACCTTTATGTAAGGTGTCATTATGAGGTGTTGTCCACGGTTGGGACATGAGTCACAGTTGGTATATTTTAGTATCAAAACTCACAACATATGTGTTGTTGTATTTTGCACGACAATTGTTGTAATAAAGTTGTAGTTGTTTTCTGTACCATGTATTTAGCGACTCAGAATGGGTTGGATGGAATGGACCTATTTTGGGATTGTCGCACACCTCGCCCTGTGGATTCTCGGTATGACGATAATGATAGGCGACGAAGCAGATCAAGGGGACGCACTGTGATGCCCCCAAATTCAGGTACTTGAAACCCGAATTCAGTGCTTCACGATACCATTTCTTTGAGCGGAATAATAATAATAATGTCATAAATATAAAACTTAATTTACATATCAGATTTTTCTAAATCCTAGTTGTGACAACCCCAAAATAGGTTTATTCCATCCAACCCATTCTGAGTCGCCAAATACATGGTACAGAAAACAACTACAACTTTATTACAACAATTGTCGTGCAAAATACAACAACACATATACTGTAAGTTTTGATACAAATATATATACCAACTGTGACTCTCATCCCAACCTTGGATAGCACGTCATAATGACACCTTACATAAATGTATAGTCAAAAACTGTTTTAGAAATTAGAATCTTTGGGAAGTGCTCAAGGAAACCTTCATACATGGGAGACCATGCTTCTAGGTTATGATAGATATCATATGGCCACAGAATTATCCTTGGTTGACCCAATATACCCCAAAGAAAAACAAGAAGATTACTATCATATTCTTCCCAATGGTGAGTCTTCTCTTGACTTATCATTATCTCCACTGTCTAAAATTGAGAATTATACTTCAAACAAACACCAAGATTATATAGGTAGTGCTCGTAAATATACTCAGCAAGTGGATGAGCACAACCTTGTCTTATGATGACACAAGGTTGTATGTCATTAGACATCTTGTATGATAGTGGCAAACCCTTCCAACGTTGGGTTCGCCTCTCCCAATATGATTCACCAAATATAACTACTAAAAGATGTATACAACACACTTGTCTATCTTTGTTTGGGAGAACTCCCCTGACTAGAGACCACCGATTCTATTCCTTGTTACCCCTTTCAAACCCATTTACACTTTTATTACCTGAAAGGAATTATGAAGCAAAAGAGTGAGCACAACTAGCTCAGTAAAGAATATCATGACTAAAGATAATTAAATTATCAATTGCCTTCATCAATAACAAATCAGAGATTTAGAACATATGGTAGATGATAAAAATTTGAACCATAGTTGCAGCGGAACGAGCAATCCATTATAAGAGTCAAATAAATAATACAGTCTATTATCTTCTCCATGTTAAAAGTCTACTAACAATGTTTTATCCCTGTAACATCAATCAATAGTTCCTTTCCACAATTATATGAATATCTCATAATCATAATTGTGATTCTAAATTTTTCTTCGTACCCAGGACGAATATAATTTTCATCACATGTCTTTACCTGAAACATCAAAGATCATGGTTATACCAAATCACAGTTCATGTTCATAATCATACTAATAAATTCATCTTTGCACTACGAGCCAAAGATATTCATCCACAGTTTATCTTCGCACCACTGGCCAAAGATATTCAACAACAGGTCATCTTTGCACTACGGGCCAAAGATATTCATTAACAGTTCATCTTTGCACTACTGGCCAAAGATATTCATCGACAATTCATCTTTGCACTACATGCCAAAGATATTCCTCAACAGTTCATATTTGCACTACAAGCCAAATATATTCATCAACAATTCATATTTGCATTACAGGCCAAATATATTAATATCTCAAAGAAATATATAATCATTTCAGAATTTATATAAACAATAATTATAACCATGTTGATCAATTCACATTTGCACTTAAGCTAAAGATATTCAATTATAAATTCAATGGCCATGATCATACCAGTCACAATTCAACTTTTCACTACTGGCCAAAGATAACCCTAGTCATGATCATACCAATAATCTACTCATCTTTACACTCTAGTGAAAGAGAATTTCAACATCAGGGTTATAAAAAATATTATATATGATAAAAAAAATCAATATAATCAATATATAGTTTTAATCTCCAGAGTAATATTAATAAATCAACTATAATTTGGTTAGAAAAAGAAACCAATTTTCTAGTGAATAGTACCCGTGAATAGTAACTCGTAAATAGTAACTCATGAATAGTAACCCTGAGACAAAAGGTAGAAATTCCACAATAAAATCCATACCAATATTTCGGTATAATGATATTGAAAGAATAACATTTCTTAAACTTATAAACAATTTATTTTAATTGTTTACACTTTACTAAATAATGCATTTAATCATCATAAAATGCCAAACTTATAAGATTTCATCACCAATAACCAAAACCCTCATCAAAAATCTGCATATACCACATATATGATTCTCAAGCCATAAAATCATATTTTTCAATTTTCTTCCTTCACATAACATATTTAACTCATTTATTCATAACTAGTCTATTTTCATGAAAAATACCAAATCAGTTCCATAAATATTTCTTTTCCGAGATTTAGCGAGAATATAGTCCCATATTGAACATATATTTTCTTAGAATTTTTAAAATTCATTTACTATTTTCATATGGCCAAAAACCATAGAATATTTAGACATTTATCATAAATTTTACTTTTATCCAAAAATTCCGAAATTCACAGAGTACACTGATATTATATAGATGTACTCCCAATACAAATTTCATCAATTTTGGAGTTAACCATAAGGAGTTATAAGCGGTTACTTTTAAAATAGTCTTTTCTCAAAAAATTCATAAGTCTTAATCTATACATCCAAAAATTACCATTTTTGGACACAATCAATAAAACTCATCAACATATCATTTCAAATTTTTCCAGAATTTTCTGAAGGTTAGAAGAAGTACGAACTGAAAAACATAATAACCCTTAAAATCCCTTACATCAAAAGAGCAGTACTTCTGACTGGAATATCGGATGAAAAACCGAAGGAAACTTCTACTAAATAGCAACTCTCAAAGTATCTAAATACTCTAAAAAATATGCTTGATAATATAGAGAGAAAGAAAACTTGTTTCTGGTGTGATTTTTAATTCTAACTTAGCCCTCTATTTATAGAAAAATTTTAGCAGACTTGACCTGCAACCTGATGGCTTTACCTTCTACTATTCTCACCCACCACATTTGAAATAAAATTTAGCATATTTCTTCACCAACCACAAGTGGGACCCACTCAATTCTAGAATTTTCCACCAAAATGCTAAATTCGGATACTTCAACAATTTATGAACCATTCACCTCTTAAAATTCATAACAAATCATACGTTCATTTTTAACGGTTCAAAATTTGTGAACATATACTCAACTTATATATGTATAACATATCCAAAAACTAGAACGATCCAACATTCGGATTAAAAATTATAACTCATGCAATATATCTCAAAAACACTGGTTTAATTTTTAATACCTTCATTCAAACAAAATAATCGATAAAATACCTCAACATTAATTCCTTCATTTATAACCACATAAATAAATCTATCATTTATATCCACATCAAATAAATATTTCCTTATCATATGAATCAATAATTAATTATTCACAAATAATATTACGAGAATCATATTTATAACAACCAGTAGTTCGAGGAAAGAGGGGGCTTTCAATAATAATTTCTCCTTCTTCTTTGGCATGATTAGGTGACCAAACCTCTGCCTTGATGAACTTTCTAGACATTGCCAATAATGCTATCTAATAATATTATTCAAATAATATGAATTATTGATCGATAATGAGAAATATTGTGCGTTGATAATTATTGAAACAACAATAATATAAAATATAAACGCAACAATTATTGAATCAATAAAATAAAATATTAAGCAAGTAATTCTTGTAACAATTATTGAGTAGTGCCTTCTTATGTAAGGATCAATAATTCATAAATCTGTGTAAAAAAGGTGCTATTCTTTGTGCAAACACGCAGACATCAGTATTTTAACCAACCGGATATTCAACAAAGTGTTAATTGATAACGATTACGCTGTAGTTATTTATAAAAACTTAATTTTGTCGTTTTCTCCATCCGAAGCGGTTATTACATTATGAGGCCCACAAATGGATGCTTGGCCGTCGCATGCGAATATTCCTCGTTGAAAGAATATTCCACTTAACAAACGAATATTCCCCGACAACAATTAATATTTTATAACCACTTGTGTATTTTGAAAAAAAATTCATATATCACCCTTAAATTTAAATTTTATCAATTTAACCATTTACTAAATAGTAATTATAAGAAAAATTGAATACTTTTATTTCATAAAATCCGGGGTCTTACAATCTCCCCTCCTTATGAAATTTCGTCCCCGAAATTTACGTACCTGGTATTTCGAAAAGTTGAGAATACCTTGCTTCCATTTCAGATTCTATCTCCCCGGTCATCATGATTTTTCCATTGCTCATCTCCCGTGATAACTTTATTTGGGTTCCTTATTTGTTGGGAAGTCATGACAACCGCCATCCCTCGAACTACCCGGCTTTGACTTGTCGGGGGCAGCATTTGGCGTCATCACTACCGTTGGAATATATTTTTTTATAGGACATATTCCTCCCTCAACTGTCTCGTCGTACTCCTGTTTCATGATCTGAATCATCAATCTTTGATCCATATCGAATTCAGGTTGACCGCTATGTACATGGTAATTCAAAACTCGATGTTGGGTTCTCCCAATTGCTTTCCAAAAAGAGAAATTCATGTCATCTATTTTAGCCTTCTTAGATCGGACATCTCTTTCCACAATATCCACGTGTCGTGTGGCTTTTACCCATGCATCACTCATTCTTACTCGTTCAGTTTTTTCTTCTTTCAGCTCAGATTCCATCTTTATCATCTTATACTCTGGCAAAGAATGCTTCTGTTCAAGCATCACATATCGGGTAACACAAGCTTGAATTATTGCATCCTTTTGTTCCACGACCGCCTGTCGTTCTTCAGCCTATTCTTCTAACTCATGAATACGATTTTAAAATTCTACATTTTGATCATATAATACCTCTAATAAACTCTCCTCAGGTACCACTTCTTCCTCTTCTTCCTCACTCTCAGCTGTTACCTCTGTGACTATTTCGGGTGCAACTATCAATTCTTCACTCACCACATGGATATCTCTAATTCCTTCTTCGCCTGACATCACATTATCATGGTTAGTGATTAGAGGTATCCCCACGGTCTCATTCACTCCATTGTTAACATTCTCTGCAGCCATTCTCAAATACTTCCATAAAACAAGGGTTAATTAAACAAATTAACATATCACATAATATCCCGATATTATGACTGACCAACAAATAAGCTTAGGTAGGACAAACTAGCGAAGGATTTACTCATCTCTCCCCTCCTAGTTATATTCCCCGATCTCCGCCAGAGATCATATCCCTAAGCTCTGATACCAAATGTGACAACCCCAAAATAGGTCCATTCCATCCAACCCATTCTGAGTCGCCAAATACATGGTACAGAATACAACTACAACTTTATTACAATAATTGTCGTGCAAAATACAACAACACATATACTGTGAGTTTGTATACAAATATATATACCAATTGTGACTCTTATCCCAACCTTGGATAGCACGTCACAATGACACCTTACATAAATGTATAGTCAAAAACTGTTTTAGAAATTAGAATCTTTGGGAAGTGCTCAAGGAAACCTTCGTACATGGGAGGCCATGCTTCTAGGTTATGATAGATATCATATGGCCACAGAATTATCCTTGGTTGACCCAATAGATCCCAAAGAAAAACGAGAAGATTACTATCATATTCTTCCCAATGGTGAGTCTTCTCTTGACTTATCATTATCTCCACTGTCTCAAATTGAGAATTATACTTCAAACAAACACAAAGATTATATAGGTAGTGCTCGTAAATATACTCAGCAAGTGGATGAGCACAACCCTGTCTTATGATGACACGAGGTTGTATGTCATTAGACATCTTGTATGATAGTGGCAAACACCCTTCCAACGTTGGGTTCACCTCTCCCTATATGATTCACCAAATA
Source organism: Panax quinquefolius (assembly GCA_020205615.1). NCBI lineage: Eukaryota > Viridiplantae > Streptophyta > Magnoliopsida > Apiales > Araliaceae > Panax > Panax quinquefolius. The sequence continues at coordinate 53,403,270 of CM035165.1, forward strand.
TAACTACTAAAAGATGTATACAACACACTTGTCTATCTTTGTTTAGGAGAACTCCACGACTAGAGACCACCGATTCTATTCCTTGTTACCCCGGGCTCGACCCAACACTACACTTTTATTACCTGAAAGGAATTGTGAAGCAAAAGAGTGAGCACAACTAGCTCGGTAAAGAATATCATGACTAAAGATAATTAAATTATCAATTGCCTTCATCAATAACAAATCAGAGATTTAGAACATATGGTAGATGATAAAAATTTCAACCATAGTTACAGCGGAACGAGCAATCCATTAGAACAGTCAAATAGACAATACAGTCTATTATCTTCTCCATGTTAAAAGTCTACCAACAATGTTTTATCCCTATAACATCAATCAATAGTTCCTTTCAACAATTATATGAATATCTCATAATCATATTTGTGATTCTAAATTCCTCTTCGTACCCAGGACGAATATAATTTTCATCACATGTCTTTACCTGAAACATCAAAGATCATGGTTATACCAAATCACAGTTCTTGTTCATAATCATACTAATAAATTCATCTTTGCACTACGGGCCAAAGATATTCATCCTGATTCATCTTCGCACTAATGGCCAAAGATATTCAACAATGTGTCATCTTTGCACTACGGGCCAAAGATATTCATTAACAGTTCATATTTGCACTACTGGCCAAAGATATTCATCGACAATTCATCTTTGCACTACATGCCAAAGATATTCCTCAACAGTTCATATTTGCACTACAAGCCAAATATATTCATCAACAGTTCATATTTGCATTACAGGCCAAATATATTAATATCTCAAAGAAATATATAATCATTTCAGAATTTATATAAACAATAATTATAACCATGTTGATCAATTCACCTTTGCACTTAAGCTAAAGATATTCAATTATAAATTCAATGGTCATGATCATACCAGTCACAATTCAACTTTTCACTACTGGCCAAAGATAACCCTAGTCATGATCATACCAATAATCTACTCATCTTTACACTCTAGTGAAAGAGAATTTCAACATCAGGGTTATAAAAAATATTATATATGATAATAAAATCAATATAATCAATATATAGTTTGAATCTCCAGAGTAATATTCATAAATCAACTATAATTTGGTTAGAAAAAGAAACCAATTTTATAGTGAATAGTACCCGTGAATTGTAACTCGTGAATAGTAACTCATGAATAGTAACCCTGACACAAAAAGGTAGAAATTCCAAAATAAAATCATACCAATATTTCGGTATAATGATATTGAAAGAATAACATTTCTTAAACTTATAAACAATTTATTTTAATTGTTTACACTTTACTAAATAATGCATTAAATCATCATAAAATGCCAAACTTATAAGATTTCATCACCAATAACCAAAACCCTCATCAAAAATCTGCATATACCACATATATGATTCTCAAGCCATAAAATCATATTTTTCAATTTTCTTCCTTCACATAACATATTTAACTCATTTATTCATAACTAGTCTATTTTCATGAAAATACCAAATCGGTTCCAAAAATATTTCTTTTTCGGGATTTAGCGAGAATATAGTCCCATATTGAACATATATTTTTCTTAGAATTTTTAAAATTCATTTACTATTTTTCATATGGCCAAAACCATAGAATATTTAGACATTTATCATAAATTTTACTTTTATCCAAAATTCCGAAATTCACAGAGAGTACACCGATATTATATAGATGTGTTCCCAATACAAATTTCATCAATTTTGGAGTTAACCATAAGGAGTTATAAGCGGTTACTTTTAAAATAGTCTTTTCTCATAAAATTCATAACTCTTAATCTATACATCCAAAAATCACCATTTTTGGACACAATCAATAAAACTCATAAACATATCATTTCAAAGTTTTCCAGAATTTTCTGAAGGTTAGAAGAAGTACGAACAGAAAAACATAATAACCCTTAAAATCCCTTACCTCAAAAGAGCAGTACTTCTGACTGGAATATCGGATGAAAAACCGAAGGAAACTTCTACTAAATAGCAACTCTCAAAGTATCTAAATACTCTAAAAAATATGCTTGATAATATAGAGAGAAAGAAAACTTATTTCTGGTGTGATTTCAATTCTAACTTAGCCCTCTGTTTATAGGAAAATTTTAGCAGACTTGACCTGCAACCTGATGGTTTTACCTGCTACTATTCCCACCCACCACATTTGAAATAAAATTCACCACATTTCTTCACCAACCATAAGTGGGGCCCACTCAATTCTAGAATTTTCCACCAAAATGCTAAATTCGGATACTTCAACAATTTCTAAATCATTCACCTCTTAAAATTCATAATAAATCATATGTTCATTTTTAACTGTTCAAAATTTGTGGACATATACTCAACTTATAAATGTATAACATATCCAAAAATTACAACGATCCAACGGTCGGATTAAAAATTATAACTCACGCAATATATCTTAAAAACACTGGTTTAATTTTTAATACCTTCATTAAAAAAAAAATCTTGATAAAATACCTCAACATTAATTCCTTCATTTATAACCACATAAATAAATCCATCATTTATATCCACATCAAATAAATATTTCCTTATCATATGAATTAATAATTAATTATTCACAAATAATATTACGAGAATCACATTTATGACAATCGGTAGTTCCCGGAAAGAGGGGCTTTCCATTAAGAATTTCTCTCATCGACGCCAAGCAATTAGGTGACCCCCCAAAATTAGGTATACATCACCCATCTTGGGTGCGCCACTTACATAGTGCGAATTTAAATACAACTTATTAACATAAGCTGTGTCTTATACAATACGACATATAAAGCGTGAGTTTAAATACAAATATCGTCTACTAGATATTATACAAACTCAAACAAAAAGTCCTCATTACAATTATTATCACACTATTTCACGAGAATAGTGAGGACTACTAATCTTATCTTCGGGACCATCACTCGTTTCCCAGGCTCGTCCCGGCTATATTCTCATTTCACGAAAGAAACGGTGAAAGAAAGGGTGAGCTCAACTAGCCCGGTAAGAAATATTATGACTAAGATAATGCGAGAATAAATTATCAATAGTCTTTGACAATGTTAAGCGATAAAATACAATAAACAACCGGTTTAAGCTGCGCGTGAATATCTGATCCATTAAAAAGTCAAGTAGAAAATAAAATCTACTATCTTTTATGATTTTAAAAGGTTTTCATCTTTGTTATAATTTGAGACTCGACTTTAATAAATAATCCACATCATCGAATCACCCACACTTCTCTGCCGAGGATATTCTTTAGTATCGCGACCACAATTATTCACGCTTTACGGGCGAGAATAGTTGTGTATTCATTAATGGTCATGATCATGCCAACAAGCTGTCCATCGATACACTACGACCCTTTGAGGATTTTTTACCACATCATTTGTAACATTACGGTCGTGATTACAAGAATAATCACTGAGTCGTAATCATACCAAGTCCATCCATGTACTCTACGGGCCTGAGATGACTTTAAAAAATATAAACATGAGGATGATGACAATGATATAAGAATTCAATAAAACAAGTTCAAGAATTATTTTATCCGGGAATTATTAACGTCAAATTATCGACATGATCTTTGCTTTGTAGAGTAAAATTCAAGAATGATCGGAAGAATATTTCCATGAAAAAGATCTTTGGATGAAGCCTTGAATATCGAGGATATTCTACTAATTTCATGGAGTATAGAAGTCAAAGTTTTAACCATTTGGGTATAATAAAGAATGGAATAACAAAAGAAATCACCATGCATGCGGTACTTGCCCGCATAGGCGAGGTTATTCAACGAGAATAATAATAACGGAACCGGTCGGTGAAATTCTGCAAGCGGGATGTTCAACAGAATAATAAAGATGGAACCGGATCCGGTGTAAAAAACACGAGATAGGATATTCAGCGAGAATGATAAAAAAGCGGAACCGGTCGGTGTAAAACACACAGACAGGAGGATGTTTCCAGCGAATAATAATAAAAAGCGGAACCCGGTCGGTGTAAAACCTGAGCGAGGATGTTCAGCAGAATAATAGAAGAATGTCACCAAGTATAGGGTAAAAGCGTATCTGAGTTATTCCAAGCGAATAATAAGCGATGGAATAACATAAGGATTTCACCAAGTATAGGGTATCTGGCGCAGTATCGAGGTTATGTATAGGGTATGCCACTTTTACGAGTTATTCAGCAGAATAATAGTGAATGGAATAATGAAGTTCTCTTCAAGAAGAAAGAATAACACCCCTACAAGTAAAAAGGCTGAATATAGAAGTAGTGAAGTAGCGAGAATACTCTTCTTCTTTCTATAACTTTTCTCTATAAGCTTCTCTCTATAATTTCTCTCTCAGAGTTTCAATGAATTAAGTAAGAAAATAATGAAGGAATGAGAGCTTATTTATAGGAAAATGGAATGCATAGTAACTAATCCATGAGCGGTCAGATTGATTTACTTTAATCGGCGGTCCATATTTAAAAGCAAAATCTTTTAAATAAAATATAATATATTCTATTTATATAAAAACATTTTACTATGCAAAACTATGCAAAACACTATGCAAAAACACTATGCAACACTATGCATAATAAAATATAATATATTTTATTTATAAAATAACTTTAATAAAGTATTACATTTTATATAAAAGATGTTTACATTTTATTACGTTAATAATCTACGAATAAAACAAAAGCGTCATTATCATTATAATAATTAATATTATTAACAATAATGGAATCAAGTAAGTGACTTCTCACATAAGCATCGATAATCAATCTGGTGTGCTTCTTATGCGACCACGTATTCTTGTACTTTTACTACTAGAGTAGTTCAGCGGTATCAGCGGTAAAACTTCCGTAGTTATTTGATAAAATATTTTTGTCTTTTTCTCGATCAAGCAATAATTACATTGTGGGGTCCACTGATGATTGAGTAGTTATGCGAATATTCCTGCTAAACCGAATATTCCCCAGACCAATCGAATATAATATAACCACTTGCATACTTTGCAAAATTTATAAATATTACCCTAACTATAACATTATATCAAATTATTCCATAATATTCAAAAATAATATTTATAGAAAATTCATCTTTATTTATAAAATTTGGGGTCTTACAACCTCCCCTTCTTATGAAATTTAAGCCCTCGAAATTAGAAGTGCGTACACGGTATGTTGAAGAGGTAAGGATACCTTGATTTCATTTGATTCTAACTCCCAGTCATTTCCTCGACATCGTGGTTCCTCCACAAAACTTTGACTTGAGGTATAACCTTGGGCGTAGAATATGTTCCTTCTTATCAAAATTTGAGCAGGAACCTCTTCATCGTCAAATCTTCCGCTATTTAAATCCGGTTCTAACTTCGATAATATGGTTCGGGTCTTTCACATATTTACGTAACATGGATATGTGAAAAGCGTTATGATGAACTGAGACGTATTTGGCGGTAAAAGCGAGTCTATAGGCCGCGATTCCTACTCGATCGAGGATTAAAAATGGGATAGATGAATCGAGGATTAAGTTTTCCTCTCTTTCCAAATCTTGTAACTCCTTTCCATGGAGCGACTTTAACAACACATGATCTCTCTATATTGAATTCCCGTCCTTTCGATGAAGATCGGCATAACTCTTTTATCGATTTTGTGAGGTTTTTATCGTTGTCGGATCGTTTGAATCTTTTAAAGTAGTCATACGTACCAACTCGGTCCCAACAACGTTGCTTCACCCACCTCATCCCGGCATCTTTGGAAGCGACACTTTCTTCCATCAGCGCTTGAATGGAGCCATGTTGCGATACTTGCTTGATAAGCTGTTGTTGTAGGAAAACTCCACGATGGTAAGAACTTGTCCCAACTCCTTGAAATCAAGAACACGAGTCTTAATAGATCTTCAAGAGTTTGAATAGTCCTCTCCATTGTCCGTAAAATGCGAGGATGATATATCTGAGAGCTAAATCGTGAAAGTCTGTGCCCATAGCTTTTTTGCAAACTAACCCAAAATCGTGAAGTGAATCTTGGGTCTCGATCGAAACTATGGATCTTAGGCATACCATGCGATCTTACAATCTCGTTTATGTACATACGAGCAAGGCGTTCAAGTGTATAAGTTTCTCGTATCGGTAAGAAATGAAGCGGACTTGGTCGATCTATCAACAATGACCCAAATCGCATCGATGCCTTGAGAAACCTTAGGAAGGCCGTGCTTGAAATCCATGGTAATGTGCTCCCACTTCCATTACGGAATTTCAAGTGGTTGCAATGGACCTTTTGGTACTTGATGCTCGCTTTAACTTCGTTGACAAGTTAGACACCTTGAGATAAACAACGCTATCTCTCTCTTCGTATTGCTCCACCAAAATGTATGACGAATATCATGATACATTTTGGTACTCCCAGGATGGATTGCAAATGGTGTGTTGTGCGCCTCCATCATGATATTATACTTTAAATCAGGGTCGTTAGGAACACAAAGTCTGGAGTTGACTCGAAGTATTCCTTCTTCATCGATTCTTGCTTCCGGCATAGCACCCTCTTGCACTTTCTTCTCATCACGCATCGGCTCAGTGCGTAAGCTTGGCGGCTTTAACTTTATCGATTAAAGTCGGTTCTACTCGTATATTCGCTATCATCACATGCGTCCTGGAGTCTTTAACTCTATCTCCATCCTTTGCAAGTCACACAAAATGGGCCTTTGTGTTGACAATAACGCTTTTCGTGCTTGCATACGATCTTACTCGATGCATCGGCTACTACGTTAAGCTTTTCGAGGATGGTATTGGATGGTATGATCATAATCTTTCAGCAGTTCAAGCCAAGCGTCGTTGTCGCATGTTGAGTTCCTTTTGAGTGAAGAAATATTTGAGGCTTTTATGATCGTAAAGATCTCCACTTTCTCCCCATACAAGTAATGCCTCCAAATTTTAAGTGCAAAGACAACAACATTGCTGACTCGGATCATGAGTAGGATAATTCCTCTCATATTCTTTGAGTTGTCGCGAGGCATAGGCTATAACTTTTCCATGTTGCATAAGAACACATCCCAACCCTTTGCTCGAAGCATCTTTGTAGATGACAAATCCCTCAAGGCGGATGGTATTGTCGAGCAGTCTTTGAAATAAGTCTCTCTTGAGTTCTTGAAAACTCTTCTCACATTCTTCGCTCCAATAGAACTTTGTATCTTTTGAGTCAATTTGAGTCGATGGAGTAGCGATTCGAGAAAATCCTTCCACGAATCTCAGATAATAACCCGACTAAGCGAGAAAGCTACGTACTTGGTCCTTTGATTTAGGTTGTTCCCGACTTTGAATAGCTTGATCTTTCTTTGGGTCAGCGGATATTCCATGACTTGATACCACGTGCCCAAGGAATGCTACTTCTTCAAGCCGAACTCGCATTTCTTCAACTTGGCATAAAGCTTATATTCACGAAGCTTTTGGAGTGTCGACCTCAAGTGTTGCTCATGATCTTCACGGCTTTTGGAATAAATAAGGATGTCATCGATAAAGGCGACCACAAAGTGATCTAAATATTCCTTGAATACTCGGTTCATCATATCCATGAAGGCGGCGGGAGCATTAGTCGATCAAAGGACATGACTAGGAATTCATAATGCGTCTTAGAGTTTTTACGGCGCCGTCTTTGGAATGTCGTGGTTCTAATCTTCAATTGGTGATATCCGGAGCGAAGATCGATCTTTGAAAAGAATTTGGCTCCTTGCTGGTTGGTCAAACAGGTCATCAATACGTGGCAATGGATACCTATTTTGATGGTGACATGATTGACTCCGATAATCAATACAAAATCGCATACTCCCATCTTTCTTCTTCACGAATAGAAGCAGGAGCACCCGAGGAGAAGTACTAGGGGCGAATAAAGCCGATGTCTAACAATTCCTGCGGTTGGGTCTTTAACTCACGAAGTTGATAGGAGCCATTCGATATGGGGCTTTGGAAATAGGTTTTGTACCGAGTTCAAGTCGATACAAAATTCAATTTCGCGCTACAGGGGTAGGCAGGGAAGTTCTTGAGAATCGTCGGAAATTTATTAACAATAGAAATATCGCTCAAAAGCGGCGTATTTTTGTTTAAATCGTGACATGAGCTAAGAAAGCTTGACATCCATTTTTCAATAAGCGAATAGCTTTATGGCTTGAGATGCCAAGTGATTGATTTTAATGGTTTGGTCGTTTGAATTAGCATAATAGGTTGATTAGGAATATGAAAGCTAATGACCTTACGAAAACAATCAATTTTGCATGATAAGTAGTTAACCAATCAATCCCTAGAATCACGTCAAATGCAAGTATTTTTAATGAAATAAGATCGACGGGTAATGTGAGGTACCGATTTGAACCAAACAAGACTTATAAGCGAGTGGATGTAATGAAGGTTTCTCCCAGCGGAGTTTCCACAGATAAGTCAAAGTCTAATTTCTCCGAGTCAAATTTAATCGATGGCGCAAGTAGGAGAAATAAAAGAATGGGTAGAGCACCGGTATCAAATAAAGTGTAGACTTCATTAGAGTTTATGATAAGCTTACGTGATGACCTCATTCGGGTTCCTTGCTCTCTGGGAGGTCACAACAAGCGCTCTCCCTTGCCTTCTGGTTTTGACTTTTACGGGATGACCTTTGGTGCCTCCATCCTAGTTGAATTTGTCTTGATGGCAAAAAATCGAGCTAAGTGACCTTCTCTTCCACAATTATAACATGCTTTGGGAATGGCATAGCACGATTCGGATGATGTGTCCCTCTTCTCGCATTTGAAGCATATGATAGGTGGTCTTTCTCCTTCCTTAACAACTTGGTCTTTGGTCTTGGCGTCTTTCCATCATTGTTGAATCTCGTTTCTTGAAATGTCCATTCTTATTGTTTTTGTACGATTACCACCGAAGTGGTTACCATATCTCGGCACATTGATTCCCTCACGCTTGTTGTCACCGCTTGATGACTACTCTCATTTGGTATTATAACTTCTTAATTTGCTCTCTTTTAGTTGCGTTGACTCATTATCGCGCTCCACTAAGCGAGCCCTATTTACAACATCGAATACAAACACGTTTATGAGAAATAAGATGTTGGCGTATCTCGACTTCAAACCTCTTAAAAACATTCGCGCCATTCTCTCTTCATTATCCACGAGTGGGGCCTTGGCCGTGATAACTCGCAAATTTTGCCTCGTATTGCGACACGGTCATATTGTTTTGTTCAACTTGATAAACTCCACCTCCTTCGTGTGGCGAATACTTTCGGGAAAGTATTTGTCGTTGAGCGACTCTGGAACTTCTCCCGAGATATCTTGATCTGATGAGGTTGAGTCGTTTCTACCGATTCCCACCGATGTCTGCTCTCTCGCGCAACATAAAAGCGTGAAAGGAACCTTTTGCTCCTCGGAGCATCCAAGACATCAAATATCTTGGTAATCTGCTTTATCCATGCTTAGCGAGAAGTGGTTTTGGCTCTCCCTTAAACTCCGGTGGTCCCGGCTCCTTGAATTGTTTAGCGGTGGTGTGCTTAGAGAGTTTCCGTGTTTCCACCTACGTTTTGGGCGAGAGTCGCTCTACTTTCTTTGTTGCATAAATTGCATAAAGCCTACGAACATTTGATCATTCATCATTTGGTCGGTGTTGTTGTTTGCATGAGGATTATCGCCTTCACGATGCACATTATCACGATTATTGATATGTGGTGAATCGGCGATCGCTTTGTGCTCCATTGCTATTCTCAACATTCTCGGATGTCATTTTGAGATCATCGCCACAAAACAAAAGATTAATTGACATTTAACAATTATCTTTATATTACGGCCAAACCAATAAAATAGCACATAAACTTAGGTAGGTCATACTAGCGAAGGTATTCCCGTCTCTCCCCTCCTAGTACTTTTCTCACATCTTAGCGAGGATCATATCCTTAGCTTTGATATACTGTTGTGGCCCCCAAAATTAGGTATACATCACCCATCTTGGGTCGCCACTTACATGATCTGAGAATTTAAATACAACTTATTAACATAAGCGTCTTGTGCAATCGACATAAAGCGTGAGTTTAAATACAAATATCGTCTACTAGATATTATACAAACTCAAACAAAAGTCCTCATTACAATTATTATCACACTATTTCACGAGAATAGTGAGGACTACTAATCTTATCTTGGGACCATCACTCGTTTCCCAGGCTCGTCCCGGCTATATTCTCATTTCACGAAGAAACGGTGAAAGAAAGGGTGAGCTCAACTAGCCCGATAAAATATTATGACTAAGATAATGCGAGAATAAATTATCAATAGTCTTCAACAATATTAAAGCGATAAAATACAATAGAACAACCGGTTTAAGCTGCGGTGAATATCTGATCCATTAAAAAGTCAAGTAGAAAATAAAATCTACTATCTTTTATGATTTTAAAGGTTTTTCATCTTTATTATAATTTGAGACTCGACTTTAATAAATAATCCACATCATCGAATCCCCCACACACTCTGGCCGAGGATATTCTTTAGTATCACGACCACAATTATTCTGCACTACTGGGCGAGAATAGTTGTGTATTCATTAATGGTCATGATCATGTACCAACAAGCTGTCCATCGATGCACTACTGACCTTTGAGGATTTTACCACATCATTTGTAACATTACGGTTAATGATTTGCAAGAATAATCACAGTCATAATCATACCAAGTCCATCCATGCTCTCTGAGGCCCACGAGATGACTTTAAAAAAAAAATATAAACATGAGGATGATGACAATGATATAGAAATTGATAAAACAAGTTCAAAATTATTTTATCCGAGGAATTATTAACGTCAAATTGTCAACATGATCTTTGCTTTGTAGAGTAAAATTCAAGAATGATCGGAAGAATATTTCCATGAAAAGATCTTTGGATGAAGCGCAAATATCGAGGATATTCTACTAATTTCATGGAGTATAGAAGTCAAAGTTTTAACCATTTGGGTATAATAAAGAATGGAATAACAAAAGAAATCACCATGCATGCGGTGCCGCATAGGCGAGTTATTCAGCAGAATAATAATAACGGAACCGGTCGGGTGAAATTCACGCAAGCGGGATGTTCGAGAATAATAAAAGATGGAACCGGATCCGGGTGTAAAACACGAGATAGGATATTCAGCGAGAATGATAAAAAGGCGGAACCCGGTCGGTGTAAAAACACGAGACGAGGATGTTCAGCAGAATAATAATAAAAGCGGAACCGGGTCGGTGTAAAACACACAGACGAGGATGTTCAGCGAGAATAATAGAAGAATGTCACCAAGTATAGGGTAAAGCCAGCATTATACGAGTTATTCAGCGAGAATAATAAGCGATGGAATAACATAAAGATTTCACCAAGTATAGGGTGTATGCAGCGTATACGAGGTTATGTATAGGGTATGCCACTTTTACGAGTTATTCAATAGAATAATAGTGAATGGAATAATGAGTTTCTCTTGAAGAAGAAAGAATAACACCCACTACAAGTAAAAAAAATGAATATAGAAGTAGTGAAGTAGCGAGAATACTCTTCTTCTTTCTATAACTTTCTCTCTATAGCTTCTCTCTATAATTTCTCTCTCTAGAGTTTGATGAATTAAGTAAGAAAATAATGAAGGAATGAGCTTCTATTTATAGGAAAATGGAATGCATAGTAACTAATCCATGAGCGGTCAGATTGATTTACTTTAATCGGCGGTCCATATTTAAAGCAAAATCTTTTAAATAAAATATAATATATTCTATTTATATAAAAAAATTTTTTTATGCAAAACACTATGCAAAACACTATGCAAAACACTATGCAACACTATGCATAATAAAATATAATATATTTTATTTATAAAATAACTTTAATAAAGTATTACATTTTATATAAAAAGATGTTTACATTTTATTACGTTAATAATCTGAATAAAACAAAAGCGTCATTATCATTATAATAATTAATATTATTAATCGTGATAATGGAATCAAACTAAGTGACTTCTCACATAAGCATCGATAATCAATCTGGTGTCTTTCTTATGCAACCACACGTATTCTTGTACTTTTACTACTGAGTAGTTCAGCGGTATCAGCGGTAAAACTTCATAGTTATTTTGATAAAATATTTTTGTCGTTTTTTCTCGATCAAGCCAATAATTACATTGTGAGGGTCCACTGATGATTGAGTAGTTATGCGAATATTCCTGCTTAACCGAATATTCCCAGACCAATCGAATATAATATAACCACTTGCATACTTTGCAAAATTTATAAATATTACCCTAACTATAACATTATATCAAATTATTCCATAATATTCAAAAATAATATTTATAGAAAATTCATCTTTATTTATAAAAGCGGGGTCTTAGTTGTTACTTGAGTGAACGATTACGCCTGTTATTTATAAAAACTTAATTTTGTCGTTTTCTCCATCCGACAGTTATTCTTTTATGGGGCCCACAAATGGATGTGCCGTCGTACGAATATTCCCCGACAGAAAGAATATTCCACGACCAAACGAATATTTCTCGACAAAAATGAATATTTTATAACCACTTGTGTATTTTGAAAAAAAAAATTCATATATCACCCATAACTTTAACTTTTATCAATTTAACCATTTACTGAATAGTAATTATAAGAAAAATTGAATACTTTTATTTCATAAAATTTGGGGTCTTAAACCAGTTACGCGACCTTAAAACATTTTATTACATGATAGATAATAAATAACATCATCTTATTTAAGTCTAGCTATTACATAAGATAACACAAACTTATTCTGACAGCTTTCCTTTCCCTTTGTTCTTGGCAGAGCCCTTTGGTTGGTCATACTTAACTGAAAACATTTAATTTAAGCAAGGATGAGCATTTGAGTGCCCAACAAGTAATAACAATTATAAATATTAGCTGAAATAATTAAATGTTTTCTTTGTACTACACTTCTACAACAAATCAATGGCTGTGAAGTAATCTGAACCGATAATAATAACAACTCTTTATCAAAATTTTGAAACTACGTACTGACTATAAATAGGATTAAGGTGACATACTATGAACATTGTTTTTCATTTTCGCTAAGATTTAGCAGAACTTCATCCGCAAACTGTCATAACTTACGGGCACGGGGGTGATCGGCCCGTTATGCCCTCATTCGCTAACGTTTACAGGCCTTGGGCACATAAAAATTTTCCCATGTTCGGGATGTTCATACTTAGTCTGGAATTCGAACCAAAACAATTTGATTGGATATAAAAATGTTTTATCATATTCAACGATATTTCTAAATCTGTGTCTAGCTGGTCAAAAAGCTTAGACGACTCTTACTCCATGTATATACATACTGGTATCAATAGGTATATATATATATATATATATATATATATATATATATATATATATATCAACATGTGATTAAATACAATAACTATCTAAGTGGGGACACTTATATAACCATGTTTAGAAAATAACGAACATAATATATATATCTGAATTACAATATAGTACCATGTTGATAATCAATAATCAGATATAACATATATAACCATATGGTTAATATTCTAGTACAATAATAATATAATTTTGAAACTTTCTTACTCATGTCCATTGCATAAAGAAAATGCAAAGGTAAGATACTTGCTTACGATATCCGTTGAATAAAGTAAAACAAGAGTTTAGGTCTTGCTTGGTATGCTGCCTACACAACTTAGTTCTATCCATAATTCAAAGACCTATCATTTATAAGATTGTTCTATTGATTAGAATAACATATAACACATAGTACTGTTATTTACAGTCAACACATATCCTAATCACATTATCTCATAGTTATATTAATCATTAAGACATAAACAAAAACTTATATAGTCAAACTATAGAGTTTCTGATCAATTTCAGTAGCATTTCGGTGTACCGACGGCTTTATTGGGTAATTATAGAGTTTAAAACTCTAATCTGTATCTTAAGCATTATTCTGGATAATTTAAATATCACTCATATTATTTTTCCATGACTTATAACAATTTTGAAATAATCATCATAATTTATCTTGATTTTTCAAACTCTAGAATCATTATTACATGATTTAAATATTACATAATTCTATTATATATCGTTAATACTTAATTAATATCCAAATATTAATGAAACCATTAAAATAATTTATAATAACTCAAAATATTTTGAGTACTAATATTACCTTTAAATAATTTTTAAAACATTAAAAATCATTTTTAAACAATTACCATTAATATTTAAATATTAAGGTATTATTCACTAAAATATTAAAAGTCATTTATAATAACCTAAAATATTTTTAAATCACTTATATCCTTTTTAAACGATTTTAAATCAATAAAATCATTTTTAGTTTATTTATTTAATATTATTATTAAATAAATCTAATATCATTAATATTAACTAATTAATGAAATTCATCTTAAAATATTAAAAGTAATACTTTATAACTTAGAATATCTTTAAACTCTATATTTGCATTTAAAATGATTTTATAATATTAAAATCATGTTTTTTATTTAATATAATTATTAAATAAATCTAATATCATTAATATTATATAATTAATGTAATTTTCATTAAAATATTTAAAGTTATATTTTATAACTTAAAATATTATTAAATACCTTATTATCATTCAAAATAATTTTTAATATAATAAAATTATTTTTAGTTAATTTATTTAGTGCATTTATTAAATAAATAATATTCAAATAATTACTAATATTTATGGAAAATATGCCAAATTATTAAAAGTTAATGTTTATGACTTAAAATAATTTTTAAAACTGATTTTATAATTTTTGAATTTATTTACTATTTTTAAATGATTTTTAGAATTTATTTCTATTTTTAAATCATTTTAGAAAATTAGAAAATAAAAATAATAGAACTGTCATATAGCTAGAATATAGCGACCTGACATGTTCTGTCATTGTTGGTGTTCTTGAGCCCAAGAACACTGACAAGGCAATGATCAAGGTGCCTACGTTGGTCGTCTTTAATTCTCAGTCTACACATGTTCTAGACAATAATAAGTGTTTATCATGTAGTGTTAATGCAGTACTACATGAATCAAGCATCAAATAAGTCATACAAGCATATAGAATGAAGATCTGGCCTTGACAAATCCCTGTCAAAGCTTTCTGGGTTTTCTGGGTTACCCAGAAACCCAGTCAGCTTCAAGGGTCCCTTTCGAGGCTCGATTTTATTAAGGTTCTGGTTCTCTTTAATGTGGTATAATGGTTTAGATTTGTAGAAGAGATGTTAGGGTACAACAATACCTAACAATATTGCTATAACAACATCACAAACGCTAAATCTAACCCGGTCAAAGTGAAGGCCAGGAACTGTTCTTGAAAATTTCTGGGTTACCCAAAAATGTTCTTGAGCAGTTTTGTCAACCTATGTTTGACCAACTTTAGATTCGATTCTGATACGTATCTGAGTAATCTAGAGGTATGGATATGTAGTACTCATGTCAGTCTACAAGTATATAACAACAACATGGCCCAAACACTTAACAGTTGCAAGATCCAACGCCTGCAAACTCGTTGTCAGAGATTTCTGTGTTTCTGGGTTACCTAGAAACCAGATCTCGTGCTAGGTCAACGCAGTTTGACTACTTATAAAATGAAATCTAAACATGATATAACCTTGATTAAAGTTCCAGATCATAGCCTATGTAGCATAGAACAGATTCATAACATCAAACACAACAAACAACTAACATACAAGGATCTATGAGCCCTGACATTTGACTGTCAGACCCAAAATTTCTAACTTTTCCAGATTTCAAAAATCATCAATTTCGAGCATCTAAGGTTTATGGATCTGAGTTATAACAACCCAGATCACTAAATGGAACCTTCTAACATAACTTTAAACATTTAAACATAACATCTAACATGAAATCAAAAATCGAATTTTTGGTTTTAGGGTTTTACCTTTCTTGACTAATTCTTGAATCTGAGATTCTGATCTTGATTAGGGACTGGTCTAGCAAGATATTTTCGGAGGTTTTGAGTTGAGAGAGTGTTGGTTGAGTGTTGGTGTAAAAATATGAGCAAAATAGTAACATTTCTCTCCCTCAATCTATATATAATATATTGTAATGGTTATGGCTGATCATGTGATCACTCTTTTGACTGATTAAAGGCTATTTCTAGACCACATGGCTAGCTAGAGTTGGTCACCAACTACCTACTAGGTCTAGATCTACACTCCACCTTAATAAAATATTGAAAAGGGCATTTTGGTCAGTTGGTTTTTACTTTTAGTGGCAAGGTTGACATTTCATCTCACCCATTAGGGTTTGACCACAGAGTTCCAAAAAGTCTAAGTTCTAGGATTTTGTAATTAGGTCTAAAATGAGAATCTTAGTTTCTAAAAATTTGAATTAGGGTTCCCTAATTAAATTAGGTTTACTAATTACCTAAGATTTGTAAAATATACTTTATAAGATACTAATTACCATTAACCTTACTAAATTAATAATTAGGGTTTACAATTTAGCAATTAGGGTTCTAATTTAGTAATTAGGATTTCTAAATATTAATTAGGGTTTACCTAATTAACATTAAATATAATAATAATTGTTATTAATTACATAACACATAACTTAATAATTTTTATAGTCGTAATTGACTTATGTACTATAGTTTATCAAGAATTTTAGGGTTTGCACCGATTTATTAAAAGCTCCACACACATTAACATTACACACATATCAAGCATGTTTATATTACTGAAATATAGTTAATATTATATTAATATTCTCATTCCTTATTCAAAGTCCAGAATTAGGGTCTTGAATCCATATTTGACATAACCTTCATATAAACCATTATTAATTAAGTTAAAATAATTAAGTTAACTATAATGAAAATACATATCATAATAATCCTTATAATCATATCATATATATAATAATCATATTTTCATGTAAAATAAATAATAAATATTTTTATTACAAAATTAATTTATAAATAGAATATAACCTATAATAATCAATAATTCTTAAAAGAATTTATTTATAATTATTCATATAATAAATAAGTTTTATTTGTCACATAAATACCTATACTTTGCTTTGCACATAATCCCACCTTTATATATAATAAAAATTAAATACAAAATTTATTATTTAATTATTTTAAAAATACTGGGGTATTACATCCACCCTCCCTTATAAGGATTCCGTCCCCGGAATCACCGCTTCAAAACTTATAGACACTAGGGCAAATAGCGTACACGGTCATTTAAAGTAGATCTCGATCAAATTCGATCGAGCTGATCTTTAACTATTCAACATAAAGCTTTTTCTATCTGATTATACGGAAATCTAATTTCTAACAGAACTCAAATTTCTCCTTCAAAAGTTCTTTATAACATAATTTACTCATATTTTAGAAAATCGTATATACAAAAATCATAATTCATACGAATAATACCTGAAGTTCCATCCTCGGCTGCTACGGTATCCTGAACCGTCATGTTGAAGACTCTTGCGGTTGATTTCATGAAGTTGGTCCCGTTATCGCCATTGTTCAACTGCCTCTTCCCTCATTCACGCTCCATATATCCATTCTCCTTTTTGGACAGTCCTTTACCTTATGCTCTGTGGATCCACATAGAAAACACCCATTGCTCATCCTAGGATTGGGGCAGTTAGGAGAGATATGTCCCTCCTACCCACACATGTAGCACACAAACTTCCCCTTAAGACACTCACCTGAATGACTCTTCCCATAATTCTTAAACTGCAAAGTCTTTTTTTTCACACCTTCCTGCTTGACTTGGACACTCCCAATATTGCACCACTTCCTTTTCTCACCCCTACTTCCACTACCTACTTCTACCTTCCCAGCTCACTCACCCTTATTCTTTCTCTCCTTATTGTAGAGACTCATGGCCTCACTTCCCCCTTCCGCTATGATAGCCTTTTCTAAGAGTGCGGCAAACGTATTGATCTGCAACACCGCCACCTTATTGTAGAGCCAGGGTTTTAGGCCTAGCTCAAACCTCCTTGCCTTTCTAGCCTCCGTGTCCACTTGGTCAAAAGTGAGCGAACCTAGCTAACTCATTGAACTTTGCGGCATACTCCATGAATTGTCAAGTTCTCCGCTTCAATTCCAAAACTTCACCTCCATCCTAGCACAGTACACTAGGCGAAAAATAGTTCAAAGAACAGCGTCTTAAACCTAGTCCAGGCTATCACCCCTTCTCCTGCCCTAACTTGATTTGCCTCCCACCAGAAATTCGCCTCCCCTTTCATCATATAGGTGGAAAATGTTATCTTTTGCCCCTCAGCTACCCTAGTGACTACAAATGCTTTTTCTATTTCCTTAACCCAAGTTTGGGCTTCTATCGGGTCAATGGTACCTCTAAATTCGAAGCGGTCCTACTACTTAAAATCTTTGAAGTTTGCAAATCGATTATGCAGTTGATTTCCATGATTACGGCATTCCATTCGTATGGCTTGAGCTACCATGTTACATAAAATTCTACATCAGTCCGGTTGTTGTCCTCCAAAGATTGTTGATGATTCTTACGCCCTTTGGTTTCGAGTTTGACGTCTTTGCGGCATTTTCTAGTTAAATAAAACAAAATCTATATTTTATTAACTTACATTCTAAACCTTATCGTATAAGTTTAATATTTTAAACTTGTTTCATTAACCAAACATAGATTTATATTCATTCAACCATTTCATAGTACATAACATATCACATACTGCTTAAACATCCGATATCCCTTTGTGACCACAAAAGTTGAGAATCGCTGCTACAACTTACACAAAAGTTAGAAATATTACACAGACATACTTATCATAGAACACACATATTCAAATAATACTTATACTACTTATTCACTACGCCTTTTCCTGATCCTGGACTACCTTTCGCTCAATGACCTTCTAATCCACAGATAAAACATGCACCTGGTTTATAGTCGGGACAATACAGAGTGGTATGTCCCCCATAACCGCAAATGTAACATATCTTTTTCCCTTTTTTCTTATCGGGTTTTCCTACGTCGTTGTCTTGTATCTTTCTTTTCCCCTTCTTGCTCGGAGCTGCACACGATATGTTGGTCTTGGCTCCCATCTTATTAATTTGGATCTTAAGTTTATCTTTTTCTTCCATCATTTCGATTAATGCCTTTTGTAATTGGCTATTTAGTAGCTTTTCTATTTCTCACAACTTTTCCAGAGAAGAAACGTTTTTCCTCAGATTCTGTACTTCGATTAATGCTTGATCAGCTCTAACTTTAGTGTCCGAATCACTATCTGTCAGTTCCACCATTTCTTGGACCGGTACTATATTCTCTAAAATGATCACCTCATCAAGGTTATCTTCAACGTGAGCCTCTATTTCAGCTATTGACTTTGATATTGGCTCGGTTATGGAGATTAACTCCTTCTTTACGATCCAAAGGTATCCTAATCCTTTTCCACCTGACATCTACACATAATTATCTAGATTAGTATATAGTATATATACACAAAGCAAATAAAAATTTTACATAGGTTATTTTTATTTTGTTTTACGATGAATTTATTCAATTCATCTCCCTTAAAACTCTATACGAGTTATTTGTATTTTCAACGTTTACCTCTGCCCTAAGGTTATAGCCTAAGGTCTATCCCACCTATGGTTTCTAATCTTAAAGCTCTGATACCAACCTGTGACGCCCCCAAATTCAGGTACTTGAAACTTGAATTCAGTGCTTCACGATACCATTTTTTTGAGCAGAATAATAATAATAATGTCATAAATATCAAACTTAAATAATATATCAGAGTTTTCTAAATCCTAGTTACGCGACCTTAAAACATTTCATTACATGATAAATAATAAATAACATCATCTTATTTAAGTCTAGCTATTACATAAGATAACATAAACTTATTCTGACAGCTTTCCTTTCCCTTTATTCCTGGTAGAGCCCTCTAGTTGGTCATACTTAACTGAAAACATTTAATTTAAGCAAGGATGAGCATTTGAGTGCCCAACAAGTAATAACAATTATAAATATTAGCTGAAATGATTAAATGTTTTCTTTGTACTACACTTCTACAACAAATCAATGGTTGTGAAGTAATCTGAACCGATAATAATAACAACTCTTTATCAAATTTTTGAAACTACGTACTGACTATAAATAGGGTTAAGGTGACATACTATGAACATTGTTTTTCATTTTCGTTAAGGTTTAACATAACTTCATCCGTAAACCGTCATAACTTACGGGCACGGGGGGTGATCAGCCCGTTATGCCCTATATTGATCAATACTACACGCAAGAACGATATTATCGTTCACTTTGTCCGCCTTAGGCGCATAAAAGTTTTCCCATGTTCGGGATGTTCATACTTAGTCTGGAATTCGAACCAAAATAATTTGATAGGATATAAAAAGGTTTTATCATATTCAACGATATTTCTAAATCTGTGTCTAGCTGGTCAAATGGCTTAGACGACTCTTACTCCATATATACATACTGGTATCAATATATATATATATATATATATATATATATCAACATGTGATTAAATACAATGACTATTCAAGTGAGGACACTTGTATAACCATGTTTAGAAAATAATGAACATAATATATATATATATATATATATATATATATATATCTGAATTACAATATAGTACCATGTTGATAATCAATAATCGGATATTACATATATAATAATAGGGTTAATATTCTAGTACAATAATAATATAATTCTGAAACTTTCTTACTCATGTTCATTGCATAAAGAAAATGCAAAGGTAAGATACTTGCTTCCGATATCTGTTGAATAAAGTAAAATAAGAGTTTAGGATACTTGCCTGGTCTGCTGCTTACAAAACTTAGTTCTATCCTTAATTCAACGACCTATTATTTATAAGATTGTTATATTGATTAGAATAACATATAACACATAGTACTGTTATTTACAATCAACACATATCCTAATCACATTGTCTCATAGTTATATTAATCATTAAGACATAAATAAATACTTATACAGTCAAAATATAGAGTTTCAGATCAATTTCGGTAGTTGTATTTCGGTGTACCGACGGCTTTATCGGGTAATTATAGAGTTTAAAACTCTAATCTGTATCTTAAGCATTATTCTGGATAATTTAAATATCACTCATATTATTTTTCCATGACTTATAATAATTTTGAAATAATAATCATAATTTATCTTGATTTTTCAAACTCTAGAATCATTATTAAATGATTTAAATATTACATAATTACATTATCATTAATACTTAATTAATATCCAAATATTAATGAAACCATTAAAATAATTTATAATAACTCAAAATATTTTTTGAAGTATTAATATTACCTTTAAATGATTTTTAAAACATTTAAAATCATTTTAAACAATTTCCATTAATATTTAAATATTAAGGTATTATTCACTTAAATATTAAAAGTCATTTATAATAACCTAAAATATTTTTAAATCACTTATATCCTTTTTAAACGATTTTTAAATCAATAAAATTATTTTTAATTTATTTATTTAATATTATTATTAAATAAATCGAATATCATTAATATTAACTAATTAATGAAATTTATCTTAAAATATTAAAAGTAATACTTTATAACTTAGAATATCTTTAAACTCTATATTTGCATTTAAAATGATTTTTATAATATTAAAATCATTTTTAAACTAATTTATTTAATATAATTATTAAATAAATCTAATATCATTAATATTATATAATTAATGAAATTTTCATTAAAATATTTAAAGTTACATTTTATAACTTAAATTATTATTAAATACCTTATTATCATTCAAAATGATTTTTAATATAATAAAATCATTTTTAGTTAATTTATTTAGTGAATTTATTAAATAAATAATATTAAAATAATTACTAATATTTATGGAAAATATTCCAAATTATTAAAAGTTAATGTTTATGACTTAAAATAATTTTTAAAATTGATTTTATAATTTTCGGAATTTATTTACTATTTTTAAATAATTTTTAGAATTTATTTCTATTTTTAAAACATTTTCCGGAAATTAGAAAATAAAAATAATAGGAACCGTCGCTATATGCTATAGCGACACTGTCTGTCGCTGTTGGTGTTCTTGAGCCCAAGAACACTGACAAGGCAACGATGATCAAAGTGCTACGTCGTCGCGTCTTTAATTCTCGATCTACATGTTCTAGACAATATTAAGTGTTTATCATGTAGTGTTAATGCAAAGACTACATGAATCAAGCATCAAATAAGTCATACAAGCACATAGAATGAAGATCTGGCCTTGACAAATCCCTGTCAAAGCTTTCTGGGTTTTCTGGGTTACCCAGAAACCCAGTCAGCTTCAAGGGTCCCTTTCGAGGCTCGATTTTATTAAGGTTCTGGTTCTCTTTAATGTGGTATAATGGTTTAGATTTGTAGAAGAGATGTTAGGGTACAACAATACCTAACAATATTGCTATAACAACATCACAAACGCTAAATCTAACCTGGTTAAAGTGAAGGCCAGGAACTGTTCTTGAACATTTCTGGGTTACCCAGAAATGTTCTTGAGCAGTTTGGTCAACCTATGTTTGACCAACTTTAGATTCGATTCTGATACGTATCTGAGTAATCTAGAGGTATGGATATGTAGTACTCATGTCAGCCTACAAGTATATAACAACAACATGGCCCAAACACTTAACAGTTGCAAGATCCAACGCCTGCAAACTCGTTGTCAGAGATTTCTGGGTTTCTGGGTTACCCAGAAACCAGATCTCGTGCTTGGTCAACGCAGTTTGACTACTTATAAAATGAAATCTAAACATGATATAACCTTGATTAAAGTTCCGGATCATAGCCTATGTAGCATAGAACAGATTCATAACATCAAACACAACAAATAACTAACATACAAGGATCTATGAGCCCTGACATTTGACTGTCAGACCCAAAATTTCTAACTTTTCTAGATTTCAAAAATCATCAATTTCGAGCATCTAAGTGTTATGGATCTGAGTTATAACAACCCAGATCACTAAATGGAACCTTCTAATATAACTTTAAACATTTAAACATAACATCTAACATGAAATCAAAAATCAAATTTTTGGTTTTAGGGTTTTACCTTTCTTGACTAATTCTTGAATCTGAGATTCTGATCTTGATTAGGGACTGGTCTAGCAAGATATTTTCGGAGGTTTTGAGTTGAGAGAGTCTTGGTTGAGTGTTGGTGTAAAAATATGAGCAAACTAGTAACATTTCTCTCCCTCAATCTATATATAATATATTGTAATGGTTATGGCTGATCATGTGATCACTCTTTTGACTGATTAAAGGCTATTTCTAGACCACATGGCTAGCTAGAGTTGGTCACCAACTACCTACTAGGTCTAGATCTACACTCCACCTTAATAAAATATTGAAAAGGGCATTTTGGTCAGTTGGTTTTTACTTTTAGTGGCAAGGTTGACATTTCATCTCACCCATTAGGGTTTGACCCTAGAGTTCCAAAAGTCTAAGTTCTAGGATTTTGTAATTAGGTCTAAAATGAGAATCTTAGTTTCTAAAAATTTGAATTAGGGTTCCCTAATTAAATTAGGTTTACTAATTACCTAAGATTTGTAAAATATACTTTATAATATACTAATTACCATTAACCTTACTAAATTAATAATTAGGGTTTACAATTTAGCAATTAGGGTTCTAATTTAGTAATTAGGATTTCTAAATATTAATTAGGGTTTACCTAATTAACATTAAATATAATAATAATTGTTATTAATTACATAACACATAACTTAATAATTTTTATAGTCGTAATTGACTTATGTACTATAGTTTATCAAGAACGCGCTAGGTTTGCAAT
The DNA here is from genome assembly GCA_020205615.1 of Panax quinquefolius. NCBI lineage: Eukaryota > Viridiplantae > Streptophyta > Magnoliopsida > Apiales > Araliaceae > Panax > Panax quinquefolius. The sequence continues at coordinate 53,427,196 of CM035165.1, forward strand.
TGATTTATTAAAACTATTCACACATTAACATTACACACATATCAAGCATGTTTATATTACTGAAATATAGTTAATATTATATTAATATTCTCATTCCTTATTCAAAGTCCAGAATTAGGGTTTTGAATCCATATCCGACATAACCTTCATATAAACCATTATTAATTAAGTTAAAATAATGAAGTTAACTATAATGAAAATACATATCATAATAATCCTTATAATCATATCATATATATAATAATCATATTTTCATGTAAAATAAATAATAAATATTTTTATTAAAAATTAATTTATAATAAGAATATAACCTATAATGATCAATAATTCTTAAAAGAATTTATTTATAATTATTCATATAATAAATAAGTTTTATTTGTCACATAAATACCTATACTTTTCTTTGCACATAATCCCACCTTTATATATAATAAAAATTAAATACAAAATTTATTATTTAATTATTTTGAAAATACTAGGGTATTACATCCACCCTCCCTTATAAGGATTCTGTCCCCGGAATCACCGCTTCAAAACTTATAGACACTAGGGCAAATAGCATACACGATCATTTCAAGTAGATCTCGATCAAATTCGATCGAGCTGATCTTTAACTATTCAACATAAAGCTTTGTCTATCTGATTATGCGGAAATCTAATTTCTAACAGAACTCAAATTTCTCCTTCAAAAGTTCTTTATAACATAATTTACTTATATTTCAGAAAATCGTATATACAAAAATTATAATTCATACGAATAATACCTGAAGTTCCATCCCCGGCTGCTACGGTAACCTGAACCGTCATGTTGAAGACTCTTGCGGTTGATTTCATGAAGTTGGTCCCATTATCGCCATTGTCAGAGCTTTCTGGGTTTTCTGGGTTACCCAAAAACCTAGTCAGCTTCAAGGGTCCCTTTCGAGGCTCGATTTTATTAAGGTTCTGGTTCTCTTTAATGTGATCTATTGGTTTAGGTTTGTAGAAGAGATGTCAGGGTACAACAATACCTAACAATATTGGTATAACAACATCACAAACGCTAAATCTAACCCGGTCAAAGTGAAGGCCAGGAACTGTTCTTGAACATTTCTGGCTTACCCAGAAATGTTCTTGAGCAGTTTGGTCAACCCATCTTTGACAAACATTAGATTCGATTCTGATACGTATCTGAGTAATCCAGAGGCATGTATATGTAGTACTCATGTCAGTCTACAAGTATATAACAACAACATGGCCCAAACACTTAATAGTTGCAAGATCCAACGCCTGCAAACTCGTTGCCAGAGATTTCTGGGTTTCTGGGTTACCCAGAAATTTGATCTTGTGCTTGGTCAACGCAGTTTGACTGCTTATAAAACGAAATCTAAACAAGATATAACCTTGATTAAAGTTCTAGATCATAGCCTATATAGCATAGAACAGATTCATAACATCAAACACAACAAATAACTAACATACAAGGATCTATGAGCCCTGACATTTGACTGTCAGACCCAAAATTTCTAACTTTTCCAAATTTTAAAAATCATCAATTTTGAGCATCTAAGTGTTATGGATCTGAGTTATAACAACCCAGATCACTAAATGGCACCTTCTAACATAACTTTAAACATTTAAACATAACATCTAACATGAAATCAAAAATTGAATTTTTGGTTTTAGGGTTTTACCTTTCTTGACTAATTCTTGAATCTGAGCTTCTGATCTGCTACAAGTGTTAGTGGGGCTTGATTAGGGACTGGTCTAGCAAGATATTTTTGGAGGTTTTGAGTTGAGAGAGTCTTGGTTGAGTGTTGGTGTAAAAATATGAGCAAACTAGTAACATTTCTCTCTCTCAATCTATATATAATATAGTGTAATGGTTATGGCTGATCATGTGATCACCCTTTTGACTGATTAAAGGCTATTTCTAGACCACATGGCTAGCTAGAGTTGGTCACCAACTACCTACTAGGTCTAGATCTACACTCCACCTTAATAAAATATTAAAAAGGGCATTTTGGTCAATTGGTTTTAACTTTTAGTGGCAAGGTTGACATTTCATCTCACCCATTAAGGTTTAACCCTAGAGTTCCAAAAGTCCAAGTTCTAGGATTTTGTAATTAGGGCTAAAATGGGAATCTTAGTTTCTAAAAATGTGAATTAGGGTTCCCTAATTAAATTAGGTTTACTAATTACCTAGGATTTGTAAATTAGACTTTATAATATACTAATTATCATTAACCTTACTAAATTAATAATTAGGGTTTATAATTTAGCGATTAGGGTTCTAATTTAGTAATTAGGGTTTCTAAATATTAATTAGGGTTTACCTAATTAACATTAAATATAATAATAATTGTTATTAATTACATAACACATAACTTAATAATTTTTACAGTCATAATTGATTTATGTACTATAGTTTATCAGTAACGCTAGGGTTTTCACTGATTTACTAAAACTGTTCCACACATTAACATTACACACATATCAAGCATGTTTATATTACTGAAATATAGTTAATATTATATTAATATTCTCATTCCTTATTCAAAGTCCGTAATTAAGGTTTTGAATCCATATCCCATATAACCTTCATATAAACCATTATTAATTAAGTTAAAATAATTAACTTAACTATAATAAAAATACATATCATAATAATCCTTATAATCATATCATATATATAATAATCATATTTTCATGTAAAATAAATAATAAATATTTTTATTACAAAATTAATTTATAATAAGAATATAACATATAATGATCAATAATTCTTAAAAGAATTTATTTATAAATATTCATATAATAAATAAGTTTTATTTGTCACATAAATACCTATACTTTTCTTTGCACATAATCCCACCTTTATATAAAAAAAATTAAATGCAAAATTTATTATTTAATTATTTTGAAAATATTGGGGTATTACACACACCCGAGGGTTCAAAGAGGGCACCTTGCCCTGTGAATTCTCGGCACAGTGAGAAGGATAGACGTCGAAGCAGATCGAGAGGTCGTACTCTCGAGGATCCAAAGAGGGCACCTTGCGAAGAGGTACAACAACAATGGAGGTTCGGGAGGACGTCGCCCGCCTTTTCCAAGCTAGAAGGTGAATAAGGTGTATACAAAGCTGAATACTGGTCAGGCTACTATTTTAGAGTAGATAAGAGAAAAGCCCTACTTTGAGCAGCCTAGAGACAACATAAAGCCATGGTCGGGGAATCCGTCTAAGTACTATGATTATCATCAGGCGGCGGGACATGATACGCGCTCCTGCTGGAACTTAAAAGAATTTATTGAGAAGAACATATAGAATGGGACGTTAGTATAGTATGTGGTAGGACGAGATCCCCCGAGGATGAAATAAGGGAATAATGTGCATGTTGAAAATAGTCAACCCATACAACAAGGTCAAACCCAAGGGGCAAGACATGTTGTGGATGTGATCACATGAGGGAATATGGGTAAAATAGTAGGGAAGAAGCGTCGTGGGTATCTGGATACGGTGATGACAGTGGCGAACAAACCCGCAAGAAGTGAAAGGTCGTACCCGGGTTTGGTGAATTCTTTCACAGATGAAGACTTCCCTTCAGAACCCATCGAACCGCATAAAGGAGCTTTAGTAAATACTGCATAAGTGGGTTCAGTAGATATGAAGCGGACGATGATAGACAATGGGTCTTCGGTGGATATTCTTTATGCACATGTTTACCAGAGGATGAACCAAGATGGGAGGAAGTTGGAGATCGGGCAAGAGTCTCCTTTATATGGGTTCAGCACCGAGCCGGTCAAAGTTGCAGGGACTATTGAGCTGCCAATCATCTTCAGGACGGCTCCACAGCAGGTGGAAATTATGTGGTACATGTGGATTCGACGTACAATGCAATCTTGGGCAGACCCACCCTAACAACGCTTCAAGCAGTGACGTCGATTCCCACTTCAAGATTAAGTTTCCTACGCCACATGGAGTTGGGGAAGTTACCAGAGACTTAAACTTGGCAAAAAGATGATACATGAATGCTTTAATCACTTCGGGCGTAAGGGTCAGCAGACAGAAGCAAGCTATGACTATTGAGATCGAGTCGTTTATGGAAAATAGCACAGAGGCATTGGTTATGCCTGCAGAAGAAATCGAAGAGGTTGAGTTCATACCGGGGAAGAAAGAGAAGACAGTAAAGATAGGTTCTGGTCTGCCAGAACCTTTCCAGACGAACCTGGTAGAATTACTTTAGTGTTATGCGGATATTTTTGCTTGGGTTCCAAGTGACATGCCTGAGGTGAGTCGGAAAGTTGCTGAACATAGGCTGCATGAGGACCCGACAAAGAAACCCGTTCGGCAGAAGAGGAGGATTTTTGTGCCAGAAAGACATAAAATAATAAATGAAGAGATTGAAAAACTGTTGGCAGGGGATTTTATATTTGAAATCGACTATTTGTAGTGGATGGAGAACTTAGTGTTGGTTCAGAAATAGAATGGGGAGTGGCGAGTTTGTATAGACTACACCGATCTGAACAAGGCGTGCCTGAAGGACTTTTATCCTCTGCCACATATTGATCAACTTATTGATGCGACTTTGGGATATGCTCTACTCAATTTTATGGATGTTTTTTTGGGATATCATCAAATTTCAATGTGCAAGGAAGGTATCCCGAAGACAGTATTCATTACTCATCTGTCGGTATATGCTTATCAGAGGATTATGAATTACATGTTCACAAGGTAATTGTGGCGACGTATAGAAGTCTATGTAGATGATATGATTACCAAGAGTATGTCAGTTCGGGGTCCTTTGGATGATTTAGAGGAATGCTTTTAGACTGTTCATCACTATAATTTGACTATAAATCCAATCAAGTGTACCTTCGGATTGGGTGCAGGGAAGTTTCTGGGGTATTTGGTCAGCAAGAGGGGGATCGAGGCTAATCCTGAGAAGATCCAAGCGAGTTTGGATATGAAGTCCCCACAGTCTTACAAGGATGTTCAGCATTTGACAGGTTAGATAGCAGCTTTGAGGAGGTTCATGTCCAAGTTGGCAGAAAGGTCCTTAGCGTTCTTTGATACGTTGAAAGGGCCGAAGAATGCGAAGACTTTTCAGTGGACTTCAGAGTGTGAAGACGCCTTTCAGGGGATAAAGAGGAATTTGTCTGTGGCTCGATCCTTTGTTGGTGAAGCCAGTTTCTGCTGAACCTCTTTACTTGTATTTGGCAGCGAGTTCGTTGGCTGTAGGAGCTGTATTGGTGCGGGAGATTGGTGGTAAGCAACACCCAGTTTACGATGTGAACCATGCCCTAAGGGATGCAGAAACAAGGTATCCAAACCTTGAGAAGTTTGCCTTTGCCTTGATGATAGCTAGTCAGAAGCTTCAGTAGTACTTCCAAGGTCGGTTAATAGTGGTGTATACAGATCAACCACTAAAGAAGGTGCTGGGTAGACTAGAGGTTTTGAGGACGCTTGCTACATGGACGATGGTGCTGTCACAATTTTTCATAGAGTACCATCCTCGAACATCTATTAAGGGTCAAGCGTTGGTTGATTTTGTGGTGAAGTGTTCGTTCTCTAAAGCTGATGATAGTTTAGGCGAAGTTGAAGGATCTGACAAGACGATTACGGTACTTCAGCAGGTGCAGAGTTCATGGATGTTGTATGCAGATGGGTCATCTACTTCGGATATCAGTAGGGTTGGGATTATATTGACAAGTCCAGAAGGGTTTAAAGTGCAGTAGGCTATCAAATTCGAGTTTAGAGCAACGAATAATGATGCTGAATATAAAGCAGTGTTGGCAGGGTTGTGATTGGCAAAAAGTCTTGATGTTCAGAGATAGGTTATTTTCATTGATTCCCAGTTAGTCATTAAGTAAGTTTCAGGAGAGTACGAGGCTCGGGGTTCAAGAATGGTAAAACATCTAGCAGAGTTAAAGGACCGACTTCAGTGTTTTGATTCTTACATGTTTCAAGGGATAAACAAACCAGACAATGCCATAACCGTTGTATTAACAAAGTTGGCTACTACTAAAGCAAGTACCTTCGACGGGTTAGTTACTTAGAGGTTCTGAATCAACCTAGTGTTCAGCATGAGGAGGTGATGTGTGTGAAACGATCTAATTATTGGATGACTCCTTACCTCAATTATTTGGCGGATGGCGTACTGCTTTTGTACCGAATTTTGGCTAAAAAGGTGAAGTACAGAAGCTCAAAATTTGTGCTTATTGATGGGGATCTTTATCGACGGGATTATTCATCTCCTTTACTAAAGTGTTTGATACCATCTAAAGCTGAATACGTTCTTCAAGAAATTCATGATGGGATTTGTGGTGATCATATGGCGACGAAGTCATTATCATATAAGGTGCTTCGGCAAGGGTATTACTGGCCGTCGAGTTTTAAAGAAGTAACTGATTATGTGAAGAAATGTTCAAAATGTCAGCTGAATAGTCTGATCCCACATCAGTTACCGGAGGAGTTATATTCGGTTTTGTCTCCCATACCTTTTGCTATTTGGGGGGTGGACATACTGGCTCCATTACAGAAGGCTAAGGGGCAAGTCAGTTTTGTTATAGTGGCAATCAATTACATAACTAAATGGGTGGAGGCTAAACCTCTTTGGGCAATCACAGAACAAGAGTGTTTAAAATTTCTAAAGGAGTATGTGGTGTTCCGGTTCGGCATTCCCATGGAGGTGGTCTTCCCATGGAGGTGGTCTCCGATAATGGACGGTAGTTCGTGGGTTCGAAGTTTGAAGCATTTTTAAAAGAGTTAGGAATTCAGCATCGGAAGACTTCGGTTGCACATCCACAGTCAATGGGCAGGTTGAAGTGACCAATATAACTCTTCTGAATGGTATTAAAAGAAGACTTGATGATGCGAAAGGAAGGTGGCCAGAGGAGTTACTTCGTGTATTATGGGCTTATCGAACCACACCGAGAACTACTACAGGAGACTTGCATTTTAGATTGGCTTTGGTTCAGATGCTTTGGTTCCTGTGGAGGTTGGTTCACCATCTCTTCGGGTCAGTCAGTTTCGGGAAATATATAATGATAAAGGACTTCGAGTCAATCTGGATTTGCTTGAGGAAGTTAGAGAAGAAGCTTTGGTAAAATTGGCAGCATATCAGCGCCGAGTGGCCATGTATTATAATAAAGGGGTGAAGCTTCGAAGGTTTGAAGTGGATGATTTGGTTCTTCGGGAGGTTGAAGCTTCTATGCCTCAGAATGTGAGAAAGCTGATGCCAAACTGGGAAGGTCCTTATGAAATTATTAAAGTACCAAAACTAGGGACTTATCGGTTGCGAGCGATGGATGTGACTGAGATAAAGAACACCTAGCATGCAGGAAGGCTTCAGAAATATTTTCATTAAAGTTGATGTCAGAGTTTTTGAGTCTGTAATTCTTTCAACAATTATCAATTATAGAAGCGTTTTTCTCTCCAATATTGCTCTATCTGATTGCTATTCTGAAAATTGAACCTGTTCATCCTAAAGATGGCAAACGGGATTGTTGGGAGGTTTGGTGGAATCTGTTCATCCTAAAGATGGTGAACAGAATATGTTCATCCTAAAGATGGTGAACAGAACCTGTTCATCCTAAAGACGGCGAACAAGATTGTTGGGAGGTTCGGTGGAATCTATTCATCCTAAAGATGGTGAACGAAATCTATTCATCCTAAAGATGGTGAACTTAACATGTTCATCCTAAAGATGGCGAACAGGATTGTTGGGAGGTTCGGTGGAATCTATTCATCCTAAAGATGGTGAACATAACCTGCTCGTCCTAAAGATAACGAACATAATTTTTGGGAGGTTCGGTGGAATCTATTCATCCTAAAGATGGTGAATAGAACTTGTTCGTCCTAAAGATGGCAAACATGATTGTTGGGAGGTTCAGTGGAATCTGTTCATCCTAAAGATGGTGGACATAATTTGTTCATCCTAAAGATGGTGAACAGAACTTGTTCATCCTAAAGATGACGAACATGATTGTTGGGAGGTTTGGTGGAATCTATTCATCCTAAAGACGGTGAGCAGAATATGTTCATCCTAAATATGGTGAACAGAACATGTTCGTCTTAAAGATGGCAAACAGGATCGGTGGAGTTTATATGGGATCTGTTCATCCTAAAGATGGCGAACAGAATCTATTCGGCCCTAAAGATGGTGAAAAAGATCATTTAATGTTTGGTAAGACATGTTTAACCCTTTGATGGTGAACAAAGTTACTTGGTAATATTTTTTTTGATTTATGTTAAGTGTTGAGTTCAGATTTTGTTGAAATAAATGTATTTGATGGATGTAAGAGAAGTAAAAGATGAATAATTTTATTTCATTAAAATATAAAAGCAATTACAATGTTGTATTTTTACAAGTTGGGAGTTATGATTGAGGAGGGTCATCTTTGGCATTATCCTCGTCTCCGTCTTCAGAATAATCAAGGAGTAATGGGTTCAGTGCGGCGGCGGCAAGCTTCGATTTACCTTTGCTTTGGGCTGCTTCGTAGCCTTCAGTATACATCTGAATTATTTTGTTGTTGAGTTCGGTCAATTTTCGGTACTCATTTTGAATTTTGATGCGGAGTTCTTCGGTTAGTGGAGGGCCAAGGGCTTTGAGCTCTCGGAGTTCTTTATCTATTTTGCTACGACCTTGAAGATGTGTTTGTTCTTGTATTTTTATGTCATTGATTACGCGGGTGTGGGTATGGTTTTTCTACTTCAACACTTCAATTTCTGTTGATAGCTCCTGGTTCCAGTCAGAAGTAGTTTGTTGAAGTGTTTTGGCTAATGTCAGTTGTTCTTTGAGTTTGGCGATATCTTTTTTGAGGCCTTTAGTGTATAATAGGGCATCGTCGTGCAGACTCCTCTCCTTCGCTAAGGCCAATTTCAGGATTGCATTTTATCTTTGGTCGGCTTTTTCTTCAGCTTTAATTTCCTTGTATCTTTGGTTGAGCTGCCCAAAAGCCGCCTGAAGATCCCGTTAGCCTGGAGGTGTTTGGAAGTCAGAATGGGGTATCAAAAAGCTGTTCATAAATGAAAGTGATTAATGATCATTGATTTACCCGGGCTTGATGGATCATGCAGACATGGATGAGTTCAGAGGTGGAACTATCCTCAAAGCGGTAGTCATCAGTTCCAAGGAGAAAGTGATCATTCCGAGGACAAAGGTACCGAAAAACAATTTTTGCACCGAAATCGGACTGATTCTTTTTTTTTTAACCAACCCACGGTTCAGTAAGACCTCAAATTTTTTAAATAAAAAGGAATTTCCTTTATTTATTATTTTGAAATAGTAAGGGTTGATTTGATTAATGTGGATAGTTAAGGGTTAAATACGCAAATATTTCAAAATAAGCAAGTGGTTATAAAATATTCATTGTTGTCGGGGAATATTCGTTTGGTCGTGGAATATTCAGATCGTTGGGAATATTAAATACAATGCAAGTATGACCATGTGTGGGCCCCATAACGGAAAGCGATTGGATGAAGAAAGCGACAAATATAAGTTGTTAAAAAATAACTTGGCGTAGTTATTCTGAATTAAGGCTGTTGGAATACGGTGGTTAAAATACAATAATCTGGCGTGGTTGCACAAAGAGTAGCACGGTATTGACAAGATTGTTGAATTATTGATCCTTACGTAAGAAGGCACTACTCAATAATTATTACAGTAGTTACTGTTCAATAGTTTATTTTATTGATTCAATAATTACTGCGTTGGTATTTTATATTATTGCGTTGTTTCAATAATTGTCATCGCACAAGTATTTCCCATTATCAGATCAATAATTCATATTATTTGAATAATATTATTAGATAACATTATTGGCAATGTCTAGAAAGTTACATCTAAGGAGAGGTTTGGTCACCTAATTGCGCGCCAAGAAGGAGAGATCCTTATTGGAAAGCCCCTCTTTCTGAGGAAGCACTGGTTGTCATAAATGTGATTACGTAATATTATTTGTGAATAATTAATTATTGATTCATATGATAAGGAAATATTTATTTTATATGAATATAAATGATGGATTTATTTATGTGGTTATTAATGAAGGAATTAATGTTGAGGTGTTTTATCAGTATTTTATCGGATTGGAGGTATTAAAAATCAAATCAGGGGTTTTGAGATATATATTGGGGTTATAATTTTTAATCCGACCGTTGGATTGTGGTAATTTTTGGGTATGTTATACATACATAAGTTGAGTATATGTCCACAAATTTTGAACCGTTAAAAATGCACGAATGATTTGTTATGAATTTTAAGAGGTGGCTGATTCGGAAATTAGGTTTATAATTGATTTTGGTGGAAAATTCTAGAATTGAGTGGACCCCACTTGTGGTTGGTGAAAAAATGTGCTGAATTTTATTTCAAATGTGGTGGGTGGCAATAGTAGCGAGTAAAGCCATCGGTAGTGCAGTCAAGAAATGCCTTGTACGGGCTAACATTTTCCTATAAATAGAGGGCTAAGTTAGAATTGAAAATCACACCGAAACAAAGTTTTTCTCTTTCTCTCTATATTATTGAGCGTATTTTGTGAGTATTTAGATACTTTGAGAGTTCTTTGTTCAAAGACAAGTTTCATTCAAAGATCACTTCCGACCTTTCCTTAGAAATCTCGATTCTTTGAGGTAAGGGATGTTATTTTCTTCTCGAGATGATATTATTTCTTCAATATCATTATCTTTGAAATATTGGTTGGAACTTTTTATCAAATTTGGAACTTTTTCATGTCGGGGTTACTATTCATGAGTTACTATTCACGAGTTACTATTCACGAGTTACTATTCACAGTACTATTCATGAAGCGTGAAGATGTTTTTTGTGGAATTTCTATCTTTTGGTGTGAGTTACTATTCACGTATCAAGACTTTATTCACGATATCTGACACTATTCACGAATACGACACTATTCAATTTGAAAAAATGAAAATTTTTCTTTTCGTCTAAAATATCTATTCGGATACTAGCTTTGATTGTATCCATGTTTTGATCATTCTTGAATTTTACACCACTATGATTATTTTTGAGGTATTTTTGGACGTGGATAAAACCAAGTCACGAATCCTTAATCCTTAATCCTTGTCATTTTGTTTCCTTTGGATTCGTTCTTTTAAAATATTTTCATCATCCTCGGTCTTAAATGATGATATTATTGAATATCTTTGGCTCAGTAGTGCAAAGATGAATGATTTGAAGAATATCTTTGGCACCGTAGTGCAAAGATGAGTAGGTGTTTAAATGAACATGACCGATTGATGAATATCTTTGGCCTTTAGTGCAAAGATGAGCAGTGTTGAGATGAACATGACCGATTGATGAATATCTTTGCTTTTGTAGTGCAAAGATGAATATTTGATTTGAGATGAATATTGATTGATGTTACGAGGATAAAATATTGATGATGGATTTGTTAAATTCATAGATTATAGTAGATTTCATTCTCTACGTAACTCTTCTATGAATTATTATTTCCATTGCGAATATTGATCGAAACTTGTTGTCTGTTGTATTCTATCGATTTTTCCTGTTGGAGACTAACGATAATTTGTTGTATATTATCTTAGTCATAACATTCTTCTTTGGGCTAGTTGAGCTCACCCTTTTCCTTGTTGTTCCATTTTCTTCTCGGGAGGCGAGAATGTAGCGAGTACTAGTCGGGGTATGGAATGAAGGTTCTAGAGAGAGTTGTTTAGTAGTCCTCACCATTTTTGTAAAATAATGTATCAATAATTATGATGGGGATTTATTTGCGTGTGGATATTGTCTAGAAGACAATATTATATTTAAACTCACAGTATATATTGTCGTATTTCACACGACATTTGTATTATTGAAGTTGTAGTTTGTTTCTTGTACCATGTATTTGGCGACTCAAAATGGGTGTTGTGTATACCTATTTTGGGGGCGTCACAGGTTCGGTCCGAAAAAAATTGAAAATCCAGAAATGGTGCATTGTCCTAGTATGAACTGTCCATGGTGTCTCATAAGCTAGCAATGTATGATAGTCTAGCTCTAGCATGTAGAATCCTTATCATCAATTTATAGGTGGATATAGCTGTCTGATTCGGCTTGATCCTACTGGCTACTTAACTGCCAGTTTAATTTATAGATTACTACTGGCTTGTTTCAGGTTTAACAAAACAGACACACTTGTGCAAGTATACACGGTCAACAAGTAATATAGAGTAAGTTAAGTAACCTTCCCACGGAGAAAGGTAATTATTCCTAATCTATCGTGCAACAACTTTATAGCTATTTCTGGCTGCTTAAACGATCGAATAAAAGGTTAATTAAAAACTAAAATGATTATCAACACAAAATAACTAATTAACAAGCGAAGAGATTCAAATTGGAAAGATATGGGATCCTAATGTCACTTAATGCTTTATCAAGATTATACACCTCTTGTTAAACTTGATTAATTACTATGGATTTCTAGTCGAGAGCACGAAAGTTAAACATGATTATTTTTCAATACACCATGCCCATATCACATAAAATCCACAAAGAGATAGAATTCATATGAACATCAATATTACCTAACCCACTATATGTCTATATGAATTACAAATAATATTAATTTATGTGCAAGCTCTCTCAACGACTACACATGGTAAGCTGGTATATGTCTATCTGGGTTACTAATCACAAAATCTAACACATGTAAATCTCATGAACATATGCTAATAAGGTCAAATCTGAACTTATATTTCCTTTTTCAATTCCATACAAGTTATTAGGGTAGATGGTGATCAAGCATCTAAGCAATAGGCACAACCAAGTTAGGCAATCCAACTATAATCATTCAAGCATCACAACAAGGCATATAAATTTGAACTACACAATAAGCTTCATTAGAATCCCATAATGGTGGTTAGTTCATCTCTGAATCAACAACCATTATGGAATATGAGCCAAGCATGAGAAATCACAATGAAAACAAGGAGATTAAAGAGAGTAGAGAATGAAAATCTGATTAATCCCTGCTCAAAGCGAGCTTCCAAATTCAGTTCATAACCACAATCGATCCAAAATAAAACTTCAATAATCACAAGTTACTAGATCTAAAGAGAGAAGCAAAAATAGTAATAGTAAGCTATGAAATCTCTCTAGCTCTATAAAACCCTAAAATGGAAAATATAACTACTTATAATGATGTCTCGTAACTAGAAAATACACCCCTTTTAAGTAATCATGCTACAACAGACTTAAAATGAAAAGTCAAATTTTTAATCAGTCTTGACTGGTGATAAGTGGGTTTATACCCGCGAATCGGTTCCTAATTCAAGCTTAATCGGTGTTAATTCCTTGTTTTCATATTTGTTTTTACTTGTTTATTATTATTTTGTGTGTAGGTTTGGTGGTGTGGCAAGTGATCAAAAAGGTTGCAATTGTGGCAAGAAATTGCGAAAGTTTAGAGCAATACATGTTCAGAAGTCATAGCCTACCCCCACTGGGGCGCGCCTTTTTATGCCTTATACCCCTACCGAGGTGGGGGGTCTTCAACTTCGATTAGCGGGGCGGGCCACTTGGCAAAACTATTTTCAAGCAACACCCCGTAAGGTGGGTCAAAGACAATCAATCGAGTCTATTTGGTTTCAAAGACTGCAAGAACTAAGTTTAAGTAATTGGAATGCCTTAGGACTCTTAATGGCGTGGAATTCCAATCAGAATGGATGTCTTAGAGATAAATTGGACATCAAACAACAAGATCAAAGACACGCAAGGCAATTAACGAAGTTAGAAGACAGATTTTTGGAACAAGCATTGGAGTGAAGATAATTGAAGGATTTTCATATCAATTGCAGATTGGATTAAAGTGAAGGGTGTTCTGAATTTACTCTTCATCTCTAGTCTTATATTTATAATTGTAAGGATGTTATCTTTGATAAATTCAGTTTTTATTTCATTGATGATGAACTAAGTACTTTTTAGGCTTATGACTGATCTTTAAGTGGAACAATGGTTATGTAATCTTTGATTTTCAGTTTAATAAGCTATTATTCTGTTTATCTATATTAATTTGAGCTTGAATTTGTGAATTGTCTGATCAACAATTCTTTGTGGACTTGTATGGATTCGAGAGAGGAAGTACGAGTCTAAACTTAGTTAATACAGCAAGTGTTCTTGAATTTTATGAATGAACAGAATCTTGATGAATGTTAGGGTAGAGATATGCTTGACATCGCATATAATCAGATAAAGAACTTGAACTTAAACCTTCTTTAATTGTAATTCACATAGAGATATAGCAAGTTAGTTGATTAAGGTTTTTAACTTGATTCTATCTAATTTGTGGATTTGAGTTAATACGGTATTAGTACATCGAGAGGTGGCTAGTTCTACTTTCGTGTTCTTGATTAATAAACAGGGATAGTGAATTAAACTGGAATAAGGTGTAATAATCAAAGTGATGCTTAGAGTGAAGTCGTAAGTCTAATTCTCCAATAATTGTTTGAAAATTCAGTTTTTAGGGTTTGTTGATTGTATGGTAATTTTGATATTTTTAATACTTTTAGTTACAAACTTGAAATTGGTTAGTTTAATAGAATTTGGATTAATAGGAAATTGGTAATTGTGAGAGTTAATTCTTGCTAGTCTTTGTGGGAACGATACTTACCTTATCACTTTATTACTTGTTGACCACATATACTTGCGTGTTGTGCGTAACTAGATTTTACCCAACAAGTTTTTGGCGCCGTTTCCAGGGACTTTAGTATAGATTTTAATATTTTGCGATATCAGTTTAATTAGTCTAATTTTACTTAAACATTTTTATTTTTGTTTTGTTTGTCTTATTTCAGGTTTTTGAAGTTTGTTTATGTAAACTCGATCCAAAAATCCAGACTTGCTTCCTTTTGAGGATGACATTGAGAGACGCTTTCAAAGGTTAAGTAAGTGGATCAATGAGATAAGGGAAGACTTCGAAAGCTCTGAACAAGAAGAAGCAATGGCTGCCAAAGACCAGAAAGCGTTGAGGGACTTTGTTACACCCAAGGTGACTGAGCTGCAGTCGAGTATCACTAGGCCTGCTATAGCTATGAACACATTTGAGATTAAGCCTGGGACTATTCAGATGATCCAAAACTCGGTTCAGTTTGGGGAACTTGCAAATGATGATCCGAATGAACATTTTATCAGCTTTTTGGAGATATGCGACACTTTCAAATACAATGGGGTGTCTGATGAAGCAGTTAGACTTCGCTTGTTCCCATTCACTCTGCGGGACAAGGTGAAGAGTTGGTTACACTCTCTACCATCGTGTTCAATAACTACATGGGATGACCTGGCTCAAAAGTTTCTAGTTAAATTTTTCCCGCCAGCAAAGACTGCAAAGATGAGAAACGAGATTACTATGTTTGATCAACAACATGAGGAATCATTGTACGAGGCATGGGAGAGATACAAAGAGTTGCTGAAAAAATTCCCACATCACGGATTGCCTAAGTGGTTGCAAATGAACACATTTTACAATGGATTACATGGGCATCTCAGGACAAGTATTGATGCAGCTTCGGGTGGAGCTTTTATGGCAAAGAATTATGAGGAGGCATATCAATTGATAGAGACAATGTCAGCTAAAAATTATCAGTGGCCCACAATAAGAATGACACAACCTATGGTAGCTGAAGTGTTAGAGTTAGATGGAGTGACGACAATAACAACGCAGATTTCAGCGCTCGCTAAGAAGTTTGATGCTTGGTCAGGGGTACAAACACAACAAGTTGCAGTTAATTATGAATTGTGCGCGGGTGAACATCCTACAGATCAATGTGCAATCAACCCAGCGTCAGTACAATTTGTGGGTAGCTACAACAGAATTCCACAGAATACATACTAGAATACATACATTCCGGGGAATAGGAATCATCCTAATTTTTCGTGGAGTAATAATCAGTAACAGCAAGCTCCACGACCATCTTATCCCCCAGGATTTCAGAATCAACAACAACAACTAGCTCAACATCAAGAGAGGAAATCAGATTTAGAGGAGTTGTTATCAAAGTATATAACAAGCAACGAGACAGCCATGAAAAACCATGCAATCGCTATGAAATCGCAAGAAATAGCCATCAAGAATTTAGAAATCAGATGGGACAGATAACTTTTGCTTTAAACAACAGGCCTCAAGGAACGTTGCTGAGCGATACAGAAAAGAATCCAAAGGGAAATCACGAGCAGTGCAATGCTATTACACTTAGGAGCGGTACGAAGTTGGTTTCTAACTTGAATGGGAAAGCCAGTACAGGAGATGAATATGAGGATAAAGGGGATGAATTAGGCAAGAAATCTACATAAAAAGTGGTGGAAAAAGCAAAGGAAGATAAACAAATTAAAGTTACACCACCTGTACCCTTTCTTCAAAGGCTAGAAAGTAAAAAGTTAAAGAACCAGTTTTCATGGTTTATGGATATATTCAAATAATTACACATTAATATTCCATTTGCCGAAACACTTGAGTAGATGACGCGTTACATTAAGTTCATGAATGACATACTTTGGAATAAACGCAAGCTCCAGGACTTTAAAACAGTGGCGTTGACAAAAGAATGCAGTGCAATACTGCAGAAAAAGCTTCCTCCTAAATTGAAAGATCTAGGAAGTTTCATAATTCCTTGTACAATTGGCAATCAAGATGTGGGGAGAGCTCTATAAGATCTAGGAGTGAGTATAAATCTTATGCCACTGTCCATTTACCGAAAGCTAGAGTTAAAGGAAGCAAAACTAACCAACATTAGTCTACAGCTTGCAGATAGATCATTAACATACCCATTATGAATAGTTGAAGATGTATTGGTCAAGGTTGATTCATTGATCTTGTGACTCCCCCAAATTCTGAATGCCACTTGGTCACTCGAATTCGGTTCATCACGTTCTCATGGTAATACCATAATAACTAAAATCACACATTCACAACGAAAGATCTAATTTAGAATATTATACAATGTTTAATTATAATTATTCCCCCAAGTCTCTCAACATACAGTGCTTAATAGATTACATAATAATATCGAATAAAGACTTATTACATAATCCTACTTAAGCTTAAACATAGTATGAAAATAGTCTTAATACAATATAATGAATTTAAACATAAAAGGGACAAGCTAATCGGTAGCCTTGCCCTTGCCCTTCCCAGAGACACCTCCATGTTCCGCCTTAACTGAAAGGTTTTAAATAAGCAAGAATGAACACAAATTACCCAGCAAGTAATATACAACAAGGGTAAGGCATTTTATAACACAAGTTTGAAATATCGAAGTATCATCTCTAAGATAGTTCAGAGTTTCAGAATAATATCATGAATAATGAATATCAATCAATTCTTGGAATAAAAATAATAATTCAATATAAATCGACATATAAATATGAATTCAAAGACTATCAAGGTATCCGACTAGATAACAATTTATACTGAATAGTTGCTTAGGACTATTGAACATCTACTAGAATTACCAATATTAAACTTATAACCCAAAAGAATCAAGTACTATAGAGGATCAGTCTACAATACTCTAAGTTATGCATAACACCATAGTAATAATATACTCATGTGTCGGGGTTTTCAACAACATACATTCCCCTAACCTTAAGAGTTGTCCAACTCAGTTTTCAAGATTTCTGCACCAATCAATTGGTTTTGACAGTTTGATAAACATGCATATAATCTAGCAAAATCAAATGGCATAGATACTTTCACAATATTCAAGAATAATACCAAGTTCACATGAATAATAGTTTTTCTCAAGAGTTTAACAAACTAGCTCAATTGAACGAATAAGTAAGACAATAAGCTTACGATATTCGTTGAATAAAGTAGCGCAAGAGTTAGAATACTTGCACAATGTAAAGTAGGGTTCATATACTTGACTTACGCGTAGTTTATCCACGTTAAGAAATCAACACTTTCGAATCCTATTTATAGCATATTATATGCTCAAGATGTTCATTAGCTAACTGATGAGTATGATTTATACCTGCGAATCAGATCCTTTGCAGCTTAAGTTGTTGCCTGTTTTTAGTTATTTAGTTAACTTTTATATATATTTTGTTGTTATTATGTCTAAATTCTACTATGCAAGGCTTTACATATGTTTTTCAGCTTATAGGAGCATTTTTACTATATTGGCGCCGCAACGCCAAGTTTTCTCTTAGAGCCTGGGCCGCAGCGCTAATGCTAGGCAAAGTCTCTGTTGTTTGGCGCTCCTCTACTCCTACGTTTGGCGCCCCCGCGCCATGCCCAACGCCGGTTCAGTGCCCCAGCGTCACTTTTAGCACCCCAGCGCCATACCTCGCGCCCAAAGGTCAGTGTTTGTTAGTGATCGTCAGTGCCATGGCCTGGGTCCTATCAGGTTGATGTCGGTCTCGCGTCATGACACCAAAGCCCCTTTAGTGAGTCACGCCATAGAACGTAACCTTGATGGTCTTTTAAGCCCACGTGAAATAAGCAGTGGCTACCACTTGTTAATATAATGCTCTCGCGCACGTGATGCGAGCTCCAAAGAGTTCGAACAATAAAGAGGCTTTAAATGACCTAAGGAGAGAGAAAATGTAATACTTAATTTCAGCCGCCTGTGATAGATTTTTAGACAGAGAGCGAGCTGAGAGATAGTACATACAATCTTAAATTCTTAGAAGAGAAAGAAGCTGTGCTTCAAGGAGGGAGATTTATTGCATCCAACAGCAGCTCAACAACTACGCAGTGAAGAAAAGAGTTAGAGATAGAACACTTCCCAACATGAGTTTTCTTATTCCAAATCTCCCATTTATTTGTGTATTACTGATAATGTTGAATGTATTAAAAATGTGTGTAAGTACCATAGTTATGAACTAACTCTATTTTTAGGATTGCAATGTAACCTTTTGTTTAGCTTAATTAACTTTCTCTCCTATTTTATATAATGAATCATTTTGGAATGGGTTGTTGTATTTCTTACTTAATGATTAATTGCTTGATAGAGTAACTGGTATTGATAATAATGTAAATTGACAAATGGATGTTATTATCTATCTTTAAATACAACAACACCTTCTATGACCATGCCATTAGAATGTGTGCATAAACTACTAATAGGTAGACATATCTCGATTTGCCTTGTGCGGCCTTGAGACTGAGCTTAATGACCTTGGCCTAGTTTTCATCACCAATAGACATATTGTGATTTATCTGGCTAGGGATGTGCATTTGGCCTTCGACAGAAGCTTGTGCGTATTTATTGTTCTCGGTTGACCATTCCTTTATTTGTTTGTAACTTGGAGAGTTAGGAGATTAGGTGAGGCATTAGGGGAGTTATAATCCTATCTTGACTTCCTAGTACAACTGCTTCTCTTATTCTTACATTTTTAATCTTATAGCTTAACCAACCATCTTGTTTTACCTGTTTTGATAAGATAAGTAACCACTTTACCATAGTTTTTGTATTCTCTTAAGACTTTGTCCTCGTGGGTTAGACATTCTACTTTCTTATATTACTTATGGACCGCGTATACTTACGCACGATTTAGCAATAGCTAAATCGACCAACACTAACACAGTCTTTAATCAAGCTTAACATGATTCAAGTATGCACATATGGTACAAAATTAGTTTATACATCATCACAAGTTCAACCTGTTAGGTTTGTAATATTCATGTGCGCAATCAAATTGCATAAATTAGCGGAAGCGTTTAAAATCAGAGTTTAAAAAATTTACAAACCATATACCCGGATCATCCTTTATGCATAATTATTAATTAAACGAAAAGATAAAGAATAAAATCATACCCTTGAAGATCGAGCTTCCTCAGGTACAAGTTCACCTCCAATCCTTTCCGCGTTCAACTTGAATCCACCGGGTTTGGTTCCTTCCTTTGATCAACGTTAGCCACCCATGTGTTTGGCCTCTAGAGGTGATCCACCAAGGAAGAATAGGAATTCAAGAAGAAGGGGTTGGTTGGCTAAACCCTAGTTTTTTTCTATCTCTATAGAAAGGTGTACTCTCCCAACAATTGGAATTATGTCAGTATGTTGAAAAATCAACAACCCATTTAACCCATAATAAGACTCCTCTTATTAATAGATGTGGGCAACCCACCTTAACAATTAAGGAATTGGGTTTTATTTAATTAATTAAATTCTTTTAATTAATTAAGCTCCCTAATCTTATTACGGATAATTAATTAAACTCCTTTAACTAATTTTCCTTCCTAATCCAATTAGGAATAATTGAGAGTACTTATATTAAATTAATTCCTAAACTCTTTTAGAAATTAAAATAATAATAATTGTAATAATATTAATAAGACTCCTCTTATTAATTTATATTTAATATTTCTAAAATATTAAATAATAAATATTAAGCTATTTAATTTATTCTATCACCATAGATTAAATTAAATATACATAATATATTATTACGATTATGCCATTAACTTCTTAAATAATTATTCTTCCTTTTATGGTGTGACCCTTTAGGTTCTCCATATTAAATAGGTTGTGAATAAATCAATTAGAACAATTCTAATCTTATTTAAATAAATAAATTAAATAATTAATTTATTTAAATAATATTTATTCTACAATAGGATAAGCCTCCCTAGCGATCGGCGACTTTCCGGATAATATAGATTTCAACATTAATCATAAAAGAACCTTTGAGTAAATAGTTTCGTATAATTCAATCCTTCCACCATACTGATGTCCCAATTAAATATAAGACATGGAATTTTTGTCAAGTCTTATTTTATTTAATTATATATATTTCGATCCTTAAATGCATTGACTCAAATAATGCAAATTAGAAACTCCTTTCTAATTTCATTACGCCTGCGCCAAGGACTCTTGGGTTGTCATTTATCGAATCACATAGGACATTTCTCTTCTTTTATTAGAAGTGGTAGATTCTTTATTGATCATACATTATCTCCATGTACAACTTATTATACCCAAACATACCCTTTGATATACCCTAAGGGTCTTAAGGAATAAGTCAAAGTATAACTCATCATACACAAGATACTATGATGATCTCAAGTCCAAGGATTACTTGTACTACTATCACTCTGAGAATTCCTATTGACAGCAAATAAAACTCCATTAGGTATTCCTTTAGCGAGCCACGTTCGATGAACTTATTCTCTAATAAGCACCTACATACTTGCTTTAGTGTCTCCACACAAATGATCATGAGATCAATCATCCTCATCCAATGAGCGAAAGCAACGTATGTACCAATCTACCCGGATTCACTAATCCCCAATTTAGTAATCCAATGATTGGGAACTATTTTAGTTTTAAGCTTTCTAAGAATTTAGATCTCATTAGAATGATCATCATCATTATTCTAAAAGCATTGCTTAAAACTATGGGTTTATCACATATTATAAAAACAAAGATCATGTAGATAATTAAAAGCCTTTAATAAATTAATACTTTTTATTAATAAATGAATAAGATTGTTTCAAAGTATATGCTTTATCATCAAACATGATTGGCTTGTGTGCATACTACTTTCAATCTCCCACTTGCACTAAAGCCAATCGCCATGGTATCTCATACTCTTCTTCTCTAAGTGACGATTATCCTGCTGTTGGATAAACTTTAGTTAATGGATATGTAATGTTGTTCTTGAGAGTCCACCATCTCTATAGTGATTTCCCATCTTTCAATGATTCTTATAATCAAATGAAAGTGCCACAACACATGTTTAGATCCAAGATGAGACTTAGGAACTATTCCTAGTTCAATAATGAACTTTTAATCCAAACAATCAACTTGCAGCTTCATTTATAGCTATATACTTTGTCTTTATCACTAAACCAGCAACTCTTTGCTATTTGGAACCTTTCCAATTCACTGCACCACTGTTCAAGGTAACCCTTTACCTTAAAGTGGATTTTTCTGTCGTCTTGGTCTATCTGAAAAACTTGAGTCTGTTAAGCCCTCTAGTTTTAATTAAGACCCACCATGAATATGATCACATCCTTAGTGCTTGGGTTAAGCACTTTAAGATATTTTCAGCGACTCATAGTGAACTTCTCCGAATATGGTGATCGATCAACATCGGGTCTCGTATATTTCATTGCATACATGATAGTCACTCATGCGACCTCTCTTTTGAGAGTCGTGGGGACTATTAAAGAGATACACTCCATAGCTCATCGACATGAGACATCTCTTGGAGTTTGCCATGCTAAACGACTTTAGCATCACATGAATATACGTTCCTTGGGTTAAGTCGAGCATCCTCTTAAATCTATCTATATAGATTTATATCCCCAATTAAGATACTCTTCCAAATCATTCATGGAGGAATGTTTAGACAACTTTATCTTTACTGATTGTAGCATTGGTATGTCATTCCTTATCCGTAGTATATCAACATATAACACTAGAAATTTCACGACGCTCCCACTGACCCTTTTGTACACACTAGAAGTCTTACCTCATCGAATGTAACTTTGGATCATCATCTTCTATGATGCGTACCCCATCATCATCATCTATGATGAATCTATACCTCCTAGGTATCTTCAGTACTATTCCAGATTTACGATTCGGTTGTGGTACAATAGGTCTATCTACAGGTTCCTCTTATTTGACTTATAGTGTTTTGTGGTTCTTGAACTCTTCAAGATCTATTATCCTCCCACTAGCCCCTCCAATAATAAACACCTTTATCTTAGAAGGCAGAGTGTTTCGCAATAAACACCTTTTGCTAAGTAGGATTATAGAACATATACCCTAAACTTACTTTAGGATGTCCCACAAATCTGTACATGTCAAATCTTGTCCCAAGCTTATCCTTTGAAACCTTTTCACATAAGTTGGACAACCCTTTATCTTAACATACTTAAGATTAGGAATCCTCCATGTCCATAACTTTTATGGAGTCTTGGGGCCGGATTTTGAGGTTACCTTTTCGTAGGTATGCAGCCATTTCTAGGACATGATCCTAGAAGAATACTGGAATGTCGGTAAAATCATTATGGATCGCACCATGTTCAAATAGGTACGATTTTTCCTTTCAGATACATAAATCATTTATTACATATCAGGAGGCGTCCATTATGAGAAAACCATTTGAGATAATCAAGAAACTTATTGCACAAGTATTTATTCCTTGATCTAATCAAAGAATCTTAATACTTTGTCAATTTGTTTCACTTTTGAATTCTTTGAACCTTTCAAATAATTCACACTTGTATTTCAACAAATACATACATTCAACTCTTTGAATGATCATCTCCTTTTCTTATACTAGTTTGTTCAATTTGTAAAATATATTTTTCACGTAAGTCAAGTATACAAAATTTATTAACTAATATTCCAGTTCTATACTAAACATTATTATTATAAATAGAACAACAATTGTTCTTAAATATAATACCAAAGATTTCATTGTCCAACAATAAAATGGAAATAATGTTTTCAACGAGAACTAGAATACAATAACAACTTATTGAGTTAATAGATTTTCCCGTAGGCATTGCTAAACTATAAGTTTCTATAGCTAATGCAAAGCAACCTTTGCTTCATTTTCCACATATAGGATTACTTATCTTTGTTTAACTTTTACTTACGCTTGGTCCCTTCATAAATCTATATTTATGATAACCAAAGTCGGTATCCAATACCCAAGTAGAACCTTGACTTAAAGAAAATTTTATTTTAAATCATGAACAAATTTGTATTTATCTTAGAAACTTCACTAAGCTTCTTTGGTTAGCCTCTACAAGATACTTTCGCAGATTTCTTTCCGGTGTCGGGCTTATTGCGGTGGAAGCAAACTCCTTTGCTATCCGTATCGCTTTTGTTCTTATTATCCTTTGTTTATGCCTTTCTATTTACCTTCTTTGAATCGTTCTTCTTTTCGGAAGATCCTTTGGCCCCTACCAAGAAGACATGGTCTTTCTTGGTTGGAAAGTGACTCTCAACATTTTTCAACATGTTAAGCAAATCAAAGAAAGGCGATATCTAGCTTGTTCATATGAAAATTCACAACAATTGTGAAAGGAGTTAGGGAGTGAGTGCAAGATCAAATCTTGGCTCAACTCTCCATCCATGACAAAACCAGTTGTCCTAATTGATCAATCAAATTGATTATGTTAAGAACTTTTTATGCATCTTTATAGTGCCATTGGCCATTCTAGATCGGAAGAGCTCCTTAGATATCGATATCTATCGGTCCTACTTTCCTCACCATCAACTACTTGATGTGCGGGAATATAGTAGTAGCATCCATAGTTTCATCGTCGATTTGAAGCTCGTTACTCATGGATGCGAGCATGATGCATTGAGCCAATGTGCATCATCTTGCCACTTTCTAAAAGTAGCAATGTCTTCCTCAGAGGCATTATGTCGCAACTAATGCGAGGATAGGCGTATTAAGGACATAAGATAGCTTTTCAAATTATGAGAACTATTCTCAAATTCCTTAACCAATCCGTTTAATTGATGCGGTTAATTTAGCATCTAATATGCTTCGCGGATGATAGTAATTTTAGACATTGTAAAATTTCGTAAATAAATTTGTAATTAACAACATTTTAACATACATTCTTTTATTAATTACCAAAATAAATTAGGTCTTGTTTTAAATTGGTATCTCCCACTATTTTCTTCAAACTATATTATCCTCACTTATATAGTTCGGCAAAATCTAATTAAAGATTTGCTAGTGAGAATAAGGATCCCATTTCAAATGTATATAGCCTTGTGGTGACACAACAAACTATATATAAATAAATAGGTAGACAACTTTTTGTCAATTACATCAACTATGCAACTCCTTGTATTTTGCCTCTTAGATTATTTTGATCAAGTGGTGGCACATCCGAATCAAAATTATCCAAGTTAAGTCCGACCTAGCACTCCATATATTCAAAAAAGAAAAATATCATCCTTGTGGTGACACAACAAAACAATATTGTTCAATTTTCTTTATAAGCATCAAATGTGATAAATTAACATCTTAAATACTTAATACTTGCCTTGTGGTGACACAACAAACTCATATTAAATATTTAATACTCTATTAATTTTATCATGCTAGAAAGGCGACGTTCGATATTCCAAATATCTTTGAGCGCTTAGGACTTAATCTAAAAATTGAGGGGTTGTTATTAATTTGTCTCATCTTGTTTAGCGCGCATGCACATATATATATAAAATAATGGCGTCATATTAATGAACATGCGAAGCATGTTTATAATATATAATATATATAATATAAGCGTATGCACATATAGAATACTATATTCTTCCCGGATTGATTATGGACTTTTATTCTAGTTTGGTTCACTAGAGCCACCAAGTGAACCAAAAGGTCAAACCCCAGGGGGTGCAAGAAATAATATTTAAATATAACTATTACATTTAAACCCCGGGCTCTATTACAAACGGGTCTTCATGCGCTTCTTGTTCCTTGATCTCTAATTCTTCAAAATTAATTCTAAATATTCCTATTACAAAACTATTTAAAATAAATAGAAACCTTGATCGTGATCGAGGAAAAGCATAGGAGGAGATAGAATTTACATTAAGAAAAATTAGAGAAGAGGCAGGCACTGCAGAACCCCATTTAATAAAACCCATACATTCATGCATCCAACTAAAATAAAATCCAATCGCATTGGTCGATAGTCCATAATCAATCCCATTTATTATCATACACATCACCATATGCATCAATAAATAATATTCATCTCATGAATAACAAACATTTAATATATATATATTGATATCATTTAATGGACAAATTTATTTAGTATAAAATCTATTTTTGAATCAAAATAAACTCCTTTATTTTAATCCAAATTTAAATCAAAATAAAACTATTTTATTTTAATTTATCCTATTTTGAATAAAATAAACTATTTTATTTTAATCAAAATTTTAATCAAAATAAACTCCTTTATTTTAATTAATTATGGAATCAATTCCATGTAATAATAAAAAATCTTTAATTAAAATAAACTCTTTTATTTTAATTAATTATGAATCCAATTCCATGTAAAAAAATATTAAAGGAAACACGGATTATCTTTCCTATTCACAAATAAACTCCTTTATTTTGAATAATATGAAATCTTATTTCATATTTAAATAAACTCCTTTATTTAAGGAAACATGGATTCTCTTTCCTATTCACAAATAAACTCCTTTATTTTGAATAATATGAAATCTTATTTCATATCTAAATAAACTCCTTTATTTAAGGAAAGATGGATTTACTTCCCTATTCACAAATAAACTCCTTTATTTTAGGAAAAATAAAATCCAATTTCAACTCCAATTAGTTATTATGGAATCCAATTCCAACTCTAATTAGTTAGCATGAAATTCTAATTTTAAAATTAAAATAAACTTTATATTTTAATATTAAAATAAACCTTTTATTTTAAAATTAAAATAAACCTTTTATTTTAATTATAAAATTATTGAGAATAATATATATATATATATAAAACCGTGCGGTCCCTCTTTTTTTTTTTTTTTTTTTTATTATTTGTTAACATGCTTCGTGATCCGTGCAGTATAACAAACCGGAAAACAGGCTCGCCGTCATTTCTGCTAATCCGTGCGCCTTGATTTGTGTGCATGCTATCATTTACTTATCATTGGCCAATCATGCCATTGATTTCCGTGCGTGCATGTGCTAATCATGATTACATGATTGTTCTTTGACTTGATATCAATCATAGACCAAGCGTTTTATTTTTTGTTTTTTCGATTTAGTGTAAAAAAAAAAAAAATAAACTCATGTAGCCTTGATTTCCGTGCGATTAGATAAAATTTCACCAGCTTCATTAATTAGCAGCTTATTAACGTGACCTGCTATTACGTTTTTTTTTTTTTTTTTTTTAAATTTTATACAATAAAATTATGCCCAATTAAATTGTTCTAAACACATATCAATATAATATCAAATTAAAACAATTAATAATTCGCATAAAGGTTTGGCTCTGATGCCACTGTTAGGTTTGTAATATTCATGTGCGCAATCAAATTGCATAAATTAGCGGAAGCGTTTAAAATCAGAGTTTAAAAAATTTACAACCCATATACCCGGATCATCCTTTATGCATAATTATTAATTAAACGAAAAGATAAAGAATAAAATCATACCCTTGAAGATCGAGCTTCCTCAGGTACAAGTTCACTTCCAATCCTTTCCGCGTTCAACTTGAATCCACCGGGTTTGGTTCCTTCCTTTGATCAACGTTAGCCACCCATGTGTTTGGCCTCTAGAGGTGATCCACCAAGGAAGAATAGGAATTCAAGAAGAAGGGGTTGGTTGGCTAAACCCTAGTTTTTCTATCTCTATAGAAAGGGTGTACTCTCCCAACAATTGGAATTATGTCGTATGTTGAAAAAATCAACAACCCATTTAACCCATAATAAGACTCCTCTTATTAATAGATGTGGGCAACCCACCTTAACAATTAAGGAATTGGGTTTTATTTAATTAATTAAATTCTTTTAATTAATTAAGCTCCCTAATCTTATTACGAATAATTAATTAAACTCCTTTAACTAATTTTCCTTCCTAATCCAATTAGGAATAATTGAGAGTACTTATATTAAATTAATTCCTAAACTCTTTTAGAAATTAAAATAATAATAATTGTAATAATATTAATAAGACTCCTCTTATTAATTTATATTTAATATTTCTAAAATATTAAATAATAAATATTAAGCTATTTAATTTATTCTATCACCATAGATTAAATTAAATATACATATTTATATTATTACGATTATGCCATTAACTTCTTAAATAATTATTCTTCCTTTTATGGTGTGACCCTTTAGGTTCTCCATATTAAGCAGGTTGTGAATAAATCAATTAGAACAATTCTAATCTTATTTAAATAAATAAATTAAATAATTAATTTATTTAAATAATATTTATTCTACAATAGGATAAGCCTCCCTAGCGATCAGCGACTTTCCGGATAATATAGATTTCAACATTAATCATAAAAGAACCTTTGAGTAAATAGTTACTGTACAATTCAATCCTTCCACCATACAATGTCCCAATTAAATATAAGACATGGAATTTTATGTCAAGTCTTATTTTATTTAATTATATATATTTCGATCCTTAAATGCCTGACTCAAATAATGCAAATTAGAAACTCCTTTCTAATTTCATTACGCCTTAACCCAAGGACTCTTTGGGTTGTCATTTATCGAATCACATAGGACATTTCTCTTCTTTTATTAGAAGTGGTAGATTCTTTATTGATCATACATTATCTCCATGTACAACTTATTATACCCAAGCATACCCTTTGATATACCCTAAGGGTCTTAAGGAATAAGTCAAAGTATAACTCATCATACACAAGATACTATGATGATCTCAAGTCCAAGGATTACTTGTACTACTATCATCTCTGAGAATTCCTGACGACAGCAAATAAAACTCCATTAGGTATTCCTTAGCGAGCCAACGTTCGGTGAACTTATTCTCTAATAAGCACCTACATACTTGCTTTAGTGTCTCCACACAAATGATCATGAGATCAATCATCCTCATCCAATGAGCAAGCAACGTATGTACCAATCTATCCGGATTCACTAATCCCCAATTTAGTAATCCAATGATTGGGAACTATTTTAGTTTTAAGCTTTCTAAGAATTTAGATCTCATTAGAATGATCATCATCATTATTCTAAAAGCATTGCTTAAAACTATGGGTTTATCACATATTATAAAAGCGACATCATGTAGATAATTAAAAGCCTTTAATAAATTAATACTTTTATTAATAAATGAATAAGATTGTTTCAAAGTATATGCTTTATCATCAAACATGATTGGCTTGTGTGCATACTACTTTCACAACCCATGTATCTTTGTTTTAATATTATGCAAACATCCTCTTGGACTTATCATTCAAAAATCAAAATTAACCTTTAGTTACATCACATTGCATGCTTCTACATACATTACATAGCATATATTACAAGTTAAAGTAATCATATAGGCATGCTTCAAACATCAGTTCAAAAACAGAAGTCGTTTATGATCACAAGACACTTGCCTTATTTACCTCAAGATCTGTCCCCTGGCCGATCCAGACTGAAAGCTTGTGACAACCCGAATTTTTATAAGTTATTAAAATAGGAATTTAATAATTAAAATTCTTATTATGATGTGACGCCCCCAAAATTAGGTATACGTCACCCATCTTGGGTCGCCACTTACATGGTACAGAATTTAAATACAACTTACTAATATAAGCTGTAAGTATGCAATACGACATAAAGCGTGAGTTTGAATACAAATATTGTCTACTAGATATTATACAAACTCAAAAGGAGTCCTCATTACATTTATTGTCACACTATTTAATGAATAGTGAGGACTACTAATGCTATCTTGGGACCATCACTCTTTTCCCAGGCTCGTCCCCAAATATATTCTCATTTCACAGAAGAGAACAAAGTGAAAGAAAGGGTGAGCTCAACTAGCTCGAAGAAATATTATGACTAAGATAATGCGAGAATAAATTATCATTAGCTTCAACAAATGATGTTAAAGCGATAAAATATAATGAACAACCGGTTTAGCTGCTGCAGAATATATACGCAATCCATTAAAAAAAGTCAAGTAGAAAATAAAGTCTACTATCCTTTAGGTTTTAAAAGGTTTTCATCAATTTTATCACTAAGACTCGGTTTAATGAATAAACCACAATATCTAATCATCCGTACCACGGTCAAGGATTTTCATCAAATTATCAATTGTCATGGTATCATAGAATCACCCCTCGGTCATAATCATACCAAAAACTATCCATCATTTTGCATTACAGAGCCATTGAGGACTTTTGTCACATCATTTATATCAAGCCATGATTATACAAGAATGAACCCTGGTCATAATCATACTAAGTTCATCTATTCACGTAAGCAAAGATAACTTTCAACATAATATAAACATGAGGATGATGACAATGATATAAGAATTCAATAAAACAAGTTCAAGAATTAATTTATCTAGGAATTATTAACATCCAAATTGTCAACAAGATCTTGTTTTGTAGAGTAAAATTCAAGAATGATCGGAAGAATATTTCCATGAAAAGATCTTTGGATGAAACGCAAATACCAAGAATATTCTACTAATTTCATGGAGTATAGAAGTCAAAGTTTTAACCTTATTGGGTATACTAAAGAATGGAATAACAAAGGAAATCACCATGCATGCGGCTTAGCCATACATGAGGTTATTCAAGCAGAATAATAATAACGGAACCGGTCGGTGAAATTCACACTGATAGGATGTTCCAGAATAATAAAGATGGAACCATATCCGTTGTAAAACACACAGATAGGATATTCTAACAGAATGATAAAGGCGGAACCGGTCAGGTGTAAAACACATGCACGAGGATGTTCCAACAGAATAATAATAAAGGCGGAACCAGTCCGATGTAAAACACACGCATGTGATGTTCCAATGAATAATAGAAGAATGTCACCAAGTATAGGGTAAACCACGTATCTGATTATGTATAGGGTATCTGGCGTATCTGAGTTATTCCAACAGAATAATAAAGAATGGAATAACAGAGGATTTCACCAAGTATAGGGTATCTGGCGATACTGAGTTATTCCAAAGAATAATAAAGAATGGAATAATGTAAGTTCTCTTCATGAATAAGAAAGAATAACACCCCTTACAGAATTACAACAAAATAATATCCCTTACCTTAGAAGAGGCTGAATATTGGAAAAGTGAAGTAGTAGAATACTTTTCTTCTTTCTCTCTATAGTTTCTCTCTCTCAGAGTTTCAATGAATTCGTAAGAAATAATGAAGGAATGAGCTTTCTATTTATAGAAAACCGAGGTGGCTCTTGGTCTTAACGAATGGTCAAAATGACTCTTGGTAATATCAAGAGACAACTACTATTTGCGAAGGGTAATTAACCCTTGGAACAATTGAAGAGGCAGTTAACTCTTGCTAATATTGAAGGGACAACTACTATTTACGAAGGGGTAATTACTATTGACTAAGGTAATTACTATTAACGAAAGTAATTACTATTGAAGAAGGTAATTACTATTGAAGAAGGTAATTACTATTGACGAAGGTAAATACTATCATTTGAAGGTAACTACTATTCACAAAGGTAATTACTATTCACAAAGGTAATTACTATGAAGGTAAATACTATCGACGAAGGTAATTATTATTCACAAAAGTAATTACTATTGATTTGGAAGGTAAATACTATCGATTGTGAAGGTAATTACTATTCACAAAGGTAATTACTATTCACAAAGGTAATTACTATTGACGAAGGGACTCTTAGATGATGACATATGGCCCCCCCATAAAATAATCAAACTTACCACAAACGTCTCATAACAGACTCTTTATATACATCAAGGATTGAATAAATATTACCACAAATCATTTTATTTTTAATCAACACATATTTAATCTTTCAACAATTATTAATCATTTATAACTTGTCGTCTCAATTAATAATTTAATACTATAACATATTATCTGAGATGATCTTTGTGACAATAATTGAATCAATAATATAAGAGATATGATCACAAAGAATTATTGTATCAATAATTGAGCATAGTGAGTGACTTCTCAAGTAAGCATCAATAATCAATATCGCGTGCTACTTATACAACTCGTGTATTCATCGTACTTTTACTACCGGGTAGTTCAACGGTTTTTTGGTAACACCTCTGTAGTTATTTTTATAGAAAAATAATTTTGTCGTTTTAACT
The DNA here is from genome assembly GCA_020205615.1 of Panax quinquefolius. NCBI lineage: Eukaryota > Viridiplantae > Streptophyta > Magnoliopsida > Apiales > Araliaceae > Panax > Panax quinquefolius. Next base: position 53,458,929 of record CM035165.1, read on the forward strand.
ACTACGACAATACTTCCGTTAATAAGGGTCCATTAATGATTGAGTAGTAAATGCGAATATTCCCCAGAGCAAAAGAATATTCCCCACCAAACGAATATTTTATAACAACTTGCTTACTTTGTAAAATTTATAAATATTACCCACAACTATAACATTATATCAAATTTATTCCATAATATTCAAAATAATATTTATAAAAAATTCATCTTTATTTATAAAAGTTTGGGTCTTACATATGAGATGTTTTGAGTTTGAGTATGTATATATACGTCTATATATATTTTGAAATATATGTAATCGGTGTGAAGATATATATATATATATATATATATATATATATATACACACATATATATATTCATATATTGAGAAAGTGAGGTTTAATAGTTAAGTTAACTATTAAAGAAATTAAATGAATTTGGTAATTATTTTAAATATTTATTGAATTAAATAAATATTTTTAAATAATTTAATTATTGAGAAAAATAAATAATTGATGAATGGTGGTGAATTAATTTAGTAACTAAATTGATTAGTGTAAATTAAATTGAGTAATGATAATTTTTATTTGAAGGATTTAATTAAATTAAATCAATTGACTAATATTTAAGAAAATAAATAAATTAAATAAAGTGATGTTTCTAATTTATTAATTAAATTAGATATATAATTATTTATTAATTATAAGTATAATGATAATAAGGTTTTTATTATTATTATAAGTTGTTAAGCTAAAGTTATTTAATTAACTAGAGTGTGACACAAAGTAACTATATAATATAAATAATATAAGAATAATCTAGTTGGGGGAATTTTTGGTTAGCCAAACAAGGCCTTGTGGCCTTTGGTTTTTCCAACTGACGTCTTTTGTTTTCTTTAACAGATGAATACGTGGGAGAGTTAAGCCATATCAGTTTCTTTTGCGTCTTATTTTCTCCTAAAGCTAAAGAGCGGAATTGAGAGAGAAGAGAGAAAAACACAGAGATTTTTGAGAAGGAAGATTCATGGTGGTTTTGAGGGAGGGTCACCATCTCTTGCTAGCCTACAACTAGGGTTTTAAAGGTATATTTTACTTCTAATGTGATGTTTTGAGTTTCCATGACCATTCTTTGTAAATGGTTAAATCATGTTGGGTTGATATATATATATATATATATATATATATATATATATACATATGCATATATGGTGTTATAATCTGATAATCGTCATTTGTGAGGGCTATTTGATGATAAAATTCGTTAGAATTGGGTTGTAGTAAAAGATTTCAAATAACAGTGTTTATGTTATAGAATATGGCTTAGAAAGTACAAAATTTCATGGTTAATATGTATGAGAATCTGAAAATTGATGTTAGATTCTTTTAGTATGTTAAGAAACGAAGATAACGTAGTTTGAACGAAGTGATTCAGTGAAAAATTGAGATGTCAGTGATGATTTTTCTGAAGTTGTTCAAAAATAGAGTTTTATATGAAAACATGAAATTTTAAGAAATTAAATTAGTTTGAATTGATGTTTAAATGTTTTAAGTTGATGAATATATGAGGAAACATGTTTGTGTTAGTTTTATATCAATTGTATATATTAATTTCACTGTTTTGTGGGTGAAATTCATTTTAGTTGGGCAAAAAATGGAACACTGTTGCTGCGTTTCTAGTTACATACGTACTTGCCGGTAGCAATTGCTACCTGCTAAGTGCCTAAAAAACAATAGCCTACACCGGAATCGAAGCTTTAGTATAATGGCAATTGCTTACATACCCTAATCTGAGAGACCCATAAAAGTCCGCATTTATTTGTAGGACATGACTAATGGACTTAATCTAGTTTGAAAGCATGTTAATGATGTTTAAGACATAATGTGGGCTATAATAATGGATGTAGTATGATATAATATCAAAATATGGAGATTTTAGTTGTCACTTGAGTGAGTTATGTAATGAAACCAAATGTGATGTTTTCAAAAGTTAAAGGTAAATGATAAGGTTTGTGTTGGTTTATAGAGGGATATAAGTTGAAAGAACGATTTGAATGATAACTTGATTAAAGTCTGCCTATTTGTAGGACATGACTAATGGACTTAATCTAGTTTGGAAAGCATGTTAATGATGTTTAAGACATAATGTGGGCTATAATAACAGATTGTAGTATGATATAATATCAAAATATGGAGATTTTAGTTGTCACTTGAGTGAGTTATGTAATGAAACCAAATGTGATGTTTTCAAAAGTTAAAGGTAAATGATAAGGTTTATGTTGGTTTATAGAGGGATATAAGTTGAAAGAACAATTTGAATGATAACTTGATTAGTTAATCTAATATTTGTTTAACATGATATAAATACGCGGAAGAAGACTTAATTATCAATTTTAAGAGAAGTGTAACGAGATATAAGGCGGATGTTATATAACCTAGTTGTTGTTAACAAGTGTAATACATCTAATATGTGGTAATGGAATCTATGACGACTTTAATGAACGTTAAGTGTCAGTTTCGAAAGAAGAATAAAGAAACACAAAATGGGATTATGTAATGATAAGAGTCATATGAAGAGGAGTAAACACCTGAAGATATGTGTTAAGTTTAAAAGAGACGCAAGTTATAAGACTAAGAGTCATTGTGGTTTTGTTATATGTGTAACTAATGCATGTGAATATGAACATTTGAACTGTTGTAGGATGTACGCAAAACAAGTAAGCTATTTTTCGGTAATTGGTAATCTACTAACCAGGCAAGTCTTTCAGTTCCTATTTGCTATGTGAATTTGATTGTTTTAAATCTTTATTGCAAATAACATGATGTGTTATATTTATGTTGAAAGCATGAAACGTTAAAGTCAACTTAGGACTACGTCGATTGAGTAAAGCATGTTGATTGAGTAAGGAACTCAATCTTTATACTTGTTATATGAACTGTAGCCTGTATGTTATGATAGTCCAATGTTTAAAAGTTATATGTTGAGCATGTTATTATATGCTACGTGATGCATGAAAAATGTTAGATTTTGCTGGGCTGTCGAGCTCAACCTTGAAAATAACCATTTTTGAAGGTTAAGGATTGAAGATAACACTATGTGCTACTTGGACGAAGTGAATCAGAAATAATATACGAAGATGTATATTTTAGTTAAAGTTGATATTTTCTTAAAACATGATTAAGACTCATGAGATGTATTAAATGTTTTATAATGTATAGTTTTATATTGAGTTGTAAAGCTAGAGTTATAGTTATCTGATATGTAAAGGTTATCAGATTGAATTGTAAAGTTTGATATGACAACAGTGATAAAGCGAATCATAAAATAAGATTAATTCAAAGACATGTAGTTGATAAAGGTTGTGATTCAGGGAATTAAAGTAAGGAGACATAAAAGTTTAAATTATTCCGCATTTTATAAAGTTTAACATCGAATAATGATGTAAAAATCTAAAGGTAGATGTGTTATTAATGACCAAAGTTGAGAATTAAATTGTATGAATTTTGGGGTCGTTATAAAGCTACTACTTTTCTGTTTCTGCCCAACTTTACACATCTATGTACTAATACTCTATCATATCTACATGTTAGAGGTGCTCACATAATCACATAACTGTTCTTGTGTTCATTTGTATAAGTTTAAACTTACATTTTACATGGTATTCAAGAAAAACATTATCAAGCGGTTACCATGACTCATTATCAAGTGTTCTTAAGCTATATTGTGTGAGTTATAATTTTTAATCCGACTGTTGGATCGTTGTGATTTTTGGATATGTTATACATATATAAGTTGAGTATATGTCCACAAATTTTGAACCGATAAAAATTAACGTATGATTTGTTATGAATTTTAAGAGGTGACTGATTCAGAAATTGTTTTATTTTGGTGGAGATTTCTAGAAGGTGGGACCCACTTTTGGTTGTTGTAAAAGTTTGCTGATTTTTGGTGGGCCCCACTAAGGTGTACTAAAATGTGATTAATTGTGGTGTGCGTAGAATTTAAAAAATAATAATATTATTTTATTATTTAGTCTCCTATGGCGTTCTAGCATTTTCCTATAAATAGGCGCTTATGTTAGAATTGAAAATCATACCAGAAACATAAGTTTTCTCTCTCTATATTATCGAGCATATTTTTGTGAGTATTTAGATACTTTGAGAATTACTATTCAGTGCAAGTTTTCTTCGGCTTTACATCCGATATTCCGATCAGAAGTATTGTTATTTTGAGGTAAGGGATTGTAAGGGATGTTATTTTCTTTATAATGATGTTATTCTTTCAATATCATTATACCGAAATATTGGTATGGATTTTATTGTGGAATTTCTACCTTTTTAATATCGAGGTTACTATTCACGTATGCAGAACTATTCACGTATACGGCACTATTCACGAATACGACACTATTCACTGAAAAATGAAATTTTCTCCTTTTTGTCCAAGATGTCTATTATGGTTACTATCTTTGATTGTATCCATGTTTTGATCTTTATTTTTGAATTTTGCTTCACAATTGGTTATTATGGAGTATTATTGAACTTGGATAAACTAAAGTACGAATCCCTAATCTTTGATCTTTTATCTCACTGGATTCATTTTATTTAATATATTTTTCATCATCATCAGTCCTAAATGATGATATTACTGAATATCTTTGGCCTGTAGTGCAAAGATGAATGATTAACTGATGAATATCTTTGGCATGTAGTGCAAAGATGAATGATTACCTGATGAATATCTTTGGCCCGTAGTGCAAAGATGGACAGGTGTTGAGATGAATATGACCAACTGGTGATACAAATGAATATCTTTGGCCCGTAGTGCAAAGATGAATATTTGATTAAAGATGTGTATTGATTGATGTTACAGGGATAAAATATTGATGATGGACTTTTAAATTCATAGATGATAGTAGATTTCATTCTCTACTTAACTCTTCTAATGAATTATTGTTTCCGCTGCAGTTGTTGATCTAAAACTTGTTGTCTATTATATTTTATCAGATTTTCCTTGTTGAAGACTAAGGATAATTTTTTGTATATTATCTTAGTCATAATATTTTTTACTAGGCTAGTTGAGCTCACCCTTTTCCTTTTTGTTCCATTTTTTTTCTCAAGAGGTGAGAATTTTTCAGGAACTAGCCAGGGTATGGAGTGATGATTCAAGATAGTTGTTTTAGTAGTGTATCAATAATTGTAATGAGGACTGTAAGACCCCAACTTTTACTAATAAAGATTAATTTTTCTCGAAATATGTTTTTTAAATATTATGGTGTGGATTTGATATAATTTTGTAGTTGTGGGTATTATTTATAAATTTTGCAAAGTAAGCAAGGGGTTATACAATATTCGATTGGTCGGGGAATATTCGTACGACGACACAATCATTGGTGGACCCCATAACGGAAGTATTGTCGTATTTAGAAAATGAAAGAATTATATTTTTATAAAACTAATGGCGAAAGTTTTACCGTTAAAATGTTGAACTACCCGGTGGTAAAAGTATAGTAATATACGTGGTTGCATAGTAGCACACGGTATTTGATGCTTACGTGAGAAGTCACTCAGTTATACTCAATTATTACTACAGTAATTGCTGCATAATATCTTTCGTATTATTGATTCAATTATTGTCACAGTATCATCTGCATAATATTTTATATTATAAAATCAATAATTGAAACGACAAAGTTATTCATATTATTATTTGCAATATTGACAATGTCTAAAAAATTCTGTCAAGAAAAGGTTTGGTCACCTAATTGCGCGCTAATAGAGAGAAATACTTATCGGAAAGCCCCCTCTTTCCTGGGAATGATCTAGTTGTTAAATATTGTGAGTTATAATATTAATGATGAATAAGTTCGTGTTGATTAAAGATGAAATTGATATTTCCATTGTGTTGGGATTATTAGTGTTAGTGGAAATCGACATCTATTTCGATAATAATGGATGTCTGGAGGTTATATTGACCAATCGGATAATTAATCGGATAAATGAGCAATTAATTGCTATTAATTCACATGTTTATAACTATTTGTTCACATGTGTGTACTATTGATTCACATGCATGTACTATTAGGGGAAGTGGTGCAAGATTGATAATAATTGCATGACTAAATTAAAAATGGAGGTATAGATGAAGGTACTATACTGTAATTATATTTTTTTCACATGATTGTACTATTGATTCACAAGATGTACTAATAGGGGAGGTGGTACAAGTTTGATAATACTTGCATGACTAAATTAAAAATGAAGAAAAAGATGAAGGTATTATACTGTAATATTTTGAGCCCCAAAACGTATAATTATCGAAACTATATTTTCCTATAAATAGAAGCTCATTCTTCTTTCATTCTCACCAATTCACTAAGACTCACAAGAGCATTTATAGAGAGAGAAGCTTTAGAGAGAAAGTAGAAGAGAAGTCTGCTACCTCACTATTCCAGTTTCCAGTCTTCTTCTGAGGTAAGGGAGATTATTTTGTTCAGTATTCAAAGGAATAATATTTTCTTCCATACTATGTAGTATGTGAGTAATATTATTTCGTCTCGTATTCCTGATTATACCCTTATTTTGTTAAAGTATTGCTTCTATACTCTGTGAAATTAGTAAAATATCCTTGAAATTTACGCTTCATCTAGTATCATTTCACAAGGATATTTTCTACACATTCTTGTTAAAATTTAAGCTTTTCATGCTGGAGTACTGTTCATGAGTAGTATTCATTTTTACGGTACTATTCACAAAGTACTATTCACGGGGTACTATTCACAAAGTACTATTCATGAGTACTATTCATAAAGTACTATTCACAAAGTACTATTCACTCGGGTACTACATGGGGTACTATTCACCCGGAGAATTATTCATGACAAAAATCGACTTCTTTGCTGTCCAAATCATTTTTGATACAATATTATTCATGAATTTTACTCCATAAAGCAGTATCATGTTGATATTTTGGGCATTATTGAATTCTGGATAAATTAAATTATAAATCTTTAAAAATTTATCCTTTGTTTTTTTTAATTGAATTCTTATATCATTGTCATCATCCTCATCCTTATATTGCGATAAAAGTCATTTATGGCTTATGTGCATAGATGAACTATTGATTGGTATGACTATGACCAGGGATTATTCGGTATAATCATGACCGTAATGTTACAAATAATGTGGTAAAAGTCCTCAGTGGCCTGTAGTGCATTGATGGACAGTTATTGGTGTGATTATGACCAGGGATTATTCGGTATAATCATGACCATTGATGATTACATGAATATCTTTGGCCTGTAGTGCAGGGATGATTCGATGATGTGGTTTATTTATTAAGCTGAAACGTTTTGCTGCAGTTAAACTTGATGTTTATTATATTTTATTAGTTTAACACTGTTGAAGGCTAACGATAATTTATTCTGCATTATCTTAGTCATAATATTTCTTACCGGGCAAGTTGAGCTCACCCTTTGTTTTCATTGTTCTCTTCAGGAAATGAGAATATAGCTGAGACTAGTCGGGGAACGGAGTGACGGTCCAGATGGTTGCATTAGTAGTCCTCACTATTCAGTGAAATAGTGTGATAATAATTGTAATGAGGACTTTATTTGATTTTGGATACTCTCTACGAGACATTATCCGTGTTGAAACTCTCAGCAACGTTTTGTCGTACTGTATAATAGAAGTTTGTATTTAAATTATGTACCATGTATTTGGCAACTCAAGATGGGTGATGTATACCTATTTTGGGGGCATCACAGTTGGTATCAAAGCTTAGGGATATGATCCCTGGCTGAGATGTGAGACAAGAACTAGGAGGGGAGAGACGGGGAATTCCTTCGCTAGTATGACCTACCTAAGTTTATTTGGTATTTAATTGGTCGGTTAGAGTATAGGGATAATATGTGACATGTCAATTAACCCTTGTTTTGTGGCAGTATTTGAAATTGGCATCCAAAAATGTTGAGATAAGCAATGAAGCACATGAGACTGTTGAGTCACCAAAGATCAATACCCAAGATAATGTGCATCAGAATGGCTATAATCCTCAAGAAAACAACAACGCTGACCAAATGATGAACGATGGGATGTTCAGAGGATTTATGAAATTCATGCAACATCAGGCGAGAGCGACTCCTATTCAAAATGCAGGTGGAAACACTAGAAACTCTCGGACGGTCACCGCTAAACAGTTCAAGGAGCTGGGACCACCAGAGTTTATTGGAGAGCCAAAACCACTTAAGGCGGAGACGTGGATAAAATAAATCACAAGGATATTTGATATCTTGGGATGCTCTGAGGAGCAAAAGGTTCCCTTTGCCACCTTTATGTTGCGAGGAGAGGCAGATTACTGGTGGGAATCAGTAAAGCGTACTCAACCTACCGCACTGAAGATGTTTTGGGAGAAGTTCCAAGAACTGTTCAACGACAAGTACTTTCCCAAAAGTATTCATCACATGAAGGAGGTAGAGTTTATCAAGCTGGAGCAAAACAATATGACCGTGTCGCAGTACGAAGCTAAGTTTGCCGAGTTGTCCCAGTTTGCGTCCCACTTGGTTGATAATGAGGAGAGAATGACACGAATATTTCTAAGAGGTGTGAAACCCGAGATACGTCAATACTTAATTTCTCACAAACTGTGTTTGTATTCAGATGTTGAAAATAAGGCTCAGTTATTGGAGCGCGATAACGAGTCAAACCAACCAAGAGAGAGCAGCCGGAAAAATGATAATACCAGTGGTAGCAGTCATCAAAGCGGTGACAACAAACGTGGAGGGAATCAACATTCCAGAAATGGTAACCACTTCGGTGGTAATCATGGCCAAGATAATAGAATTAGAAATTTCAAGAAAAAGAGATTCAACAATGATGGAAAGACTTCATCACCAGCACCTGTTGTTAAGGAAGGGGAACGACAGCCAATCGTACGTTACAAATGCGGAGGGGAGGGACATATTAGTCCGAACTATACGCAGCAATCCAAAGCGTGTTATAATTGCGGAAGAGAAGGTTATCTTGCCCAATTTTGTCATGCACTGAAGTCAAGTCCAGCTGGGATGGAGGCATCAAAGGCCATCCCAGACAAGACAAAACCGGTAGTTCAAGGGAGAGCGTTTGTCGTAACCTCCCAAAAAGTGAGGAACCCGAACGAGGTGATCACGGGTAAGCTAATCATAAACTCTAACGAAGTCAATACCTTATTTGATACCGGTTCTACCCATTCTTTTATTTCTCTCACTTGCGCTCAACGTTTAAATTTAACTCCGGAGAAATTAGACTTTGACTTATCTGTTGAAACTCCATTGGGAGAAACCTTCATTACATCCATTGTTTATAAGTCTTATTTGATTCAAATCGGTAACCGCACGTTACCTGTCGATCATATCTCCTTAAAACTACTTGCATTTGACATGATTCTAGGGATTAATTGGTTAACTACTCATAATGCTAAAATTGATTGTTTTCATAAGGTTGTTAGCTTTTATATTCCTAATCAACCTATTATGCGAATTCAAGCAACCAAACCATTAAAATCAATCACGGTCATCTCAAGCCATAAAGCTATTCATTTATTGAAAAACGGAGGTCAATCTTTCTTAGCTCATGTCACAGATTTAAACAAAAATACGTCAGATTTGAATGATATTTCTATTGTTAATAAATTTCCTGACGTATTCCCCGAAGAACTTCCTGGCCTACCCCCGGAGCATAAAATCGAGTTTGGTATCGACCTTGAACCCGGTACAAAACCCATTTCTAAAGCCCCATATCAAATGGCTCCTATTGAACTTCAGGAGTTAAAAACCCAACTACAAGATTTGTTAGACATCGGTTTCATTTGACCTAGTACGTCTCCTTCGGGTGCTCCTGTTCTATTCGTGAAGAAGAAAGATGGAAGTATGTGACTTTGTATTGATTATCAGGAGTTGAATCATGTCACCATTAAAAATAAGTACTCGTTGCCTCGCATTGATGACCTGTTTGACCAGTTGCAAGGCGCTAAATTCTTTTTAAAGATCGATCTTCGTTCTGGATATCATCAATTGAAGATTAAAACTGATGACATTCCAAAGACTGCTTTCAGAACTCGATATGGGCATTACGAATTCCTAGTCATGTCTTTTGGATTGAGTAATGCTCTTGCTGCTTTCATGGATAAGATGAACCGAGTATTCAAGGAATATTTGGATCACTTTGTGGTTGTCTTTATTGATGACATCCTCATTTACTCCAAAAGCCGTGAAGATCATGAGTAACATTTGAGGTTGATACTCCAAAAGCTTTGTGAAAACAAGTTATATTCCAAGTTGAAGAAATGCGTGTTCTGGCTTGAAGAAGTAGCATTCCTTGGGCACGTGATATCAAATCATGGAATATCTGTTGACCCGATAAAGATTGAAGCAATTCAAAGCTGGGAGCAACCGAAGTTAGTGATCAAAGTACGTAGCTTTCTCGGCTTAGCTGGTTATTATCGGATATTCGTAGAAGGGTTTTCTCGAATAACTACACCATTAACTTAGCTGACTCGAAAAAGATACAAAATTCCGTTGGAGCGAGGAATGTGAGAAGAGTTTTCAAGAACTCAAGAGGAGACTCATTTCAGCACCTGTTCTAACAATACCATCTGGCTCGGAGGGATTTGGCATCTACAGTGATGCTTCAGGCAAATGGTTAGGGTGTGTTCTCATGCAACATGGGAAAGTTATAGCCTATGCCTCATGACAACTCAAAGAATATGAGAGGAATTATCCTACTCATGATCTAGAGTTAGCAGCTGTCGTTTTTGCGCTTAAGATTTGGAGGCATTACTTCTATGGAGAGAAGGTGGAGATCTATACAGATCATAAAAGCTTAAAATATTTCTTCACTCAATAGGAACTCAACATGCGGCAACGACGATGGATTTAGCTATTGAAAGATTACGATCATACCATTCAATACCATCTTGGAAAAGCGAAAGTAGTAGCTGACGCATTGAGTAGAAGATCATATGCGGGTACGAGTGCGATATTGTCAATGCAAAGGCCCATTTTGTATGACTTACAAAGGATGGAGATAGGGTTAAATACTCCAGGGACCCATGTGATGATGGAGAATATACGAGTAAAACCGACTTAAATCGATAAAGTTAAAGCTGCTCAAGCTACAGACCTGGAGCTGATGCGTATGAGGAAGAAAGTGCAAGAAGGAGCTATTCCGGAAGCAAGAATCGATGAAGAAGGAATAATTTGAGTCAACTCCAGACTTTGTGTTCCTAACGATTCTGACTTGAAGTATAAAATCATGATGGAGGCGCACAACACACCATTTGGAATCCATCCTGGGAGTACCAAAATGTATCGTGATCTTCAACATACATTTTGGTGGAGCAATATGAAGAGAGAGATAGCGGGTTTTATCTCAAGGTGTCTAACTTGTCAACGAGTCAAGGCGGAGCATCTAGTGCCAAAAGGTCCATTGCAACCACTTGAAATTCCATAATGGAAGTGGGAGCACATTACCATGGATTTCGTTACTAGTCTTCCCAAGGTTTCTCAAGGCATGGATGCGATTTGGGTCATTATTGATAGATTGACCAAGTCTGCTCATTTCTTACCGATACGAGAAACTTACACACTTGAACATCTTGCACGTATGTACATAAACGAGATTGTAAGATTGCATGTTATGCCAGTATCCATAGTTTCTGATCGAGACCAAAGATTCACTTCACGATTTTGGGTTAGTTTGCAAAAAGCTATGGGCACGGATTTACGATTTAGTTTGGCATATCATCCTCAAATGGAAGGGAAGTCGGAGAGGACTATTCAAACTCTTGAAGATCTATTAAGACTCTGTGTCCTTGACTTCAAAGGAAGTTGGTACCATTGGTGTAGTTTTTCTACAACAACGGTTATCAAACAAGTATTGGCATGGCTCCATTTGAGGCGATGTATGGAAGAAAGTGTCGTTCTCCAGTATGCTGGGATGAGGTGGGTGAAGCAACGTTGTTGGGATCGGAGTTGGTACGTATGACTACGGAAAAGATTCAAACGATCCGACAACGTATAAAAACCTCACAAGATCGACAAAAGAGTTATGTTGATCTTCATCGAAAGGATGTGGAATTCAATATTGGAGATCATGTGTTGTTGCGTGTTGCTCCATGGAAAGGAGTTACGAGATTTGGTAAGACATGAAAGCTCAATCCTCGATTCATTGGCCCATTTTTAATCCTCAATCGAGTAGGAACTGTGGCCTATAGACTCGCCTTACCGCCAAGTATGTCTCGTGTTCATAACGTTTTTCACATATCTATGTTACGTAAATATGTGAAAGACCCAAACCACATTATTGAATTAGAACCGGATGAGATAGCAGAAGATTTAACGTATGAGGAGGTACCTGTTAAAATCTTGGATAAGAAGGATCATATTCTATGCTCCAAGGTTATACCTCATGTTAAAGTTTTGTGGAGAGACAACGATGTTGAAGAAATGACCTGGGAGTTAGAATCAGAAATAAAGTCAAGGTATCCTCACCACTTCGACATACCAGGTACGCACCCTAATTTCGAGGATGAAATTTCATAAGAAGGGGAGGTTGTAAGACCTCAACTTTTATGAATAAAGATTAATTTATCTCAAAATATATTTTTTAAATATTATGGTGTGGATTTGATATAATGTTGTAGTTGTGGGTATTATTTATAAATTTTGAAAAGTAAGCAATGGGTTATATAATATTCGATTGGTCGGGGAATATTCATTTTAACAGGGAATATTCGTACGATGACACAATCATTGGTGGACCTTAGAAAATGACAGAATTATCTTTTTATAAAAATAACGGCGAAAGTTTTACCGTTAAACTGTTGAACTACCCGGTGGTAAAAAAATGCGAAAGAATGGCGTGGTTGAATAGTAGCACACAAGATTTGATGCTTACGTGAGAAGTCACTCGATTATACTCAATTATTGCTACAATAATTCACGATAATATCTTTCATATTATTGATTCAATTATTGTCACAGTATCATCTGCATAATATTTTATATTATTAAATCAATAATTGAGACGACAAAGTTATTCATATTATTATTTAAAATATTGACAATGTCTAGAAAAATCTGTCAAGGAGAGGTTTGGTCACCTAATTGCGCGCTAATAGAGAGAAATCCTTATCGGAAAGCCCCCTCTTTCTTGGGAATGATCTGGTTGTTAAATATTGTGAGTTATAATATTAATGATGAATAAGTTCGTGTTGATTAAAGATGAAATTGATAATTCCATTGTGTTGGGATTATTAGTGTTAGTGGAAATCGACATCTATTTCGATAATAATGGATGTCTGGAGGTTATATTGACCAATCGGGTAATTAATCGGATAAATAAGCAATTAGTTGCAATTAATTCACATGCTTATAACTATTTGTTCACATGTGTGTACTACTGATTCACATACATGTACTATTAGGGGAGGTGGTGCAAGATTGATAATACCTACATGACTAAATGAAAAATAGAGGTATAGATGAAGGTACTATTGTGACACCCCCAAAATAGGTATACATCACCCATCTTGAATCGTCAAATATATGGTACTGAATTTAAATACAAACTTCTTTGATACAGTACGACAAAACGTAGCTGAGAGTTTCAACACGGATAATGTGACGCCCCCAAAATTAGGTATACATCACCCATTTTGAGTCGCCAGATACATGGTACAAAATTCAAATAGAACTTACTAATACAACTGTCGTGTACAATACGACAAAACATAACTGTGAGTTTGAATACAATTATTGTCTACTAGAGATTATATAAACTCAAAAGGAGTCCTCATTACAATTATTAACACACTATTTCACGAGAAGAATAGTGAGGACTACTAATGCTATCCTCTCGGACCGTCACTCCGTTCCCCGACTAGTCCCTCGCTATGTTCTCATTTTCAAGAGAAAAAGTGAAAGAAAGGGTGAGCTCAACTAGCCCAAGAAGAAATATTATGACTAAGATAATGCGAATAAATTATCGTTAGCCTTCAACAAAGTGTTAAACCGATAAAATATAACAACATCAAGTTTAAGCTGCAAGCGGAACAAGCAATCCATTAAAAGAGTCAAGTAGAGAATAAAATCTACTATCTTTTATGATTTAAAAGGTTTTCATCACTTTTATCATTTGGGACTCAAACAATAAATAATCCACATCATCGAATCACCCCTGCACTACAACCAAGGATATTCTTTAGTATCACGACCACGAATTATCCATGCACTACGAGCCAAAGATAATCGTGTTTTCATCAACGGTCCTGATCATGCCATAAAATAATTCATCTTTGCACCCTTGGTCGAAGAGAATCCATAGCCATAATCATACCAAAAACTGTCCATCAATGCACTACGGGCCAATGAGGACTTTTTCCACATCATTTGTAACATTACGGTTATGATTATACCGAATAATCCCTGGTCATAATCATACCAAGTCCATCTATGCACTGACAGCCACGGATGACTTTCAACATAATATAAACATGAGGATGATGACAATGATATAAGAATTCAATAAAACAAGTTCAAGAATTAATTTATCTAGGAACCGATAACGTCCAAATTGTCAACATGATCTTCGCTTTGTAGAGTAAAATTCAAGAATGCTCAGAAGAATATTTTCATGAAAAGATACTGGATGAAGCGCAAATATCAAGGATATTCCACTAATTTCATGGAGTATAGAAGTCAAAACTTTAACCAACTGAGTATAATAAAGAATGGAATAACAAAAGAAATCACCATGCGTGCGGTACTTCGCATAGACAAGTTATTCCAACAGAATAATAATAACAGAACCAGGTAAGGCGAAATTCGCACCGACAAGATGTTCCAACATGATAGTAAAGAATGGAATAACAACAGAAATCACAATGCATGCGGTACTTCACATAGACAGGTTATTCCAACAGAATACTAAATAACGGAACCAGGTCAGGTGAAATTCACACCGACAGGATGTTCCAACGGAATAATAAATGCGAAATAATAAATGATGGAACCAGGTCCAGCGTATAGCACAGACAGGATATTCCGACAGAATAATAAAGACAGAATAATATAAGAATGTCACCAAGTATAGGGTATTTCAGCGTATACAAAGTTATTCTAACGAACAATAAAGAAATGGAATAATGAAGTTCTCTTCTTGAATACAAAAGAATAATATCTCATACTAGTAAAATAATACTTGATATAAGAGTAGTGAAGTAAGCGTAAAACTTTTCTTCTATCTCTATAGTCTCTCTCTATAGTTTATCTCTCTAGAGTTCAATTGAATTAAAGAAAATAATGAAGGAATGAGCTTCTATTTATAGGAAAATGGAATGCATAGTAACTAATCCATGAGCGGTCTAGATTGATTTACTTTAATCGACGGTCCATATTTAAAGAAAAGACTTTTAAATAAAATATAATATATTTTATTTATATAAAAAGATTTTACTATGCAAACACTATCAAGGCACTATGCAAACACTATGCATAATAAAATATAATATATTCTATTTATAAAATAACTTTAATAAAGTATTACATTTTATATAAAAGATATGCAAAACACTATGCATAATAGAATATAATATATTTTATTTATAGAATAACTTTAATAAAGTATTACATTTTATATAAAAGATGTTTCTATTTTATTACGTTAATAATAATACGAATAAAACAAAACTTCTAAATCAACAATAATTGAATCAAATAATGTGAGATACTATGCAGCAACTATTGTAGCAATAATTGAACAAAACTGAGTGACTTCTCACATAAATATCAATAATCAATACCGTGTGCTACTATGCAACAACGCGTATTATTGTACCTTTACTACCGAGTAGTTCAACAGTATCAACGGTAAAACTTCCGCCGTTATTTTCAATAAAATATTTTTGTCGTTTTCTCAATCCGACAATAAATCCGTTGTGGGGTCCACCAATGATTGTGTCGTCGTACGAATATTTCCTATTTAAAATGAATATTCCCCGACCAATCGAATATAATATGACAACTTGCATACTTTGCAAAATTTATAAATATTACCCACAACTATAACATTATCTCAAATTCACACCATAATAAAAAAAATTATTTTGAGAAAATTAATTCTTTATTCATAAATACGGGGTTTCACAGATAATGTCTCGTAGAGAGTATACAAACTCAAATAAATTCATCATTACAATTATTATCATATTATTTCACATAATAGTGAGGACTATGATAAGTGGATTTTCATATACACAAATCGATGTTCATTTCAAGCTTAAATTCGTTGTTATTTTCTCGTTTTGTGTTCGTTTTCACTTGTTTCATGTTCTTTTATGTGTAGGGTGGTCATGGAGGCAAGTGGTGAAGAAAGGCGGTCTTTTGGAGCAAAGTTGCAAAAATGCATGAAATAGAAAAATTTCTTTAGCAGTGGACATGCCCGCCGGGGCGGGCTATATTGGCCTTGTAGACTACTATAGCCACCTATCTGGACCATCACTCCGTTCCCCGACTAGTCCGAGCTATATTCTCATTTTCTGAAGAGAACAATGAAAGCAAAGGGTGAGCTTAACTAGCCCAGTAAGAAATATTATGACTAAGATAATGCAGAATAAATTATCGTTAGCCTTCAACAATGTTAAATTGATAAAATATAATAAACATCAAGTTTAACTGTAGCGGAACAAGCAATCCATTAGAAGAGTCAAGTAGAGCATGATATCTACTATCTTCTATGATTTAAAAAGTTTATCAACAGTTTTATCATTTGAGACTCGACAATAAATAATCCACATCATCGAATCATCCTCGCACTACTCTGACGAGGATATTCATTAGTATCACCAATGGTCATGATCATACCAAAACTGTCCATCAATGCACTACGGGCCAATGATGACTTTTACCACATCATTTGTAACATTACGGGTCATGATTATACCGAATAATCCCTGATCATAATCATACCAATCAACAGTCCATCTATGCACTATGGCCAAAGATGACTTTCATCACAATATAAGCATGACGATGATGAAAATGATATAAGAATTCAATTTAAATGAGAGCAAAGATAAATTTTAAAGATTTATAATTCAATTTATCCATAATTCAATAATGTCCAAATTGTCAACATGATACTACTTTGTGGAGTAAAATTCTAGAATAATATTGTATCAAAAATAATTTGGACAGAAAAGAAATTAATTTTTGTCATAAATAGTACCCCGGGTGAATAATAACCGAGTGAATAGTACCCCGTGAATAGTACTTCAGGAATAGTAACCCATGAATATTACCCCGACATGAAAAGATTAAAAATTATCAAGAATGCTCAGAATAATATTTCCATGAAAAGATACTGGCTGAAGCGCAAATATCAAGGATATTCTACTAATTTCATGGAGTATAAAAGCAATACTTATCAACATAAGTGTAGAATTAGAAATATGAAACGAAATAATATTACTTTACATACTACAGAGTATGGAAGAAAATATTATTTCTTACGAATATTGAACAAGAATAATATCACTTACGAATACGAAAGAAATAATACCCCTTACCTTAGTAGGAGATTGGATCTTTGCAATAATAGTGTAGTAATGAGAATACTCTTCTTCTTTCTCTCTTATTCTCTCTATACTTTCTCTCTCTATAGCTTGAATGAATTGGTGAAAAATAATGAAGAAATGAGCTTCTATTTATAGGATTGGCATAGTAAGGGTAAAATAGTCTTTTTGCCATAATTTATGACATCTTCGCTAACATCATCAATCATATTACGTCATTGCTTACCTCATCATATGATGACATCATCGCTTACTTCATCGTCTGATGACATCATCCCTTACATCATAGGAATTCAAATTCAATTTGTTCTCTTCCATCTCCTTTTACTTTTATACCATGAATTTACTATAATAATGTTACCATTCAAATTATAAAAAAATTACTATTATATAATCACATCATACTACTATAATGTAATATTATAATAATATATTTGAATGAATTATTTTATCGGAAAAGATAAAATACCAACTTTCAACAAATGTCACATGCTAAAATTCCTCAGTTTAAATCCACATTGAATAAATATTTTCTTATCATATATATCAACAATTAATTATTCACAAATAATATTATAAAATTACAATATCGACAACCAGGTTGTTCCCAGGAAAGAGGGGGCTTTCCGAGAAGGATTTCTCCCTATTGGCGCGCAATGACCTAACCCATTTCCTCGACAGAATTATCTAGACATTATCAATAATGCAAATAATAATATTATTCAAATAATATGAATTGTTGATTTGATAATTTGAAATACTGTGCACTGATAATTATTGAATCAATAATATAAAATATCAACGTAGAAATTATTGAATCAATAAAATAAAATATTGAACAGTAATTATAGTAACAATTATTGAGTAATAACTTCTTTTGTAAGCATCAATAATCCAAGAATCTTTATACAATCAGGTGTCTGCTTATGCAACCACGCGTATTCTTTATTACTTTTACCATCGGGTATTTCAGCAGATTAACGGTAAAACTTTTGCCGTTATTTTTATAAAAGATAATTTTGTCGTTTTTCTAACTCAAACAATAATTATTACATTTGTGGGTCCACAATGATGATTGTGTCTTCGTACGAATATTCCCAGATAAAAAGAATTTTCCCCGACCAAACAAATATTTTATAACAACTTGCTTACTTTGCAAAATTTATAAATATTACCCACAACTATAAAATTATAAAAAATTCACACCTTAATATTCAAAAATATAATTCGAGAAAAATTAATCTTTATTTATGAAAGTTGGGGTCTTACAACCTTCCCTTCTTATGAAATTTTGTCCTCGAAATTAGGGTACATACATGGTATGTCGAAGAAGTGAGGATACCTTGATTTCATTTCAGATTCTAACTCCCAAGTCATTTCCTCAATATCGTGGTTTCTCCACAAAACTTTAACTTGAGGTATAACCTTGGAGCGTAGAATATGTCCCTTCTTATCCAAGATTTTAACAAGTACCTCTTCGTATGTTAAATCTTCCACTATCTCGTCTGGTTCCAACTCAATAATGTGGTTCAGGTCTTCCACATATTTACGTAACATGGATATGTGAAAAACGTTATTAACACGAGACATACTTAGCGGTAAGTCGAGTCTATAAGCCACAGTTCCTACTCGATCGAGGATTTTAAATGGGCCAATGAATCGAGGATTGAGCTTTACTCTCTTTCCAAATCTTGTAACTCCTTTCCATGGAGCAACACGTAACAACACATATTCTCCAACATTGAATTCCACGTCCTTTCGATGAAGATCAGCATAACTCTTTTGTCGATCTTGTGAGGTCTTTATACGTTGCCGGATCATTTGAATCTTTTTCGTAGTCATACGTACCAATTCCAGTCCCAACAACGTTGCTTCACCCACCTCATCCCAGCATACTGGAGAATGACATTTTCTCCCATACAAGGCCTCGAACAGAGCCATTCTGATACTTGCTTGATAACTATTGTTGTAGGAGAATTCCACCAATGGCAAGAATGTGTCCCAACTTCCTTTGAAGTCAAGGACATAGAGTCTTAATAGATCTTCTAGAGTTTGAATAGTCCTCTCCGACTACCCATCCGTCTGAGGATGATATGCCAAACTAAATCGTAAATCCGTGCCCATAGCTTTTTGCAAACTAACCCAAAACCGTGAAGTGAATCTTGGGTCTCGATCAAAAACTATGGATACTGGCATACCATGCAGTCTTATAATCTCATTTATGTACATACGAGCAAGATGTTCAAGTGAATAATTTTCTTGTATAGGTAAGAAATGATCAGGCTTGGTCAATCTATCAACAATGACCCAAATTTCGTATATGCCTTGAGAAACCTTGGGAAGACCGGTAACGAAATCTATGGTAATGTGCTCCCACTTCCATTATGGAATTTTAAGTGGTTGTAATGGACCCTTTGGCACTTGATGCTCTGCCTATACACGTTAACACGTTAGACACCTTGAGATAAACTCTGTTATCTCCCTCTTCATATTGCTCCACCAAAATGTATGTCGAATATCATGATACATTTTGGTACTCCCAAGATGGATTGCAAACGGTGTGTTGTGCGCCTCCATCATGATTTTATACTTTAAATCAGGGTCGTTAGGAACACAAAGTCTAGAGTTGGCTCGAAGTATTCCTTCTTCATCAATTCTTGCTTCTGGAATAGCACCTTCTTGCACTTTCTTCTTCATATGCATCAGCTCCAGGTCTATAGTTTGAGCAACTTTAACTTTATCGATTAAAATCGGTTCTACTCGTATATTTGCCATCATCACGTGGGTCCCTAGAGTCTTTATCTCTATCTCCAACCTTTGCAAGTCATAAAAAATGGGCCTTTACGTTGACAATATCGCTTTTCGTACCGCATATGATCTTCTACTCGATGCGTCGGCTACCACATTCGTTTTTCGAGGATGGTATTGAATAGTATGATCATAATCTTTCAACGAGTTCAAGCCAACGTCGTTGCCGCATGTTGAGTTCCTTTTGGTGAAGAAATATTTGAGGCTTTTATGATCAGTAAAGATCTCCACTTTCTCCCATCTGGTAATGCCTCCAGATTTTAAGTGCGAAAATAGCGGTTGCTGACTCTAGATCATGAGTAGGATAATTCCTCTCATATTCTTTGAGTTGTCATGAGGCATAGGCTATGACTTTCCCATGTTGCATGAGAACACATCCTAAACCTTTGCACGAAGCATCACTTTATAGATGACCTATCCCTCCGAACAAGATGGTATTGTCGAGCAGTCTTGAAATGAGTCTCCTCTTGAGTTCTTGAAAACTCTTCTCACATTCCTCGCTCAAGCAAAATTTTGTATCTTTTCGAAAGTAAATTTGAGTTAATGGAGTAGCGATTCGAGAAAATCCTTCCACGAATCTCCGATAATAATAACCAATTAAGCCCGAAAGCTCGTGCTTGATGAATTGACTTAGGTTGCTCCCGACTTTGAATTACTTCAATCTTTTTGGGTTGATAGATATTCCATGATTTGATATCACGTGCCCGAGGAATGCTACTTCCTCAAGCGAACTCGCATTTCTTCAACTTGGCATATAAGCTTTGTTTTCACGAAGCTTTTGGAGTATTAGCCTCAAGTGTTGCTCATGATCTTCACGGCTTTTGGAGTAAATGAGGATGTCATCAATAAAACGACCACAAAATGATCTAAATATTCCTTGAATACTCGGTTCATCATATCCATGAAGGCGGTAGGAGCATTAGTCGATCAAAAGACATGACTAGGAATTCGTAATTCCGTCTGAGAGTTACGAAAGTAGTCTTTGGAATGTCATCGATTTTAATCTTTAACTGATGATATCCGGAAGCGAAGATCGATCTTTGAAAAGAATTTGGCACCTTACTGTTGGTGAAACAGGTCATCAATTCGAGGTAATGGGTACCTATTTTTGATGGTGACATGATTGACTCCGATAGTCAATACAAAGTCGCATACTTCCATCTTTCTTCTTCTGAATAGAACAGGAGCACCCCGAGGAGGCGTACTTAGGGCGAATGAAGGCGATGTCTAACAATTCTTGAAGTTGGGTTTTTAACTCACGAAGTTCAATAGGAGCCATTCGATATGGGGCTTTGGAAATGGGTTTTATCTTGGGTTCAAGGTCGATACCAAATTCAATTTCACGCTTCGGGGGTAGGCGGGGAAGTTCTTGAGGGGAATCGTCGGAAATTTATTAACAATAGAAATATCATTCAAATCGGCGTATTTTTGTTTAAATCAAGTGACATGAGCTAAGAAAGCTTGACATCCGTTTTTCAATAAGCGAATAGCTTTATGACTTGAGATAGCGGTGATTGATTTTAATGGTTTGGTTGCTTGAATTAGCATAATAGGTTGGTTAGGAATATGAAAGCTAACAACCTTACGAAAATAATAAATTTTAGCATGATGAGTAGTTAACTAATCAATCCCTAAATTACATCAAACGCAAGTATTTTTTAAAGAAATAAGATCGACGAGATAATGTGGGTTACCGATTTGAATCAAACAAGACTTATAAGCGAGTGGATGTAATGAAGGTTTCTCCCAGCGGAGTTTTAACAGGATAAGTCAAAGTCTAATTTCTCAGGAGTTAAATTTAAGCGTTGGCGCAAGTGGGAAAATAAAAGAATGGGTAGAAGCCGGTATCAAATAAGGTATAGACTTCGCTAGAGTTTATGATTAGCTTACCCGTGATCACCTCGTTTGGGTTCCTCACTTTTTGGGTGGTTACGACAAAGCGCTCTCCCTTGAACTCTAGGTTTTGTCTTATGCAGGGACGACCTTTGATGCCTCCATCCCAATTTGGACTTGACTTTGGTGCATGACAAAAATTGGGCTAGGTGACCTTTTCTTCCATAATTGTAACATGCTTTTGGATTTGCTGCGTACAATTTGGTGATGTGTCCCTCCCCTCGCATTTGTAATATCATCGATAGGTGGTCGTTCTCCTTCCTTAACAACAGGTCTTTGGTCTTGGCGTCTTTCCATCATTATTGAATCTCCTCTTCTTGAAATTTCCACTTCTATTATCTTGGCCATGATTACCATCGAAGTGGTTACCATTTACGCATGTTGATTTCCTCCACGTTTGTTGTGTCGCCGCTTGATGATTGCTATCCTTTGGTATTATCGATTTGTGCATTTGCTTCTCTCTTGGTTGGGTTAACTTCATTATCGCGCTCGATAAGCGAGCCTTATTTACAACATCTGAATACAAACACAATTTGTGAGAAATTAGGTATTGGCGTATCTCGGGTTTAAAACCTCTTAGAAACATTAGCGCGTCATTCTCTCCTCATTATCAACGAAGTGGGGCCTTGAATCGGGACAACTCGGCAAACTTAGCTTCGTCTTGTGACACGGTCGTATTATTTTGCTCGACTTGATGAACTCACCTCCTTTTATGTGCCGAATACTTTGGGAAAGTACTTGTCGTTGAGCAGTTCTTGGAACTTTTCCCAAGACCTCTTTAGTGCGGCAGGTTGAGTACGCTTTACAGATTCCCACTAGTAATCTGCCTCTCCTCGCAACAAAAAAATGGCAAAGTGAACCTTTTGATCCTTGGAGCATCCCAAGACATCAAATATCTTGGTGATCTGCTTTATCCACTCCTCTACCTTAAGTGCTTTTGGCTCTCCCAAAAACTCTGGTGGTCCCAGCTCTTTGAACTGCTTAGCGGTGACCATCCGAGAGTTGCCAGGGTTTCCGCCTGCATTTTGAAAAAGAGTCGATCTCGCCTGATGTTGCATGAATTACATAAAGCCTCTGAACATCTCTTCGTTCATTGTTTGGTCGGTGTTGTTGTTTTCCTGAGGATTATTGCCATCCTGATGCACATTATCCTGAGTATTGATCAGTGGTGACTCAACAGTCTCATGTGCTCCATTGCTTAACCCGACATTTTCGGATGCCATTTTCAAACACTGCCACAAAACAAGGGTTAATTAACATGTCACATATTATCCCTATACTCTGACCTACCAAATAAATACCAAATAAACTTAGGTAGGTCATACTAGCGAAGGATTTTCCCGTCTTTCCCCCTAGTTCTAGTCTCACATCTTAGCCAGGGATCATATCCCTAAGCTTTGATACCAACTGTGATGCCCCCAAAATAGGTATACATCACCCATCTTGAGTCATCAAATACATGGTACATAATTTAAATACAAACTTCTTTGATACAGTACGACAAAACGTAGATGAGAGTTTCAACACGTATAATGTCTCGTAGAGAGTATACAAACTCAAATAAAGTCCTCATTACAATTATTATCACACTAATTCACATAATAGTGAGGACTACTATAGCCACCTATCCGGACCGTCACTTCGTTCCCCGACTAGTCCCAGCTATATTCTCATTTCCTGAAGAGAACAATGAAAGCAAAGGGTGAGCTCAACTAGCCCAGTAAAAAATATTATGACTAAGATAATGCAAAATAAATTATCGTTAGCCTTCAACAGTGTTAAACTGATAAAATATAATAAACATCAAGTTTAACTACAGCGGAACAAGCAATCCATTAGAAGAGTCAAGTAGAGCATGATATCTACTATCTTCTATGATTTAAAAAGTTTATCAATAGTTTTATCGCTGAGACTCAACTTAATAAATAATCCACATTATTGAATCATCCATGCACTCTGACGAGGATACCCGAGGATATTCATTAGTATCATTATGTTATCATGATGGTCATGATCATACCAACATTTGTCCATCGATGCACTACAGCCGATGAGGACTTTTACCACATCATTTGTAAAATTATGGGTCATGATTATACCGAATAATCCATGGTCATAATCATACCAATCAACAGTCCATCTATGCACTACGGCCAAAGATGACTTTCATCACAATATAAGTATGAGGATGATGGTAATGATATACGAATTCAATTTAAATGAGATCAAGGATAAATTTTAAAGATTTATAATTTAATTTATCCAGAATTTAATAATATCCAAATTTTCAACATGATACTGCTTTGTGGAGTAAAATTCAAGAATAATATTGTATCAAAAATAATTTTGAAAGAAAAGAATTAATTTTTGTCATGAATAGTACCCCAGGTGAATAGTAACTGAGTGAATAGTACCCCGTGAATAGTATTTCGGGAATAGTAACCTATGAATAGTACCCCGACATGAAAAGATTAAAAATTATCAAGAATGCTCAGAATAATATTTTCATGAAAAGATACTAAATGAAGCGCAAATATCAAGGATATTCTACTAATTTCATGGAGTATAAAAGCAATACTTATCAACATAAGTGTAGAATTAGAAATATGAAACGAAATAATATTACTTTACATACTACAGAGTATGGAAGAAAATATTATTTCTTACGAATATTGAACAAAAATAATATCACTTACGAATACGAAAGAGATAATACCACTTACCTTAGTAGGAGATTGGATACTGCAATAGTGTAGTAACAGAATACTCTTCTTCTTTATCTCTTATTCTCTCTATACTTTCTCTCTCTATAGCTTGAATGAATTGATAAAAAATAATGAACAAATGAGCTTCTATTTATAGGCTTGGCAGAGTAAGAGTAAAATAGTCTTTTTGCCATAATTTATGACATCATCGCTGACATCATCAATCATATTACATCATTGTTTACCTCATCGTCTGATGACATCATCGCTTACATCATAGGAATTCAAATTCAATTTGTTCTCTTCCACCTCCTTTTACTTTTATACCATGAATTTACTATAATAATGTTACCATTCAAATTATAAAAAAAATATTATTATATAATCACATCATACTACTATAATGTAATATTATAATAATATATTTGAATGAATTATTTTATCGGAAAAGATAAAATACCAACTTTAAAACAAATGTCACATATAAAAATTTCTCAAAGTTTAAATCCACATTGAATAAATATTTTCTTATCATATATATCAACAATTAATTATTCACAAATAATATTACAAAATTACAATATTGATGACGAAGTGTCGTTCCGGGAAAGAAGGGGCTTTCAGATAAGGATTTCTCCTATTGGCGGCATGATTAGGTGACTAACCCCTTTCCTCGATAGAACTTTCTAGACATTGTCAATAATGCAAATAATAATATTATTCAAATAATATGAATTATTGATTTGATAATTTGAAATATTGTCTGATGACAATTATTGAATCAATAATATAAAATATCAACGTAGCAATTATATGAATCAATAAAATAAAATATTGAGCGATAATTATTGTATTATTAATTAGTGACTTCTTACGTAAGCATCAATAATCCAAGATATTGTACAATACCGTATGCTACTATGCAACCACACATATTACTATACTTTTACCATCATGTATTATTTCAGCAGATTAACGGTAAAACTTTTTAGCGTTATTTTATAAAAAGATAATTTTGTCATTTTCTAACTTTCAAATGATGAATTACATTTGTAGGGTCCACCAATGATTGTGTCGTCATACGAATATTCCTAGAAAAAAAGAATATTCCCCGACCAAAAGAATATTTTATAACAACTTGCTTACTTTGCAAAATTTATAAATATTACCCACAACTATAACATTATAACAAATTCACACCTTAATATTTAAAAATATAATTCGAGAAAAATTAATCTTTATTTATGAAAGTTGGGGTCTTACAACTATACTGTAATTATTTTTTTTCACATGGTTGTACTATTGATTCACATGATTGTACTATTGATTGACAAGATGTACTATTAGGGGAGGTGGTGCAAGTTTGATAATACTTGCATGACTAAATTAAAAATGAAGAAAAAGATGAAAGTATTATACTGTAATATTTCGAGCCCCAAAACGTGCAATTATTGAAACAATATTTTCCTATAAATAGAAGCTCATTCTTCTTTCATTCTCACCAATTCACTAAGACTCACAAGAGCATTTATAGAGAGAGAAGCTTTAGAGAGAAAGTAGAAGAGAAGTCTGCTACCTCACTATTCCAATATCCAGTCTTCTTCTGAGGTAAGGAATATTATTTTGTTCAGTATTCATAGGAATAATATTCTCTTCCATACTCTGTAGTATGTGAGTAATATTACTTCGTCTCGTATTCCTGATTATACCCTCATTTTGTTAAAGTATTGCTTCTATACTCTGTGAAATTAGTAGAATATCCTTGAAATTTGTGCTTCATCTAGTACCGTTTCACAAGGATATTTTTTACACATTCTTGTTAAATTTTAAGCTTTTTATGCCGGGGTACTGTCCATGAGTAGTATTCATTTTTATGGTACTATTCACAAAGTACTATTCACAAAGTACTATTCACGGGTACTATTCACAAAGTACTATTCACGAGTACTATTCACTCGGGTACTATTCACCCGGGGAATTATTTATGGCAAAAATTGATTTCTTTGATGTCCAAATCATTTTTGATACTATATTATTCTTGAATTTTACTCCACAAAGCAGTATCATGTTGATAATTTGGGCATTATTGAATTCTGGATAAATTAAATTATAAATCTTTAAAAATTTATCCTTTGTTTTCTTTTAATTGAATTCTTATATCATTGTCATCATCCTCATGCTTATATTGTGATAAAAGTAATATGTGGCTTACGTGCATAGATTTACTATTGATTGGTATGATTATGACCAGGGATTATTCGGTATAATCATGACCGTAATGTTACAAATGATGTGGTAAAAGTCCTCATTGGCCTGTAGTGCATTGATGGACAGTTGTTGGTATGATTATAACCAGGAATTATTCTGTATAATCATGACCATTGATGATTAAATGAATATCCGTGGCCCATAGTGTAGGGATGATTCGATGATGTGGTTTATTTATTAAGCTGAGTCTCAGCGATAAAATTGATGATAAACTTTTTAAATCATAGAAGATAGTAGATATCATGCTCTACTTGAATCTTCTAATAGATTGTTTGTTCCGCTGCAGTTAAACTTGATGTTTATTATATTTTATCAGTTTAACACTGTTGAAGGCTAACGATAATTTATTCTGCATTATATTAGTCATAATATTTCTTACTGGGCTAGTTGAGCTCACCCTTTGTTTTCATTGTTCTCTTTAGGAAATGAGAATATAGCTGAGACTAGTCGGGGAAGGGAGTGACGGTCCAGATGGTTGCATTAGTAGTCCTCACTATTCAGTGAAATAGTGTGATAATAATTGTAATGAGGACTTTATTTGAGTTTGGATACTCTTTACGAGACATTATTCGTGTTAAAACTCTCAGCTACGTTTTGTCGTACTGTATAATAGAAGTTTGTATTTAAATTTTATACCATGTATTTGGCGACTCAAGATGGGTGATGTATACCTATTTTGGGGGCGTCACAAGGACTTATTTGAGTGTGGATATTGTCTAAAAGACAATATTTGTATTTAAACTCACAGTTTATGTGTTGTCGTATTTTGCACGATAATTGTATTAATAAAGTTGTAGTTGTTTCTGTACCATGTATTTGGCAACTCAGAATGGGTGATGTATACCTATTTTCGGGGTGTCACAACTTATATTCACATAAATATTATTTCTATTAATATATTCATTTAATAATACGTGGAAATTCTCGGGTATTACAGATCTTTCCAGCTGATTTTGTGGTACTAGATTTTGAAGAAGATAAAAACATCCTTATCATCTTGGGACGACCATTCCTGGCAACTGGACGAACACTGATTGACGTGCCTAACGGAGAACTAATTATGAAAGTGTTTGATCAGGTTTTAAAGGTGAAGGTGTTCAAGGAAATCCCAATCCCGACTGACAAGGAAGAGTGCGAGATGCTGGAGAAATCAACACATGTCAATTTCAAGGATTGCAGAGAGGGTGGTGGTCTTAAGGCATTAATTGAGGATAGAAAGTCAAATTCATTCTCTAACATGCAAGTGAACGGGCATGCAATACAACAATGTTGGTGTTGTGCGATAAATAAACAACATACCGTGGATAGCCCAACCGATCCGGGATAACATATGGAGTAGTCAAGCTGTAAGGCTTAAAATCAAGCGCTAGTTGGGAGGCAACCCAATTTTACTTTCGTTCTCAGTCATTTTATCCATACTAGTTAGATTGTAGATTAGAATGTTATTTAGTTTAGAATCAATTCATGTCAATTCAATAATTAGTAATTCAAAGTACAAGTCATTTTTAGATAATCTTACCACCATGCTTAAAATTGCTCAAAATCTACTCACATTTATGTCTCATGGTATTGCAGGAACTTAATATGATTATGGTTTGGAGTTGAAGGGAAGGAAGGAGAAAATTAAGGTTCATTAACAGAACCTATGCCCACTGGGGCGGGCCCCTAAAGCATAATACCCCCGCCGGGTCTCTCAAGTCCAATTAAAGTGTACATGCCCGCTAGGGTGGGCTTAATAGGCATAGTACCCCCCTTCTTCATGTGGGGTCCTAAATTGAACCAAACAAGTTTAAAGAGTTACATCATATTAGCCCACTACTACTTAGTTCCCAACTGAAACACCACACCAACATCTTCATATAACCACGTTTTAGCAAGTTACAATCTACCATCCCACTTCATTAACACACGTACCCACTATTTCAATCCATTACTTCACACCACAACCTTGCACCATCACACCACCTCTATAAATTCATACCCTCACAACCCAATTTCACCACATACAGTCAATTCAAACTCAGAAAGCTACAAATTAGGGTTCTTCTTGAGGGAAGTTATCTAGCAATTGAGAGTGAGCACTTTATCTTCCAATTCCTCCCTTCCTATCTCCATAGTTGAAGCAAAATCATAAAGTTTGGGGGATTGAACATTGTGCACACCAAGTGTTCGACATATTGCATAAGTGAAGTTTGGGGGAGAAAATTGTTGTTAAAGCTTGCTAATCCCAATTCAATGGCATCTAAACCCATACCAAAGAGGCAATGTGGAGAGAGTTTCGGAACCACACCGCCAACACGGACATTTAATCGGCAAAAATTTAAAAGTGCCACCGCCACCGACCGTTACGACTACATGGTGACAAAAGAACTTACACCGGAGCGGGGGTTGGCACCGAACCATGTCGACGGTGAAATGATGCAACAAATATATCAGAAAGGTTAGAATAAGTTTACGGAAGAGCCCGAGGCCGCAGTTGTGAGTGTGGTCAAAGAATTCTACGAAATGATGCAATGCTTTCGCTACATATACTACCAGTTACGAGTGCCTAGACATTGCCAATATGCTCACTTACATGATTTCGATCCTGATTTCGAGGCTATTCTGAAGGAAATCAAAAAACTGGGTACAACATGGATAAAAGGTCAAAAAGGAGGCACTGTGTTTCATAGTAAAGATCTCAGGAGGTATGGGAAGATATGGTATGCATTCCTGTGTGCCAAGTTGTTTCCATCCACACACACGTCCGATGTGACCAAAGAGAAGGCATTACTTTTATATGCAATTGTGCAAGATTTCATCATCGACGTAGGGGCTATAATCAGTTTTTCAATTTGACGATGCTTACGAGGACATTTCTCAGCTAGCTTGCCACTCCCATAACTCATTTGTGGGTTGTGTCGGCAGGCGGGAGTTAGATGGTCTGATGATGAGACCACCCAGTTGCCGCTTCAGACACTAAATTACAGAATGATTACGCGGTATGTTGTGTGGGCCGGGGGTGAGTCACATCCTAGAGGAGTAGGCTTTATATTTCCCTTAGCTTCAGAGGACGAGGCTGACGTTGAAGACACCTCGGATGATGATGAGCTTCAAGAGGATGGGTCGATGGGAGAGCAAGGAATAGAGGCGGCACCACAACCTGAGGCCATATCTATCCCTCAGTTCCTAAACTCAACGACAAGTGGATGAGCACAACAAGGAAGTACGAAGAGAGATGCGGTGACTCGCAACGAGGCAGGACCACATGTTTGAAGCCATGAATCTATCGTTCACCTCATTGAACGCGACGCTCCAGAGTTTCAATCCCAATGCACAATTTCCATACCAGCAGCCAGACCCAATGCCAAGGTTTACACCAAGTGACTCCGATGAAGAAGAACACCCACCACCACCCCAGACTTAGGCGATTCTAGGGATGTCCTCACATATTTATTGCTATATCTATACAATGAAAGCATTGTAATTTTCAAGTTTGGGGGGATTTAGTTTCATGTTTGCATTTCATGTTTGCATATTTGATTTCATTAGCTAGGTTTGCATATGTTAGTTCATTGTTTAGTTTAGAATTTTTAAATGTTGCATTCATGTAATCATGTAGTTGCATAGTAGCTTAGGAGCATAAATAGTTTCTATTTATTTTTGCATCATGTTATGTTATGTTTTCCATACATATAAAATATATATATATATATATAATAAATAAAAAATTTGTTAAGAATTGTGTTATTTTGCATATGTCCAGCAGTTGTTGTAGTTCATTTTATTTTTGCCAATAATGAGATTGAGATTAAGTACACAAGTACAGTACTAATTAGTCGAACCTTGATGTAGTTTATGTTATGAATCGGATCTTGTGCTTGTTTGAAACTGGTATACAAAGGGTAACACGTTAATAACACCTATGTCGACTAAGTAGTTCAAATTGATACATAAAGAGTTTCTAAAGGATAATGCGAGTGTAAATAATAGAAGGACAAGAATAGGTAGTAAAGACAATGAATTAGGCAAGAACCTAAGTTTGGGGGAAAAAGTGGGGTATATAAGCTTCAGAAAAAAAATCTAGTTGAGTCTTGTGGTGGGTTGAGAAGAAATGTGAAACATATTACCCATAAACACAGGCGTGAGATGGAGCATAAAACGCACTCACCAACCATCTATCTAGAAAAAGAGAGACGGGAAAAAAGAGCAAAGAGCCCCCGTGAATGAAAAAGAAAGCATGAGTACCCTATTCGGACCCCTAATCTTGGTGAATGTTTGATTTTAGTTGGAACTCGTCTGTTTTTGAAACTTTTGAGTTTACTCTGTAAGATTCCTGATAAGAGATTGGTTATGTATTGAATTTGAATTAGTATCAGTTAGTATAGATGTTGAGCACACACACATTATACCAGTGATAACGGTTTAAGATTCGAGGATTGATAAGAAATTATCGATTGGTTTTGATATGAAGTTTTGTAGTGTTTGCTTGATTTCTCTGAGGCCGAAGGAAGAATTTTGATTTGATGATACTGTTGGATTCAGAGACATATAGATTAGATGCATTACATATCATTGCATTGCATTGCATAGCATGTTAGTTTGTTTTGTGCTCGAAGACTAACACGTTTTAAGTTTGGGGGATTTTGATAAGTGGGTTTTATACCCGCAAATCGGTTCCTAATTCAATCTTAATCGGTATTAATTCCTTGTTTTCATGTTTGTTTTTACTTGTTTATTACTATTTTGTGTGTAGGTTTGGTGGTGTGGCAAGTGATCAAAAAGGGTGCAATTGTGGCAAGAAATTGGGAAAGTTTGGAGCAATACATGATAAGAAGTCAGAGCCTACCCATTTGGGGTCTTCAAACTCAGTTAATCAGGAGCCAGTGCCCGTCTCAAGGGTCATTTTTTCAAAAGCAACACACCCATTTGGTGGGGTCCGAGACAGTCAATGGTCTATTTGGTTTCAAAGACTGCAAGAACTAAGTTGAAGTAATTGGAATGCCTTGGGACTCTTAATGGCATGGGATTTCAATCAAAATGGATGTCTTAGAGATAAATTGGACATCAAACAACAAGATCAAAGACACGCAAGGCAATTAACGAAGTTAGAAGAAAGATTTTTGGAGCAAGCATTGGAGAGAAGATAATTGAAGGATTTTCATATCAATTACAGATTTGATTAAAGTGTAGGGTGTGACGCCCCCAAAATAGGTATACATCACCCATTTTGAGTCGCCAAATACATGGTACAAAATTCAAATACAACTTAATAATACAACTGTCGTGTAAAATACGACAAAACATAAACTGAGTTTAATACGAATATTGTCTTCTAGACAGTATTCAAATTCAAATGGAGTCTACAATACATTTATTATCACACTATTTCATAGAATAGTGAGGACTACTAATGCAAATATCTGGACCGTCACTCCGCTCCCCGACTAGTCCTAGCTACATTCTCATTTCCTGAAGAGAACAATGAAAGCAAAAGGGTGAGCTCAACTAGCCCAGTAAGAAATATTATGACTAAGATAATGCAGAATAATTTATCGTTAGCCTTCAACAGTGTTAAATTGATAAAATATAACAAACATCAAGTTTAACTGCACCGGAACAAGCAATCCATTAGAAGAGTCATGTATAGCATGAAATCTACCATCTTCTATGATTTAAAAGGTTTTTCATCACTTTTATCGCTGAGACTCAGCTTAATAAATAATCCACATCATCAAATCATCCCTGCACTATGACGAAGGATATTCATTAGTATCACGACCACAAAGTATCCACGCACTACAGGCCAAGGATATTCGTGTTTTCATCAATGGTCATGATCATGCCAACAACTGTCCATCAATGCACTACGGGCCAATGAGGACTTTTACCACATCTTTTGTAACATTACGATTATGATTATACCGAATAATCCCTGGTCATAGTCACACCAAGTCCATATATGCACTACATGTCACATATGACTTTCAACATAATATAAGCATGAGGATGATGCCAATGATATAAGAATTTAATTAAATGAAAACAAAGGATAAAGTTTTAAAGATTTATAATTTAAATTATCCAGAAATCAACAACGTCCAAATTGTCAACATGATACTGCTTTGTGGAGTAAAATTCAAGAATAATATTGTACCAAAAATAATTTGGACCGAAAACGAATCAATTTTTATCATGAATAGTACCCCGGGTGAATAGTACTCGAGTGAATAGTACCCGAGTGAATAGTACCCCATGAATAGTACTTCGAGAATAGTAACCCCATGAATAGTACTCCGGCATGAAAAAGTTAAAACTTATCAAGAATACTCAGAATAATATTTCCATGAAAAGATACTGGATGAAGCACAAATATCAAGGATATTCTACTAATTTCATAGAATTTAGAAGCAAAAACTTTAACAAAACGAGTATAGAATTCGAAATCTGAAACGAAATAATATTACTTACATACTACAGAGTATGGAAGAAAATATTATTTCAAACGAATATTGAACAAAAATAAAACCCCTTACCTTGAAAAGAAGAGTATTCCAACTGGTATAGCGGATATATTATTGAAGAAAAATTTCACTGTTTTCTAAGCTCAATGTTTTCTAAAACTCGAAAGAAATACGCTCAATATTATAGAAGAAGAATTTTCTGATTCTGGTGTGATTTTCAATTCTAACTAAGCATCCTATTTATAGGAGAATGGAAAGGATACTATTTGAATTTTTATTTCACGAACCAACAGTGAAAATAATTCACGGGCTGAATTTTGCAACACACCGACGCCAGTTTTTCAAACAAATATTTAATAACCAAATAAAACAAAAAATATAATATATATATATATATATATAAGTACATGGTGCTTAGAAAAATAACTCCCTCCGTGATACATTTTTTGTAGGATTCTTCCCCCACCCCCCATTTTGTCAACTTCCATTATCCCACCAAACAACTAACATATATATATATATATATATATATATATATAATACTGATTCCCTCCAATATACGTTTACTCCTCCCACCCCATTTTCATTTCATCCATTTCTTCCATATGTGGGCCCCACATGTGGCCGCCACATATGGGCCCCACCTTTATTATAAAGAACAATTTTTTTACTGGTTATTTTGAAAAATGGGTAAATGGGGGTCCATAAATACGATAAATACTTCATAAAAATCACCTCAATATTTTTAACAACAATTTATCATCATTATTATAATTCACAATATTTAACGACTAGGTCGTTCCCAGGAAAGAGGGGGCTTTCCAATAAGGATTTCTCCCTATTGACGCGCAATTAGGTGACCAAACCTCTCCTCGATGTAACTTCTAGACATCGTCAATATTGTAAATAATAATATTAATAACTTTGTCGTCTCAATTATTGATTTAATAATATAAAATATTATGCAGATGATACTGTGACAATAATTGAATCAATATGATGCAGCAATTATTGTAGCAATAATTGAGTATAACTAAGTGAATTCTTACGTAAGCATCAATAATCAATATCGTGTGCTACTATGCAAGCACGCATATTACTGTACTTTTAACACCGGTTATTTCAACAGTTAACGGTAAAACTTCCGCCGTTATTTTCATAAAAGATATTTTGTCGTTTTCTCATTCCGACAATAATTACGTTGTGGGGTCCACCAATGATTGTGCCGTCGTACAAATATTCCCCGACCAATCGAATATTTTATAACAACTTACTTACTTTGCAAAATTTATAAATATTACCCACAACTATAATATTATTTCAAATTCACATCTTAATATTCAAAAATAATATTTATAGAAAAAATCATCTTTATTCATAAAAGTTGGGGTCTTACAAAGGGTGTTCTGAATTTACTCTTCGTCTCTAGTCTTATATTTGTAATTGGAAGGATGTTATCTTTGATTAATTTAGTTTTTATTTCATTGATGATGAACTAAGTACTTTTTAGGCATATGACAGATCTTTAAGTGGAACAATGGTTATGTAATCTTTGATTTTCAGTTTAATAAGCTATTATTCAGTTTATTTATATTAATTGGAGCTTGAATTTATTAATTGCATGATCAACAATTCTTTGTGGACTTGTATGGATTCGAGAGAGGAAGTACAAGTCTAGACTTAGTTAATATAGCATGTGTTCTTGAATTTTGTGAATGGACATAATCTTGATGAATGTTAGGGTAGAGATATGCTTGACATCGCATGTAATCAGATAAAGAACTTGAACTTAAACATTCTTTACTTGTAATTCACATAGAGATATAGTGAGTTAGTTGATTAAGGTGTTTGACTTGATTCTATCTAATTTATGGATTTGAGTTAATACGATATTGGTACATCGAGAGGTGGCTAGTTCTACTTTCATATTCTTGATTAATAAATTGGAATAGTGAATTAAACTGAAATAAGGTGTAATAATCAGAGTGATGCTTAGAGTGAAGTCGTAAGTTTAATTCTCCAATAATTGTTTGAAAATTCAGTTTTTAGGGTTTGTTGATTGTTTGGTAATTTTGATATTTTTAATACTTTTAGTTACAAACTTGAAATTGGTTAGTTTAAAAGAATTTGGATTAATAGGAAATTGGTAATTGTGAGAGTTAATTCTTGCTAGTCTTTATGGGAACGATACTTAACTTATCACTTTATTACTTGTTGACCACGTATACTTGTGTGTTGTGCGTAACTAGATTTTACCCAACAACTGGATATGCCACGGTAACTCAGATAGAAATTGGGGTAACGAAAAGCGCCATGCTAGACTTCTAGATCGTTTCATGGCAGCGACCGATATTGAACCATACCTACGACACTACCGTGTGGTCATTGTTTTCTCGCTAATCTCTTTGTGAACTCGTCTTTGGTGTTTTGCTGCTACATTGTTGCTTTCTTCTTCTTTTGCCTTCACATGCTTCTTCATTATTCACTTGAATTCTCAGATGTCCTCCTCACATGCACTTGCTTAGCTTCATTCCTCATTCCAGCACAAGCTTACCATGCTTTGCCACTTCCATGCCATTGTCATGCCTTATTAGTTTCCTCGATGTAACCTACAAAAAATAAATAAAAAACAATCAAACAATACTAAAAATACTTAAGTTTAAGCATAATTCTAGCAAGTTGATAGCCAATAAGTAGGTATAAAACCTACTTATCAAATACCCCCAAACTTGAACTATTGCTTGCCCTCAAGCAATAAACACAAATGCGAACTAACAAATGCAAACTACATGCTATGCAACTATACTATCATGCAAATGAATCCCAAGATTTTCAGCCATGTTAAGAATTACAATAAGATATGCCTCAGAGAAATATCAAGATCTGTGAACAAAGCATCAAACTAAGTTAAAGGCATAATGACATACAGACAGATAATCCCAACCTCCTATAAAGATGTTTTGTGTGTGTTGTGTTCACAGATAAGCTTGACAAAGGTGAAGATTCCACATGTTATACTTCTTAAGAAAGAAAACTGAGGTTTCAAATCAAGAACTATGCACATAAATGAAGCAACAACCACTCCAACACATCAGTATAAGCTAAGGTTCAACAAAGGGTTTATTCTGCTTTATTTTACTCACTAGGGCAATTTTTGCACTTTTCCGCGGTGTTTATTGATTTTTTATATTTCCCATGGCTGTGCAATGTCTCATTCCCTTAGGCTTGTTAATGCTACCTTAGCGAGCTTTCGACCAACGACTCCCGAGCCATCAAGACCTTAGGGCGCTAGGTGTAGAGACATCCCCTCGAGCTTACTTACTCAAAATAGCAAAGGCCACAAAACAAGACTAGCCACTTTATCTATTCTTTTTTTATAGAGATAACAAGTATACCCAATGCGTTCCCAAAACTTGAGTTTCTGTGTCTTAAAGCCATTATTCACTTTTTACACTATTCTATCATTAAAAACAACATTTTTCTCTCAGAAGACAAGCATGCTAATCTTAACCAACAAGCAAATAGGAACACTGTCGTGCTACCCGGTAACATCAAAACAACATGCATAGATTACATCATGTATAAAATTATAACTAAGCTTAAGCTATCAACCAAGTTCAAAAATCTATCAAATTTCTATGTCATCATTGGCCAAATTGGAATTTAACATACTAAAAACAGGGGATTGCTATGTCATGCAACTAAATAGATACTAAGCACACAAAAAGAAAAATTTTATTACAGAATTAAGCTAATAACTACTAATATGCAATTAAACTATATGCAACATGTAATTACAACTATATGCTCTAAACTACTGAATAAACCCAACTCGGGTGAAGGGTAAGGAAACTCCCCTATATGTTGGCATGGCTACCCGACTCGGGTGGAGAATCTTGTGGCGGCTATGGCATGGCAGAACCAAAGACAGACCAATCCACTAGCATCCCTTGCTGAGTAAATGCTTCGGCCAATGCTCGGGACATTCCATTCCCAAATGCTGAGAAGTTGTCATACAACGCGTCCACCTTCCTCTCTAAGTGCCTCATTCGGAGATCCTGACTCTCTGAAGTAATATGAGGAGTAGAAGAATGCCTCAAATTAGTCTGTGGAGACGTAGCACCGTGAGGAGTCGTGAGAATAAAACCTTCGCCACGAGGATGTGTTGTGCCACCAACCCAATCATCAAACTTCTGTATAGTGGCATGTGTGATATCCTGGCTAGGCATTTGAACTTGTTCATCCTCCCAGTCTACTCCAGCTTTGGCACACAAATGGGCTATGACTGATGCATGAGGGATACTGCCAGTGGTGCTCCCCCTCATATAACGTAGCATATTCTGATGGAGAAGGTGGCCCACATCACTGTATTTCCCTGTGATAATGCCCCCACAGTATTATAGCCCTCTCAGCTAGAATGTCATGCGGGTGCATGGATGGCATCAATTTGGCACAAATGAATAAGTTTTAAGCCTTCATATAACGATTAAGCGCTGCACTAGGGAAGTTGGTGGGTGTGTTTGTGCCCTGCTTGTAATTCCACTTAGTGCCCAGTACACATAAGTCCTCAATCACCTTGTCTAGGTCAGTCTCAAACCTCGCTGCCTATACCCAATTTGCGCGGCCAGTTGGAGGATCGGGCAAACTAAACACATCTCGGATCGCCTGTGGGCGATAATCAACCTGAAACCCTCTAACAAATGAGAAGCCGCTCTACGTTTCCTTAGCATTCGCATAGAATTCGCCCACAATGTCCATCGAGGTAGGCACGGGACTGGCCACAACCCCCATCCAACATCGTTCTCTAATCATCTACAGCAGTTATCCATCCTACTTTCTTTGATTGCACCCCCTTTCCTTCAAAAAAGTCTTTGACACAATTCTGTAGTATTCGGTTTGAGCAAAAACACTGATAAATTTGGTAAGGTCCAAAATATACTTATTCTGGCTACTGCTGGAGGATGATTCTAGAGTGCGTGAGCAAGCCCTTTTTGGTTTCATGATTATTGTCTGAGAATTTGCTAACAAACCCTCAACTATGAGTGCAGAAGATGTAACCCCCAAGCAGCTCTGACCAAACCCTAATCAAATCTTCTGTATGTGAATGGGCTATTTGTGGTAACCGAGCATGGGAGGAGAGGGTATTGTTGGATACGAGAAGGAGAAGATGTAGTAGTAGTTTATTAGGAGAAGGAGACTTAGTCAGTTTAGGCTTTTTGTGAAAGTTTGACTGAAGGGAGAAATATATAATGAGTGGGTCAAGTGTTTTGAGCTTTTAAAATTGACTGAGTTCAGGTACGGGCGCGGGCGTGCCTGGTTTGTTCATGAGGTTGGCGCGGGCGCGCTGGGTGTATAGCACAATGAAGTCTAGTACGGGCGCGCCAGATTTGGTTGTGGTGCTGGCGCGGCCGCGCTGCCCTGAGCCCAGCACTGAATTTGATCTGAAACAAAGAAGGGATGAGCAAAAAACTGATATGCACTATCTAACCTGTACACATAGCATTAAGAAAAATGAGATATACTAATTCCCATATCAAAATTTCACTCTGTAACATGTTTGTATGCTTGTTTACTCAAAAATGCTATATATATGCAATTTCTATCAAAACAAATGTGCATTAAGCTCCTACTCAAAATTGGTTCCAAAATTTTAATGATTCTTAGAATTAAACAAGGGGAAATAAGAGAGATATGAAATCAGAATTAGACAAGAGGAAGAAGTAGAGACATTTATAACTTAGAATTAAACAGTAGGGAGAAACAAACATGAGTAGTTAGAATTAAACAAGAGAGAGAAGTAGAAATGATGTATGTAGAATTAAGCAAAAGGGAGAAGAAAGATGATGAGGTGCCTCCCATCGAGCGCTTGTTTATAGTCCATTAGCTTGACTATCTATTCCCTGGTCATGTTGTTGAAAGGATTGAGGCGACCTTCTATCTATCGACCTCACCTCCATAATAATACTTCAGCCTCTGTCCATTTACTTTGAATGGTTTGTCTGGGTATTTGTTGAAAATCTCAAGTGCACCATGTGGAAATACTGTCTTTACTGTGAAAGGTCCTAACCACCTCAATTTAAGCTTTCCATGATTTTGTGACCGTGCCACCTTTTCACTTTCTCTTTGTACAACTTCGAATTTTCGTAGGCATGCAATCTGGATTCATCTAACTCGTTGAGTTACAGAAGGCGTTTTTCCCATGTAGCCTTCAAGTCAAAGTTCAGCTTCTTAATCGCTCAATAGGCCTTATGCTCAAGCTTTATGAGAAGGTGGCAAGCCTTCCCATGCACTAGCTGAAATAGTGACATACCAAACGGTGTTTTGTAAGCAGTCATATATGCCCATACTGCATCGTCCAGCTTGAGAGACCAATCCTTTCTCGTGGGATTTACAATCTTTTCTAGTATCCTCTTTACCTCACGATTGGACACTTCTGCTTGGCCATTCATTTGGGGGTGGTAAGATGAAGCTACTCGGTGATTAACCCCATATTTGGCCAACAATACTGTAAACTGGCGATTACAGAAATGGCTACCTTCATCGCTTATGATTGTCCTAGGAGTCCCAAATCTTGTGAATATGTTCTTTTGAAAAAATCTCAGGACCACTCTAGCATCATTTGTCGGAAGGGCTGCTACTTCAACCCATTTAGACACATAATCCACTGCCAGAAAGATGTATAAATTTCCACATGATGAAACAAAAGGCCCAATAAAGTTTATCCCCCAGACGTCAAAGATCTCAACCTCGAGGATTGTATTCAAAGGCATTTCATTCTCTTTTGATATATTTCCTACCCTCTGACACCAGTCACATTTCTGCACAAAGTTGTAAGCATCCTTGAAGAGAGTCGGTCAATAAAAACCTGCTTGCAGAACCTTGGCCGTTGTTCTTTCTCCACGGTAGTGACCTCCATAAACTGATGAGTCGCAATCATGTAGAATACTCTCCGTCTAACTGTTTGGAATGCACCTTCTGATCATTCTATTAGCACACTATTTAAACAAGTAAGGCTCATCCCAAATATATCATTTAACATCGTGGAGAAACTTTTTCTTTTATTGTCCAGTCAAGTCAGAAGGGATAATATTGTTCACTAAAAAGTTCGCATAGTCCGTGAACCATGGCACTTCTCCTTTCACCACAAATAATTGTTCATCTAGGAAGGATTCATTGATCATCACTTTGTCATTCATATCCCTTCTCAGATTTTCCAATCAGAATAAGTGGTTAGCCACTTGGTTCTCAGTCCCTTTTATGTCTTTGATCTCTAAGTCAAACTCATGTAGAAGAAGAATCCACCTAATAAGACGGGGTTTTACATCTTTCTTGGATATCAAGTATCGGATTACAGCATGATCGGTGTATACAACAACTCTTTTACCAATCAAATAAGAACAAAATTTGTCGAATGCATATACCACCGCTAGAAGCTCTTTTTCTATAGTAGTGTAATTTAATTGGGCGTCAGTCAGGGTCTTGCTAGCATAATAAATGACATGAAAAACCTTATCCCTGCGCTGGCCCAAGACAACTCCCACAGCAAAATCTCTTGCATCACACATCAATTCGAATGGACAAGACCAATCAGGAGCTGTAATGACGGGTGCCGTAGTCAACTTCTTTTTTAAATGCTCAAAAGCAGCTAGGCATTCCTCATCGAATCTAAACTGGACATCTTTCTCTAACAAACTGCACAGATGCTTAGTGATCTTTGAGAAGTCCTTTATGAAATGACGATAAAAGCATGTATGCCCCAAGAAGCTACGGACCCCTTTCACAGAAGTAGTTGGAGGTAAGTTCTCGATAGTTTCCAATTTTGCTCTATCCACCTCTAACCCTTTCCTTGAAACTTTATGTCCCAAAATAATACCTTCACGTACCATAAAATGGCAATTTTCCCAGTTAAGTACTAGATTAGTTTCAACACACCTTTTTAGCACCATCACCAGATTCTCCAAACATAAGTCAAAAGAGTCTCCAAAGATTGAGAAATAATCCATGAATACTTCAACATTTTGCTCAACCATAACAGAGAAAATGGCCATCATGCACCTCTAGAATGTAGCCGGGGCATTGCATAAACCGAAAGACATCCTTCTAAAAGAAAATATACCATACGGACAAGTGAAGGTAGTCTTCTCTTGGTCTTCCGGGGCTATCACTATTTGGTTGTATCCCGAGTAACCATCCAAGAGGCAGTAGTACTTATGTCTTGCTTACCTATCCAAGATTTGATCAATAAATGAGAGAGGGAAATGATCTTTCCTCGTAGCTTTATTCAGTCAGCGGTAGTCCATATACAGACCTTCCAATCCATAACTGTTCTAGTAGGTATTAGTTCATTGTTTTAATTAGATACCACTATAATGCCCCCTTTCTTCGGAATAAATTGCACCGAGCACACCCAAGAGCTGTCTGAAATAGGATAAATGATCCCGACATCTAACCACTTTAAGATTTCCTTCTTGACAACCTCCTTCATGATAGGATTCAATCTTCTTTGTTGCTCTACTAATGGCTAACTATCATCTTCCAGAATGATTTTTTGCATGTAAAATGAGGGTTTCATCCCCTTGATGTCTACTATAGTCTAACCAATAGCTGATTTAAACTCTCGCAGCACTCGCATCAATTTATCTTCCTGACAAGACGTAAGTGCAGCATCAATTATAATAGGAAACTTTGATGATTCACTTAAAATTTGTACCTTAGATGATTTGGAAGAAGTTTAAGGTCAAGGTCGAGAGGCATCTCAAGAGAAGGCTTGAGTCGATCCGATGTCTCCCTAGTAAGTCTGAGTGGTTCAATGGGAATCTTGAATTTTCACATATGTGGTGTTGTGTTCAGAATTTGTACGTACTCTACAACCTCAGTATCTTCCATATCAGATTCTCCCAATATAGCACTCTCCAATGGCTCAATTTCAATCAAATTCCCAGCCTCTTCATTTAATACTCTGTCAACAAGATCGACCTGGAAGCACGCTTCTTCGTCAGTGGGGAACTTTATAGATTTTAGCCTACAAAGCTCTTGTTGGGTTTTGGCACAAAAACGCACAGCGGAAATAAAATTTTAAAGCAATTTCCGAAACCCTAAAACAGGATCCATGCGAAAAATTCAATTAATTCAGAGGTTAGAAATTATACCGATTGTTAAAGCTAGAATCGATGCGGTCAAATCTCCAACGCAATTCAAATGGACTGCGTCTCTACGGTATCCACACGAACGCTCCACACGAATCGTCCTACGATCTGCAGAAGAAGGAATCGCGGTACTAGCCTCCAAGGATGAGGATTTTCGAAACTGTTTTCTCTAGTCTCTCTCTAAGAGTGGCTAGGGTTTTTTGTTTTTGATTTTTTTTCCAAAGACGCTGATATATCATATATATATAGAAAT
This sequence comes from Panax quinquefolius, assembly GCA_020205615.1. Classification (NCBI taxonomy): domain Eukaryota; kingdom Viridiplantae; phylum Streptophyta; class Magnoliopsida; order Apiales; family Araliaceae; genus Panax; species Panax quinquefolius. The sequence goes on from CM035165.1 coordinate 53,502,030, forward strand.
AAATCGGAATTAATCAAAAACCCTAATCTAATTAAAATAAAATCTGAATTTATATATATATTATATCTTAATTAAGTCTTACTTAATTAATATATTTACATATACAAAGCATTCTTTTAATTTAAATTCGTGATTTAAATACTATCAATCATATTGATATATTTAAATCCTTATAATTCAAATTAATTCCCTTTTAATAACGTTCTTTGTGTGTGACCCTATAGGTTATTATTACGTTGGCAATAATTTTAAAATCATATTATAAAATTATAAACAGTGAGCGGCATCTAGTAATGCATCACTGCTACCCAAGTAATAATAAGATCGATGATTCGATGCAACCTTTTCGTGACCAATGTTTCAATGTAATTTAATCCTTTTAATCTTAATATCCTAGATTAAACTCGAGTCATGGAATGTGTCATACTCTCCATAATTTAATCTGAGTTTTCTTGATCAATGAGTAGACTATATGAAACAAATCAATATTTGAGCATGGTCATGCATTTTATAGTCTTACTCAATCAAGAGGCCTATGGATATCACCCCTAATATATAGGATGGTTAAATTCCATCTAGATCACTCATATTCCTCACATGATTCATGATGTACCCAATAATCACTTTTATAGTCCACCCTATTAAAGGTGACATTTGATGATATCAAAGTACATAAATTCTCGTGTAGTAATATAGCGATTTCAGGTTGGAGGACCATTACATCATTGTCACTATGAGAATTGCTAATGACACTTCGCATAATGCTCCATATAGAATTCCCATGGTGGGTCTGTCCAGTACATCGTTCTCTAACATGTACCTATGCATTTACTTAATATCTCATATATTTATGACCAATGAGATTTGGTCATCAGTCAATCCACATACTAGTCTCAATGCATCATTGTTGTCCCATCAACAATGATACTCGACTAGGGACATTTAAGAACAATGATAATAATTGTAATTATAATTTCATGTTCAAGTCACATACTTGAAACTATATAATTTGTATCACTATTCTAAGGAATTTTATTATATTAACAATTATATTACGCAAATAAATAAAACCATAATAAAATCATTTATTTATTCAATCAAATATAATATCAAAATGTTAAGCAATTATATCAAATAATAAATATCAAGGATATTCCACTAATTTCATGGAGTATAGAAGTCAAAACTTTAACCAACCGAGTGTAATAAAGAATGGAATAACAAAAGAAATCATCATGACATGATACTGTGATGTATGTGTTATTCCAACAGAATAATAATAATCGAACTAGGTCAAATAAATATGCCGGCTGTGATGTTCCAAATGAAATAATAAAAGAATGGAATAACAATGTAAATCACCATGCGTGTGCAGTCGTCGGCGTACGTGTTATTCCAATAGAATACTAATAAAGACAGACCGAGGTTGGGCCAGAAATCTAGGCATGTGATATTCCAGCGAGAATAATAAAGATTTTAGGCTGTCCGAATTACAGAAAAAGCATGTACGGTGATGATATTCCCAAATGTAATAATAAAGAATGGAATATTAGAAGAATTTCACCATGTATGCTAAGATTTGCATGTATGTGTTATTCCAACATAATAATAAAGAATGAAATAATGTAAGAATTTCACCAAGTATAGGTATCCATGATATGTGTTATTCGCAACGTAATAATAAAGAATAGAATAACGTAAGTTCTCTTCATAAATAAGAAAGAAAGAGTACCCCTTTACGAGTACAACAAATAATATTCTTACCTTACCTAAGAAAAGTAATCGGATATACGAAAGAAGCGAAGCAGCGTATCATTTCTTTTCTCTCTATAGTTTATCTCTCAGTTTCAAAGTGAATTCAGAAAATAATGAATGAATAAGCTTCTATTTATAGAAAATGGACCGCATAGTAACTAACTCACGAATCTGGTCGTGACGATTTATTTTAACTGACTATCCATATTTAAAGCAAAAATCTTTTAAATAAAATATAATATATTCTATTTATAATCTAATAAAACAAATAACTTTATAAAAGATTTTACTACGCAAAACACTATACAGTACCACTATCACAAACACTATGCATAATAAAATATAATATATTCTAATTATCGGGTCTAATAAAACAAATAACTTTATAAAAGTATTTTGTTTATATAAAAAGATTTTACTATCTGCAAAATACTATGCAAAACACTGTGCATTATAAAATATAATATATTCTATTTATAGAATAACTTTATAAAAGTATAATGTTTTATATAAAAAGATTTTACTATGCAAAATACTATATGGCACACTATGCAACACTATTTATAATGTAATATAATATATTCTATTTATAGAAATAACTTTATAAAAGTAATTCTGCATTTTATTATATTAATAATACCAATAACAAAACTGCAGTGATTCTATCAACGTAAGCATCAATAATCAATACCGTAGCTACTACGCAACCACAGACATCGTGACTTTCTACCACCGAAGTAGCTTCAACAAGATTAATCTGTAAAACTTCCCCCGTTATTTTCATAAAAATATTTTGCGTCAAGCTTCTCATTGAAATAATAATTTTGTGCAGGATCTACCAATGATTGCGTGGCTGCATCTAATATTCCCTAATAAAACAAATATTCCACCAATCAAATATAATACTACGACAACTCGCATACTTTGAAAATTTATAAATACTACCCATAACTATAACATTATATCAAATCCACACTATAATATTCAAAAAATATTTCTTGAGAAAATAAAATCTTTATTCATAAAATCTGGGTCTCATATCGACCCAAAGGATGTGACACCGATATATCGGGTTGCCTGCGAAACCAAGATTCTGCTAAGGTGCTGGGACTTGGTTATGCTGGGAAGGTGTTGTGCACCTCGACATCCGTGTTACCACGTGGCGACCGCTCTTTTCACCGAGTGCCAAAGCAGTGTGTGGGTCAATGTGTTGTTATATAGAAATTGTATGCGAGGCCTCATTCGAACAATATACACAAGATTTGAATTATGTAAAAATTCAATTTAGCAAAATACGGCAGATGTTTTTTATAAAAGAGGTTTTTCAAACCCCGATGCTCATTAGGAATTGAGCACTTTTACACTCCCATTTTATTATGCCGGTAAACTTCCGCCGTTATTTTCATAAAAATATTTTTGTCGTTTTCTCATTCCGACAATAATTTTGTTGTGGGATCTACCAATGATTGTGTCGTTGCACGAATATTCCCTAATAAAACAAATATTCCCCGACCAATCAAATATAATATGACAACTTGCATACTTTGAAAAATTTATAAATACTACCCACAACTATAACATTATATCAAATCCACACTATAATATTCAAAAAAAATATTTCGAGAAAATAAAATCTTTATTCATAAAATCTGGGGTCTCACATTGACCCAGTGATGTGACACTGATATACGGGTCGGTGAAACCAAGATTCGTTTAGGGTCTGGGGACTTGGTTATTATGGGGGAAGGTGTAGGCACTTCCGACATCCGTGTTACCATGGTGACCGCCTCTTTTCTGAGTGTGTGTGTGTGTGTGGGTCAATGTGTTGTTATATAGAAATTGTGCGAGGCCTCATTCGAACCAATATACACAAGATTTGAATTTATGTAAAAAAATTCAATTTTAGCAAAATATGGCAGTGATGTTTTATAAAAGAGGTTTTTCAAACCCTGATGCTCAATAGGAATTGAGACCTTTTACACTCCCATTTTTATTAAGTGGGCGGCTAAATTGATTTTATTTGACGGATGCGAGGCATCCGTACAAAAATAATATATACAGAAATAATGCCGACTTTCTTGTGGGTATGGAAACCATCTGAGGAAATTCAAACACCGCAGAATAATTTACAAGCTGCTTACAGCTGAAAATGTCCATCACAGAAACCGAATCTAGATCCAATGGGATGAATCTGTGATCACATGATTCCTAGGCGCACAGAATGCTGCAATTTGTATGAAAGTAGTAAGCATGTATATATATATATATATATATATAAAAGCTATAAATATATATATACAGACATGATCACCAACCACGAAGCACCTCTATGGGGGATCAAAAATATAAATAAAGCCGTAAGAGCGATCAACTGCCACAAAGGAAACTCCAGGAAGGACGAAAATAAATAGATATATATATATATATATATATAAGCATTAAATGCACCGGATGTAAAATCTGTGCTCATCAATGTAGTCCGTCCATTAGTTCATATATATATATATATAAGTATAAATATATATATAAGTTTAATAAATGCAACTGGATATAAAATCTGTGCTCATCGAATGTAGTTCGACACACATTAATAATATATATATATATATATATATATATATATATATATATATATATATATTAAAGTAGTAAATGCTCTGCATCAAGTTCAGGCTCATCAAACAAAGTTCGACATACGATTCATATATATAAATGTATATATATATTAAAGCAAGAAATTCTCCGCATCAAGTTCAGGCTCATCGAACAAAGTTCGACACACAGTTCATATATATAAATGTATATATATAGAAAAGCAAGTAAACGCTCCAAACCGAAGTCTAGGCTCATCGAACAAAGTTTGACACACAGTTCATATATATAAATGTATATATATATAGAAAAGTAAATAAATGCTCCAGACCGAAGTCTAGGCTCAATCGAGGCATAACTCAATAATGTTAGTCAATATATATATAATATATATATATATAGACTGGCATGAAACCACGGACCGAAGTCCAGGAAAAAGCAAGCAACACGACTCTCAACGTGTAGAAGGGTGTGTGCAAAGATGAAGAGAAAGACTCTAAAGTTTGTGAGAAGGCTTACAGCTGACTGCTAAAAAGGCTTCTATATCTTTATAGTGGGTAAACACTGGCTTTTGTGGGTACAAAAGAGGCTATATATGAGCTCACAGGTGTTTGAAAGTGGGAAATACACTGTATGGGCGACTACAGAGCGAATTGTGCAGGGTTTCCCCATCTTTTTCTCTTAGAAAATTAGCTCCCCAAGCCCTCTATTTATAGGCATATTAGCCGCAGGTGTACCGGAGGCAACCTGGGTCGGCTTGGGTTTGTCGGGTCGGGTCGTCTCGAAGTACGTGCACTCAGGCACTGTAATGTTCACTCAGTTTTTCAGAAGTGCAATCCGGGCATCCGTTTGAGGTATACAGGACCTATTTTGGACCGTCGTTGTCGAGAGTTGTATTATGGCATAGGATTAGAGTTTGTGCGAAGTCATTGAAGATGGGACGATGCCCTCCTGTCTTCAAGCTTCAACTTTCATCTGTTACCCCGCACAATAGTCACTTGGGATTGGTTAGCCTTGTGGAACATCGTTGCATAGAGACGTGACGTGGCATCATGTTTGATGAGATGACGATGTTGCCCCTCATTCGTGTTATCACCGGATTGGACTGATAAAATAGACGTTGCCCAGACTTCGCTAAGATTGGACTGCTGCAATTGTTGAAGGTCCTCATTGTCACCTTTGAGGTGTGCATGTCTTCCCGATGTTATTGTCGGGTTTGGTGCAGTGTATCTCGTTGTGAGCACTGAGATTGAAGCTGGTCGTATTTGAAACAAGCATTTTAGGGTTGAGGCTGAACTTTCGATAGTATCCGGTATGGATTTGGATTGTCTTTCAGGGTTCTCTCTTAAAAGACGAATCTGTCCTCCAGCAATGTTAGTAACAGTAGTACAGAAAATTTCGAGTGTCTACAGATGCCCCTCTTTATCATACTCATGCATGGTGATGCATGGGTAGGATAAAGAATCCTAGACACTTGAAACGCAACAAGACGAATGTGGTACTATGGTTAGTAAAATGATGCAAATGTATGATGCACGTGTACGGGGTTGTAGCCCAACATGCTGGGGATGATTGCGGGATCCCTGTTGCTTCAACTGGGGATTGGCAATACTAACCAGATCTGATGTGTAAGCCGAATCTGTTAGGATGTTGATGTTGGAGTTATCACCAAATTCATGTGTTCTTGATAACGATTTGATCCTGAAGAGGTACCTCTTATGTGTAAGAGATCTGTGGGGATAAAGCTTGATCTATTTTGAGGATGTGTATAACATATTCCGTCATCTATCCTCTTTGATAACATTGACCTTTCCTGGTTGATATCGCCAGGACATGTCAAGATCCTGCTGGATTTACTGCCAATAGAAAATGTTGTCAGGGGTGCCTGACCTTCGTTGACGTGTACTTCACCGATATGTTAATCAACGGTTGCAAAATCCTGTGGGATATACTATCAAGGCTGCTTGACCTTTGTTGACGTGTGAATCAACGGCTGAGATTCTGTAGATTGTCAAGGTTGCTCGACATCCGCTGTCGTGTAGATCAACAGAGCATTGCGTTGTGACCCCCGCCAAGGATCCGCTGGGGGAAATATGAGTAATCGAGCATGAAATCCTTGAATAGCTCTATAGCTCTGATAGGTTTAATCGCTATCGGCTGAGATAACATCAAGGTTGCTTGACCTTCGTTGATATGTGTGTCAACGACTTGAATGTACGTTGTAATCCCCTGTCGGGGCTTCACGTTGTAACCCCCGTCGGGGACCTACTGGGGACTCATGAGTATGTACGCAAATATCGAACAATCCTCAATGCTTTGATGGGTATACTTGTCATCGGCTTGAAATAACGTCAAGGTTGCTTGACCTTCGTTGATAGAAATGTCAACGGATGAACGTGTTGTAACCCCCACCGGGGATTTATGTTGTAACCCCCGTCGGGGACGTACATTGTAACCCTCGTCGGGGACCTACGTTGTAACCCCCGTCGGGGACTCATTTTAGGGTAACGACCCGGAGTTGGCGGCATCGGACCTGTACGAGGTATTGCCGGATTGTATTTGTGACAAATGAGATCATTGGCAGGGTATACCTCGTGTTCGGGTGACTACTAATGGGCGATGTACAGATTCAAAGTCTCATCCGAGAAACCAGGATTGTAGGCTATTTTGCTCAATTGCGTAACGCTTTTATTCTCGATATCATATTGTCATCCATTATCTGCTATGCATGTATCATGTTATGCATATGTATGTATGTCCAGAGATATTCAGCATTGACCCCTGGATGGTCTTATGACACGGCCCACACAGATGTCTTCTTCGACAGTTAGCCATATTGATCATACCCCACCATCATTGGTGGCATAGGGTATGCGATCGTGGTATGATAGCATGTCACCATCGCAGAGAGGGTGGATCAGAGATCATTTGGCCGCGAAGATACCATGACATTATTTATGTTTGTGTTTCCGCAGGTTTGTGGACCGGATCTTTAGAGCATTGGCTACCGATAAGCGGTATTCCGTTTTGGCACCCATGAGTTAACTCCTACTCCGGAGGAGTATGCACGTTTCGACGATGTTGCCCTTAGAGCATGCACCTGCGTACATCTAGCTTTGGGAGACATGAGTAGACGATCTATGACTCTCACAGATTGAGGCGATAGTAGTACAGTGATGAGTGACATCCGCCACGTGATCTCTCAAAGATTTTCTCGTATGATGATTTGGGCGCGGAGGATGGCTACTCATGACATTCCGGGGATTTCACTGCGTCGGAGGATCATTGGCGTTTGGCCAGAGTTGACATACTGATGCTATGTGTACTATCATATGGGTACATGTTGCGGTATATGGATGAGATAGATATAGGCGTTATCATGGTCGTGAGAGCTCTCAGGGAAGGTCGTACCATTGTGCCTAAGATTGTAGCAGAGACTCTGCGGTCAACATCCTACTGTTGTATTTACCCGTCAGGCGTGTTTACTATGAGTTCGGTCATGTTGTACGTGTGGTTTATGTCACGCTCCGGGCATGGATTTCCTCCCTCTGGTTGGCTTGAGGAGCGTGACTAATTATCACCCATTGGCCGTGATGTCGCAGTTCGACCAGTTTCAGGATTTTCATCATTTCGCGGGAGCGATAGGTCAGCGTTCAGCTTCTCGATATCTCTCAGTAGAGGACCGATCCCGTGTGTATGCTTGCTGGGATCAGCGTGAGATAACTTCTTTTTCTGCCAGTCATCCCGGTTATTCTGTAGAGTATTCTGCATGGATGGAGGCAGAGATTTTATCAGCTGCAGCAGTATCTGCAGTACCAGATATTGAGTCAAACGATGTAGAGCCCATGGAGGACATTGATACCTACATCGAGGAGGAGCCCATCACTTTGGGTTGCCAAAGATTTCTTCCGAATTCTCCTAGTATCAAGTGCTTTTGTGATTCAAAGACTCGAAGATAAAGATTTAGAGCAGAGTCTTCATCTGATGACCTTTGAGAGAGACCAGATTCGATCTATGATGTCGACTGCTCTTGACGTGAGGGACACCTCTCTATTGGAGAGAGATGAGGCATTAGATCGCAGAGATGCTGCTGTTGTTGAGCGGGATGAGGCTATATCAGCCAGAGATGTAGTGATAGTTGAGCGGGATAGTGCTATATCTGCCCGGGATGTAGCCGTCACAGATAGCACTGTAGTGAGGTCCCTTACCATTGGCATGATTGCAGAGATGGGCGCATATATTGATGATCATATTGTCACCATGCAGATGGCTATTGATCTTTTGGGTCGTGTGGATATTCTCATACAGGAGACCACAGCTTCGCCTCCGTCTTCTGAGAGGGACGCCATATTGGGTTTGTTAGCTCGCATATATCCTGACTTGTAGATGAGCTTGTATTTACCTTCATAGACTAGCTTAGCCATTTTGTCATGTACAGTTTACATTGTATATATATCAAATAGCATTATATATGACAGGGAAATATATTTTTGGATCACTTTCCTTTTAGATATGTCCTGCTATTTGCTTGATATTTTGCTTGCTGCTTCAAGGCTTGTGATCTTGATGTATTTTGAATTACTTCTGGGTGGATGGACATTGAGTTGTCTCTGGATAGTTCAGAATGGATCATCAATCTATGTGTATCCCTACCATCTTTGGTGTCTTGGGACTTGTTTCTGAATGGAAATGTGTAGAGGAGTGTGGCTTTCCTCTCTGAGATTGACCGCACCACAGATGGTCTCCAGTACTTCTATTTGGGAGAAGCCTAGTTAATTCCACATCTTATAGATTGGTGTTGCTCTTCAAGGTATGACCGCAGCTTAGATGGTCGACGAATCTCCTATTTGGGAGGAGTTCAGGTAATTCCATCCCTTTGGTCTGAAGCCAATGAAATGTAGTGGATTGAAGGATGATCCCAGTACCAACTGACAAGGGTTTGTGTTTTGGTAGGGGGTGAGACCGCACCATGAATGGCAGCCTACGTACTCCTATTGAAGAGGAGATCAGGTCTGCGTAGTTCGAACCTGGTGTAAAAGGTTCAACGCTGTGTATGGCAGAAATGGTGTAGGAATGTTTTTGGTTGTTTTTGTTTCTGTAAGGAGAAGATGGTAGAAATGTTTTTGTTGTTTTCGTTTTATTGCGATTGGGCCATATGAAATGGTTGCCACGACTCCTATCAAGAGGAGATCGGTCGACGAGTTCCCCTCGTATGCGAGATGAAAAGCATAATCCCATGTGCAGGTCAGAATGCGGGGAAGAGAAAGTTTAATCCTAGGTTGAGGATAAATTGCAGGTACGAGAAGTTCGATCCCAGGTAAGGGTAGCCAAACTGCAAACGCAAGAGGTTCAATCCGCGGTGGGATGACCTGAATTGTATGAGCGCAAAGGAAAAAGTCAGGCTGCTGGCTTGAAGAGTACGTTTCCCTGAGGGTCAAAGTGTAGATAAGTTGTATGTGGTAAAGGGTTAAAGAACCAGAATGACTGGTGACCTGATGATGATGCACTGTGGGTGTTTCTTTGGTTACCGGACTTTATCATTGCTTTCATGGTGTCTGAGTTGATAAGTTGTGAAAATTCATCGCCGTCCATTTCTTGCAATCTGAGAGCGCCTCCTGTCAATACTTTCTTGACAATAAACGGGCCTTCCCAGTTAGGAGCGAATTTTCCTCTAGCCTGATCTTGGTTGTCAAGGATCTTTTTCAAAACCAAGTCATTTTGTTTAAACCGCCAGAAATGGACTTTTTTTGTTGTAGGATCCGCAATCCTTTTTGCCGATATAATCGACCATGGAAGATAGCCGCTGTTCGCTTTTCGTCTATTAGAGACAATTGGTGATACCTATCTTGTACCCATTGGTCTTCATCCAGTTGAGTGTCGATCAATACTCTAAGGGATTCCATCTCAACTTCTATGGGGAGCACTGCTTCCATCCCATAGGTTAAAGCGTGAGGGGTTGCCCCAGTTGAAAGCACGCATTGAGGTCCTCAGAGGCTAACAGAGTCGAGGCAATAGGTCCCGCCAATCTTTGTGGTTGGCGGACATCTTTTTGCATAATCTTCTTGATGTTTTTTGTTAGCCGCTTCAATAAAGACCGTTCATCTTGAACGATAGATGACAGAGTTAAGATGTTTGATGTGGAATTTACTGCATAATTCCTCCATCATTTTGTTGTTGAGGTTTTTTGCATTGTCTGACACAATCACCTCTGGTTGTCCATATCGACAAACGACATTGTTTCTTATGAAAGCAATGATGACTTCTTTAGTGACCCTGGGGAAGGAGGCTGCTTCTACCCACTTGGTGAAGTAGTCGATCATGGTGAAGATAAATCGGTGACCATTACTGGCTTTAGGCTCGATGGGCCCGATAACGTCCATTCCTCACATTGAAAAGGGCCAAGGTGAACTCATATTGTGGAGTTCCCGTGGAGGGGCGTGTATAGCATTCCCATGAATTTGGCATTGATAGCATCTTTTGATGTGGTCGTTGTAATCAGCTTTGAGAGATAGCTAATAATTTCCCGTCCTGAGGACTTTCTTGACAAGGAGGGAGCCACTCATGTGGGGGCCACAGACTCCGCCATGGATTTCATCCATAAGCCTTAGGGCTTGATCTTTGTCTAAACATCTGAGGAGACCTAATCCTGCATCTCTTCTGTAGAGCGCATCTCCACTCAGATAGAATTTCATAGCAAGTCGATGGATCCGCCTTTTCTCAGTCGGGCTCGCCTCAGCGGGTGTAGATCCATCTCGTAGATATTCCTTGATATGTTGATACCAAGGATGTTGGATGGGAGGTAGCTCATCCGATACTTCTCCAACGTAATTCTCATAGGCTGGGGCCTTGTGTAGGGAAATTGTGACACTCGGCGAGTGTTCCTTGTCTGATATGCGAATCAAGGAGGCCAAAGTTGCTAATGCGTTCACAAAGTCATTCCTATTACGAGGAATGTGTAGAAATAAGATTTCTTCGAACTCCAAAGCCATCTTCAAAACCTGTCGATGGTAAAGCAACAAATTTAGTTCCTTGGTTTGATAGATTCCAGTGGATTGTCTGATTACCAACTCCGAATCTCCAAAGACAGTTAACCGCCTGATGCCCATTGAACGGGCAAGTTTTAGCCCTATGAGACACCTTTCATACTCACCAGTATTGTTGGTGCCGACAAAGCGTAATTTGATTAACAATGGGGTACCGCTTCCCTGCATCGAGATACTAGAACCGCTCCGGCTCGTAACCTTCCATATTAATAGCTCCATCAAAATACATCTTCCATGATTGGCAGCGTATCGATGATGGTGTTCTTTCTTTGTCATTACTCCTTCATCAGGAAATATGTTTCAAGGGTTTTAAATCCTCGAAGGTGCTGGCGGCCATTGATCCGCAATTCCTTGACCTTTGATTGACTTTTGAGTCACATATACGATGCCAAATCATTGTAAGATCAACTGCCATCCGGATGTACCCGCAATTTAACATGGGTTTGTTGAACACGATTGAGAGGATCCACACGGGATATGAGATGGGTTGTATGACCATGGAGGTAATGTTGTAACCTCATGGTAGCCCATGCTAAAGCACAACACGTCTTTTTCGATCGAGTGTACTTGTGTTCACCTTCGCTAAACCTTTTTTTTGAGGTAATAGATAGCTCGTTCTTCGCCTCTATCGTCCTTACGTCTCAAAGATGCAAACCCATGGCATTATCACTTATGGACGGATGTACATACAACAGGGGAACATCATCCCTAGGCGGCACCAAAATGGGAGCTTTGACTAGCTGTTTCTTGATTGTAAGAAAGGCCTTCTGACACTCATCATTCCATTTCATGGAGGAGTTCTTCCTTAATAGCTTGAAGATTGGCTCACAGGTTGTTGTGAGTTGGGAGATAAACCTGCTAATGAAGTTGATTCTTCCCAAAAATCCCCGTATTTCCTTCTCTGTCGGAGGAAGGGGCAGTTCTGTGAGGGCTTGGATTTTGGGGCAGATCCACTCAATCCCTTTGTGGTCGACTAGAAATCCTAGCAACTTCAGATGATTTAACGCCAAAGGCGCACTTAGTCGATTCAACTTCAAGTTGTACTTACGCAACCTATTGAACAACTTTTTAAGATGGTCTATATGGTCATCCTCCTTAGGGACTTGACAATGATGTCATCCACGAGATCTCAATCTCTTTGTGCATTAAGTCATGGAAAAGAGCCATCATAACTCGTTGATAGGTAGCTCCTAAGCATTGATGAGGTAGAACGACAACCGCCTATAGCAAAATGTTCCCCAAAGAGTGATGAAAGGTTTCTCACGATCTTCCTAAGCAACCATGATCTAATGGTACCCCCAGAAAGTAATCAAGAAAGGAGTAGTATGTCGTATTAAGGCAAAGATTGTCAATGAGAATATGGATAAATGGCATGGGAAAGCTATCTTTTAAGCAAGCTTTGTTCAAGTCCCGGTAATCCACGCAAACTCGCACTTTCCCTCCAGATTTCGGCACGGGTACAATGTTGGATATCCAATCAGGATATGTAGACACCATTATGATGCCAGCTTGAAATTGTTTCACAATTTCTTCTTTCACCTTTAAACTCCACTCAAAGTTTCAAATGCTTTGAGTTTCTACTGACCGCTTAAATCCTTCTTTAATGAGAAGGCGATGAAGGACAATGTCAGTGGACAAACCCACCATGTCTTCATGAGACCATGTAAACACATCCTGGAATTGGGTTAATAGCGTAACCATATCATTCTGTTGGTTTGGGGTAAGGTCTGAACCAATCTGGATTAACTTAGGGCTTTCTAAGGTTCCGAGATTAAAAGAAGTGGTTTGATCAAGGTTGGGTTTGGGTTTGTCTTTGACCCATTCCTCAATTTTCTGGAGGCACCTCAATGTCATCCTCAGATATCCATCAATACGAATTCATCTCCACATAAAAGATACAATCCATGTAGAAGAGAGGCATCAGATCGTTAAGCACAGCACATTTAAATTCAGAGTCCTGAAACAAAATATGCTTTCACTTAGTATATATGAAATGCGTTGATCATACACAGTGTTAGCATATACTGGCAAAATAAACTGCTAATACTGTACAAAAAAGTAAGTTATTATATATCTACACAGGCGTAAAAGAGTTTCGCCGCTTTACCTCGACGACCAATGCAAGGAATGTCGTGTCCCCAATTGGCAAGGGCAAAGTCCAGATGGACCGCAGTGATGGAGGGATTGTCACCATCCTCCCTGTCCCGAATGATGGCCATTACGTCTGGGCAATCATCATCTGGGGTGTATCTGTTGGTATGCTCGTCATGAAAGATGATGCGTATACCAAACGTCATCTATATGATGTCTTGCTTGATTCTTCGTTCCTCTTCTTCCACTGCGGGATTTGGAACAAAGATTTCTTTCTCCTTCACCGGTACCGGCTTGGGAAATAGCATAGCCATTACATTGGCTGGCACCTTTATGGGAGGTTGTGCGGACTCAGGTTTTGAAGGCAAAGCTAAACACCACATGATTGAAGCTGAAGGAATCTGCTAATGCTTATAAGGATTCTTGTGACTAGAGCTGGTAGAATAGCCTAGTCCAGTGGTTCCAGCTTGCTTGGTTAATTGAATGGAGTACTTGATACCCTGGCAATCTTTACCTAACCCTTGTCCCGGTTTATAACCCAATGACATCATTTCTTAAGTGGCTGACATCACCTCGGCAGAAATTTGGGGTTCGGGCAGTGGCGTTCCAACAACATAGTATTGGATATTGATTATTTCTAAAGTATGAAAACTAATTGGCTTAACATCCTCATTGGCATTGATGAACGGCATGTCCCCGTGTTGAGGAATCTCCGGTTCAACGTTGACTATGACCAGGATATTGTTGATGATGTATTTCAACTGTTGATGAAGAGTGGAGGGGACTGCCCCTACCATGTGAATCCATGGTCGCCCCAGGAGCAGGTTGTATCCCGAGTCTATCTTGAGCACATGGAAAGATACGCAAAATGTATGAGGACCAATTTCGATTGGCAGCTCAATTACTCCGACCGAGTTACGGCGGGATCCATCAAAAGCTTTGATGATAGTATGGCTACTCCGAATTCTGTTGAGATTGATATTCATCTTCACCAAGGTAGCGTATGGGCAGATATTCAGAGAGGAACCTCCATCTATTAGGACTCTAGCTACCATATATCCGGAGGACAAGACCGCAATGTGCAACGGTTTGCAATGACCGGTCCCTTCGGGTGGTATGTCATCATCAGTGAAGGATATCACATTGTTGTCGAAAATGCGATTAACCATATGTTGAAACTTTTCCGTATCCACTGATGTCGGGAGATAGGCTTCTTCCAAAACCTTTAACAAGACCTTCCGGTGATTCTCGAAAGTTAGGACCAAGTCCAAAATTGATATTTGTTGTGGAGCTTCTTTCAAGCTTAAAACCACCGTAGCTTCATTATGACCCACAGCGCAGAGGAATTTTTCAATTTTCTCCATGGGTATTTTCCCCTTTGATTTGGTGGTAGACTTCATCACCCGATGGGGGAGATACAGTGGATTTTCCTTCGACACTGCAGCAGTTGTATGTGAGGTGGATCATCCACCTTCTCCATAATTCCACGAAACTATGCGCAAGCTAACAATAGGATATTGTGCTCTGCACGGAAATTTGATTGGCTCGGGAGCGGCCACTTTCAAAGGATTATTTCCTCCCTTGAGTTGAATTATTAGCGTTGTGGGTAAGGTACTAATCCCATCAGTTTCAGTGGATATGACTGCTACCACACTTTTCCACTTTGTAGGGCCTGCATTCTCACTTGCATGTAACACAGTGTCGTCGTCTGCTAGGTGCTGGACACCACTGTCGATTAGATTTTGAATAAGGTGGCAGAGTGCCCATCATTCTTCTGTGATGTGACCGCGAGACTAGGAGTGATATTGACATACTCCATCAGAGTTGTACCGTCCCGAACGGGGGTTGATTGGAGGTAGAAGGGAACTGATCCTTCCTTCATTGATTAACATATGAAGAATTTCCTCCATAGGTTGGCCCAAATAGGTGAATTCCCTTTTGTTGGCGAAATCCTGACGGGCTTTGGCATTTGCTCTCTTTCTCACTTTGTCTTCCAGCATTTCATTTTCTGAAAGTGACGAAGGAATATTCATTACAATAGGTAGGAGACTGGCATGCTCATGGCTGATTAACTGACGAGTCACTTGATGCTGATAAGTCACTAGTTCCGCCAATTGTTCAATTTGTTTGCAGAGAGCTTTCATCCTTCCTTCTATTGTGAACTGGAACTTGGCATAATCCCATTTGTCATCACCGTCTTTGATGGTCTGGGAAGAATCACAGCTGAAGTTGGAACTCTGTCCATTGCTCCAATTAATCATGTTGAACTCTTCTTCTTTGTGTTGAGGAAGAGGGTTATCTTGAACATGAGGCTGATCCGGTTTGGTGACTACGATCTCCCCGTTGTCTATTAGGTCCTGGATCTTGTGTTTCAAGGCCCAACAATCCCGAGTATCATGTCCAGTGCCTTAAGCATGATAAGCACATTTCTAGCTAAACATTGAAACCCCGTCCATTAGGGTGGGTTTGGTGGAAGAAGATGCGTAATTTTCTTCTGTGTTGTCAGAAGATTAAGAATGTTCTCGAGGGTATCCCCTAAGGGTGTAAACACTCGAGGGAGTTTGACTTCTCCACCTTTTGGTATTGGAGGATTTGTATCTTTGTCTTTGGAAAAAGGAGTGTAGTTTCTCCTTTGAATAGGCATGTTCTGATTGCCTTTTTGACCCTGTAGTATCAGGGAAACATCTTCTTCTTTCTTTTTATGGACCCTCCGGGGGTTGTTCCCATAATTTCCAGATTGGATGTGATCCGCAACAGCTTTGAGTGCACCTAGGTCTTGAATTTTTCCTGACTTCAATCCCATCTCAGCCATCTCCCCATGCTTGACCATTTTAGAGAACGGTTTGCCGATGCTGGCTAAAACTCTCTTATAGAAGGGAGCTTCTTGTATGTCTATGAAAGTCATGACCATTTCTGATTCTGTCATGGAAGGACTAACTTGGGCAGCCAGGCGTCTCCACCTCTGAGCATACTCTCTAAAAGATTCGTTAGGCTGCTTCTTGATCTTGGTAATTTGATACCGATCAGGAGCCATCTGAGTTTGAAAGCTATACTGAGTGAGGAAAGCATGTGCTAGCTCTTCCCAGCTATGGATTTTGGAGTTGCCTAATCTTGTGTTCCACGAACGGGCTTCTCCAGTTAGACTTTTTTGGAACAATTGCATTCTGAGTTTTTCATCCTCTGCATAGGATCCAAGTTCTCCAATAAACACTTTTAAATGTGTGTAAGGATCTCCTAACCCGTCATATTTTTCAAAGTCAGGAGTTTTAAATTTTTCTGGGTAATGAACCCCAGGAAAAATACATAGATCAGCATATGAAACACTCCCGTGTGTTCCAATTCCTTTGATAGCGCGAAGGGTCTCTTCCATTTGGAGGACTTTCTTTTTGATGTCACCAGTGTTTGGATCTCCAGTGGGATGGGCAGCATCAAGAGTTTTGTTGGTTGTATCCAACTGTGGCTTAGGTATGGTAATGACCGGGATTCCCCCTTGGGTGGAGGATTCAGCATGTATGGGTATTTTCTGACCCTGTGTAGACTGGTGTAATTCTTTTAGTAGAACAGCCAAGTCTGTAATCTGTTTGTTTAATCCATCGAATTCTTTGCGAGAAACTGGATTAAGTTCAGTCTAGTCTGTAACGACCCCAAAATAGGTCCATTCCATCCAACCCATTCTGAGTCGCCAAATATATGGTACGAAAAACAACTACAACTTTATTACAACAATTGTCGTGCAAAATACAACAACACATATTTTGTGAGTTTTGATACCAATATATACCAAATGTAACTCGACACCAACTTGGATAACACGTCACCATGACACCTTACATAAAGGTACAAGTCAAAAACCTGTTTTAGAAATTAGAATCTTTGGGAAGTGCTCAAGGAAACCTTCGTATACGGGAGGCCATGCTTTTAGGTTACGGTAGATATCATATGGCCACGTAATTATCCTTGGTTGACCTAATAGACCCCAAAAGAAAAACGAGAAGATTACTATCATATTCTTCCCAATGGTAGTCTTCTCTTGATTTATCATTATCTCCATTGTCTCAAATTGAGAATTATACTCCAAACAAACACCAAGATCATATAGGTAGTGCTCAGTAAATATACTCAAAGAAGTGGATGAGCACAACCATGTCTTATAATAACACGAGTTTGTATGTCATTAGACATCTTGTATGATAGTGACAAAACACCCTTCCAAAGTTGGGTTCGCCTCACCCTATTTAATTCACCAAAATAACTATTAAATGATGTATAAAAAATACAACACACTAAAGCCCTCAATAAAATTATTTTCATACTCTTTTAGGAGAACCTCAACAACTATAGACCACCGCTCTATTCCTTGTTATCTCCGCCAACCCAAATTTACACTTTTATTACACGAAAGGAATTGTGAAACAAAAGGGTGAGCACAACTAGCTCAGTAAAGAATATTATGACTAAAGATAAATAAATTATCAATAGTCTTCATCAGTAATGAATCAGAGATTTAGAACATATGGTAGATGATCAAACTTTTCAACCATAGTTGCAGCGGAACGAGCAATCCATTAAAAGAGTCAAATAGACTATAAAATCTATTATCTTCTCCATGTTAAAAGTCCACCAGCAATGTTTTATCCCTGTAACATCAATCAACAATTCCTGTCCACAATCACATGTATAACTTATAATCATAATTGTAGTTCTAAATTCTCTTCTTATCCAGATTTAAGATAATTTCATCAACCGTCTTTACCGAAACATCAAATATCATGGTTATACCAAATCACGGTTCGCTCATAATCATACTAATAAATTCATCTTTGCACCACGGGCCAAAGATATTCATCAACAGATTCATCTTTACACTACAAAGCAAAGATATTCAACAACAACAGTCATCTTTGCATTACGAGCCAAAGATATTCATCAATAATTCATCTTTGCACTACAAAGCAAAGATATTCAACAACAATAAAGTCATCTTTGCATTACGAGCAAAAGATATTCATCAATAATTCATCTTTGCACTACAAAGCTAAGATATTCATCAACAAGTCATCTTTGCACAACGAGCCAAAGATATTCATATATCAAAGAAATACATAATCATTTCGTAAGTTATATAACAATAATTATAACCATGTTGATCAATTCACCTTTGCACTTAAGTTAAAAATATTCAAATCAAATTCAATGGTCATGATCATACCACCAACAATTCAACTTTTGCACTATCGGCAAAGAGAACCTATGGTCACGATCATACCAATAATCTACCCATCTTTACACTCAAGTCAAAGAGAAATATCATCATTAGGGTTATAAGAATGTTATATAAAACAATATAATCAAAACATGGTTTTAATTTCAAAAGTAAGATTCATAAATCAACGATAATTTGGTCAAAGAAGAAACCAATTTGTAGTGAATAGTATCCGTATTCATGAGATAGTACCGTACACGTGCATAAGAATCCTCTATAACACTAAAAGATAAAGTTTCATAATAAAATTCATATCCATATTTATAACACCTTAATCCAAATGTTATAAAATCACTTAATAATTTCAAAATCTTAATATTCTTAATATTACAACAATATTTAATAATTTTTAAAACTTATAAACAATTTAATTAAATTGTTTACACTTTACTAATTAATGCATTTAATCATCATAAAATGCCAAACTCATAAGATTTCATCACCAATAACCAAAACCCTCATCAAAATCTCAGATATACCTCATATATGATTCTCAAGCCATAAAATCATATTTTCCAATTTTCTTACTTCACATAACATATTTAATTCATTTACTCATAACTAGAATATTTTCATGAAAAATACCAAATCAGTTCCAAAAATATTTCTTTTCTGGGATTTAGTATAACATAGTCCCATATTGAACATATATTTTTCTCAAAATTTTAAAATTCATTTACTATTTTTCATATGGCCAAAACCACCGAATATTTAAACATTTATCATAAATTATACTTTTATCCAAAAATTCTGAAATTTACACGGTATACTGATATTATATAGATGTACTCCCAATAAAAATTTCATCAATTTTGGAGTTAATCACAAGGAGTTATAAACAAGTTACTTTTAAAATAGTCTTTTCTCATAAAATTCATAACTCTCAATCTATACATCCAAAAATCGCCATTTTGGACACAATATATAAAACTCATCAAATTATCATTTCAAATTTTTCCAGAATTTTGAAGGTTCAGAAAAATTTCGAAACTAAAAACATAATAACCCTTAAAATCCCTTACTATCCTTACCTCAAAAGAAAGAAGATCGATCGAATAACGCCGAATCTAACTTGCACCAGATAGAAATACTCAAAGTATACTCAAAATACTCACAAGAATACGCCGATAATATAGAGAGAGAAAACTTCATTTTCGGTGTGATTTTCAATTCTAACCCAAGCACCCTATTTATAGAAAACGCTTAGAACACCAAAGCGTAAAATTTAATAAAATATTAATATAATATATATTAAATTCCTAAGCCCACTCGACCATCTGACCATCTGAATTCAGCCACTAATAATGACAAAAAACAAAAAACGTTTTTGTTATTAAAATTAATTAAAACTTTCAAAAATCAATTATTTCGAAACTTCGGAACTTCAATAATTCATAATAAATAGCCCTTTTATTAGAAAATTCGAATCTCGCGAGTTTTTATAGGAAATTCAATTCTCTACAACTTTTCAGAAGAAAGTTTTTCTAAATTCCAAACAAAAATTGACCGAAATCCACAAACGGACGATTTTACAAGCTATAATCAAATTTCAGTCAAGAAATGGGGTCCACCGACACATAAAACATGTTTTAAATATTTATTGTAACAAAAATATTCTTCCTCCTCATATACTCATATATTCCACATTCACTGTAAAAATATCACCGTTAATATATTATTAAAATAATATATTTAAATGAATTATTTTATCAGAAAAAGATAAAATATTAATTTTCAACAATTGTCACTTTAAAAATTTTCTCCATCTATATCCACATAAAATAAATATTTTTCTCATCATAAAAATCAATAATTAATTATTCACAAATAATATTACATAATCACAATATTAACAACCTGTGCAGCCTCAGGAAAGAGGGGCTTTCCAATAAGAATTTTTCTTCATGGCGCCGCAATTAGGTGACCAAACCTCTCCTTAGATGTAACTTTCTAGACATTGCCAATAATGTTATCCAATAATATTATTCAGATAATATGAATTATTGTCTTCGATAATGGAAAATATTGTCGTACGTGATAATTATCAAACAACAATAATATAAAATATCAACGTAGCAATTATTGAATCAATAAAATATAATATTGAACAAAGAATTACCGTAATAATTATCGAGTAATGCCTTCTTACGAAAAAAATAAATTATCATGCTTCATGAATAGTACTCGTGAATAGTAACTCGTGAATAGTAACTCGATGAATAGTAACTTGTGAATAGTAACTCATGAATAGTAACTCGTGAATAGTAACTCATGAATAGTAACTCATGAATAGTAACTCATGAATAGTAACTCATGAATAGTAACTCATGAATAGTAATTATAAAAAATTGAATACTTTTATTTCATAAAATTCGGTCTTACAATCTCCCTCCTTATGAAATTTCGTCCCCTAAATTTATATACCGGTATTTCAAAGAGTTGAGAATACCTTGTTTTCATTTCGATTCTATCTCCCCCCGTCATCATGATTTCTCCATTGCTCATCTCCCGTATTTCGGGATATCATTCTAGAATACAAACTTCAAAACAAGGGTTAATTTAACAAATTAACATATCACATAATATCCCGATATTACGATCGACCAACAAATAAGCTTAGGTAGACACACTAGCGAAGGATTTACTCATCTCTCCTCCTAGTTCTAATCCCGATCTCCGCCAGAGATCATATCCTAAGCTCGATACCAAATGTAACGACCCCAAAATAGGTCCATTCCATCCAACCCATTCTCGAGTCGCCAAATATATGGTACGTAAAAAACAACTACAACTTTATTACAACAATTGTCGTGCAAAATACAACAACACATATTTTGTGAGTTTTGATACCAATATATACCAAATGTAACTCGACACCAACTTGGATAACACGTCACCATGACACCTTATATAAAGGTACAGTCAAAAACTGCTTTTAGAAATTAGAATCTTTGGGAAGTGCTCAAGGAAACCTTCGTATATGGGAGGCCATGCTTTTAGGTTATGGTAGATATCATATGGCCACGTAATTATCCTTGGTCAACCTAATAGACCTAAAAAGAAAACGAGAAGATTACTATCATATTCTTCCCAATGGCGAGTCTTCTCTTGATTTATCATTATCTCCACTGCCTCAAATTGAGAATTATACTCCAAACAAACACCAAGATTATATAGGTAGTGCTTGTAAATATACTCAAAGAAGTGGATGAGCACAACCATGTCTTATAATAACACGAAGTTTGTATGTCATTAGACATCTTGTATGATAGTGACAAAACACCCTTCCAAAGTTGGGTTCGCTTCACCCTATTTAATTCACCAAAAATAACTATTAAATGATGTATAAAATACAACACACTAAAGCCCTCAATAAAATTATTTTCATACTCTTTTAGGGAGAACCTCAACAACTATGTATTCACCGCTCTATTCCTTGTTATCTCCGCCAACCAAAACTACACTTTTATTACCCGAAAGGAATTGTGAAACAAAAGGGTGAGCACAACTAGCTCAAGAAGAATATTATGACTAAAGATAAATAAATTATCAATAGTCTTCATCAAGAATGAATCGTAGATTTAGAACATATGGTAGATGATCAAACTTTTCAACCATAGTTGCAGTTTGAACGAGCAATCCATTAAAAGAGTCAAATAGACTATAAAATCTATTATCTTTCCATGTTAAAAGTCCACCAACAATGTTTTATCCTCGTAACATCAATCAACAATTTCTTTCCACAATCACATGTATAACTTATAATCATAATTGTAGTTCTAAATTCTCTTCTTATCCAGACTTAAGATAATTTCATCAATTGCCTTTACCGAAACATCAAATATCATGGTTATACCAAATCACGCCTCGCTCATAATCATATTAATAAATTCATCTTTGCACCACGGGCCAAAGATATTCATCAACAGCTCATCTTTACACTACAAAGCAAAGATATTCAACAATGTGTCATCTTTGCATTACGAGCCAAAGATATTCATCAATAATTCATCTTTGCACTACAAAGCAAAGATATTCAACAAACAGTCATCTTTGCATTACGAGCAAAAGATATTCATCAATAATTCATCTTTGCACTACAAAGCTAAGATATTCATCAACAAGTCATCTTTGCACAACGAGCCAAAGATATTCATATATCAAAGAAATACATAATCATTTCGAAGTTATATAACAATAATTATAACCATGTTGATCAATTCACCTTTGCACTTAAGTTAAAAATATTCAATTGTAAATTCAATGGTCATGATCATACCAACCAACAATTCAACTTTTGCACTCATCGGCCAAAGAGAACCTATGGTCACGATCATACCAATAATCTACCCATCTTTACACTCAAGTCAAAGAGAAATATCATCATTAGGGTTATAAGAATGTTATATAAAAACAATATAATCAAAACATGGTTTTAATTTCAAAAGTAAGATTCATAAATCAACGATAATTTGGTCAAAGAAGAAACCAATTTGTAGTGAATAGTATCCCGTGATTCAGACATAGAAACCGTGTATGCATCGTATAAGAACTCCTATAACTAAAAGATAAAGTTTCATAATAAAATTCATATCCATATTTATAACACCTTAATCCAAATGTTATAAAATCACTTAATAATATCAAAATCTTAATATTCTTAATATTACAACAATATTTAATAATTTTTAAAACTTATAAACAATTTAATTAAATTGTTTACACTTTACTAATTAATGCATTTAATCATCATAAAATGCCAAACTCATAAGATTTCATCACCAATAACCAAAACCCTCATCAAAAATCAGATATACCTCATATATGATTCTCAAGCCATAAAATCATATTTTCCAATTTTCTTACTTCACATAACATATTTAATTCATTTACTCATAACTAGAATATTTTCATGAAAAATACCAAATCAGTTCCAAAAATATTTCTTTTCTGGGATTTAGCATAACATAGTCCCATATTGAACATATATTTTCTCAAAATTTTAAAAATTCATTTACTATTTTTCATATGGCCAAAACCACC
The DNA here is from genome assembly GCA_020205615.1 of Panax quinquefolius. Classification (NCBI taxonomy): domain Eukaryota; kingdom Viridiplantae; phylum Streptophyta; class Magnoliopsida; order Apiales; family Araliaceae; genus Panax; species Panax quinquefolius. The sequence goes on from CM035165.1 coordinate 53,525,817, forward strand.
GAATATTTAAACATTTATCATAAATTATACTTTTATCCAAAAATTCTGAAATTTACACGGTATACTGATATTATATAGATGTACTCCCAATAAAAATTTCATCAATTTTGGAGTTAATCACAAGGAGTTATAAGCAGTTACTTTTAAAATAGTCTTTTCTCATAAAATTCATAACTCTCAATCTATACATCCAAAAATCGCCATTTTTGGACACAATATATAAAACTCATCAAATTATCATTTCAAATTTTTCCAGAATTTTTGAAGGTTCAGAAAAATTTCGAAACTAAAAACATAATAACCCTTAAAATCCCTTACTATCCCTTACCTCAAAAAAAGCAAAGATTTCGACCGAATAACTTATTTGAATCTAACTTGCACCGTATAGAAATACTCAAAGTATACTCAAAATACTCACAAGAATACGCTCGATAATATAGAGAGAGAAAACTTCAGTTTCTGGTGTGATTTTCAATTCTAACCTAAGCACCCTATTTATAGGAAAATGCTTAGAACACCAAAGCAGAAAATTTAATAAAATATTAATATAATATATATTAAATTCCTAAGCCCACTCTGACCATCTGACCATCTGAATTCAGCCACTAATAATGACAAAAACAAAAAAAACGTTTTTGTTATTAAAATTAATTAAAACTTTCAAAAATCAATTATTTCGAAACTTCGGAACTTCAATAATTCATAATAAATAGCCCTTTTATCAGAAAATTCGAATCTCACGAGTTTTTATAGGAAATTCAATTCTCTACAACTTTTCAGAAGAAAGTTTTTCTAAATTCCAAACAAAAATTGACCGAAATCCACAAACGGACGATTTTACAAGCTATAATCAAATTTCAGTCAAGAAATGGGGTCCACCGACACATAAAACATGTTTTAAATATTTATTGTAACAAAAATATTCTTCCTCCTCATATACTCATATATTCCACATTCACTGTAAAAATATCACCGTTAATATATTATTAAAATAATATATTTAAATGAATTATTTTATCAGAAAAAGATAAAATATTAATTTTCAACAATTGTCACTTTAAAAATTTTCTCCATCTATATCCACATAAAATAAATATTTTTCTCATCATAAAAATCAATAATTAATTATTCACAAATAATATTACATAATCACAATATTAACAACTGTGCAGCTTCCCAGAGAGAGGGGGCTTCCAATAAGAATTTTCTTCATCTGCGCAAGCAATTAGGTGACCAAACCTCTCCTTAGATGTAACTTTCTAGACATTGCCAATAATGTTATCCAATAATATTATTCAGATAATATGAATTATTGCTCGATAATGGAAAAATATCGTACGTGATAATTATCAAACAACAATAATATAAAATATCAACGTAGCAATTATTGAATCAATAAAATATAATATTGAGCAAAGAATTACCGTAATAATTATCGAGTAATGCCTTCTTACGAAAAAAAAAAATTATCATGCTTCATGAATAGTACTCGTGAATAGTAACTCGTGAATAGTAACTCATGAATAGTAACTCGTGAATAGTAACTCATGAATAGTAACTCGTGAATAGTAACTCATGAATAGTAACTCATGAATAGTAACTCGTGAATAGTAACTCATGAATAGTAACTCATGAATAGTAACTCATGAATAGTAATTATAAAAAATTGAATACTTTTATTTCATAAAATTCGGTCTTACAATCTCCTCCTTATGAAATTTCGTCCCCTAAATTTACGTGACTCGGTATTTCAAAGAGTTGAGAATACCTTGTTTTCATTTCAGATTCTATCTCCCCTGTCATCATGATTTCTCCATTGCTCATCTCCTGTATTTCAGATATCATTCTAGAATACAGCTTCAAAACAAGGGTTAATTTAACAAATTAACATATCACATAATATCCCGATATTACGATCGACCAACAAATAAGCTTAGTAGGACACTACAATGAAGGATTTACTCATCTCTCCTCCTAGTTCTAATCCCGATCTCCGCCAGAGATCATATCCCTAAGCTCGATACCAAATGTAACGACCCCAAAATAGGTCCATTCCATCCAACCCATTTCGAGTCGCCAAATATATGGTACTAAAAACAACTACAACTTTATTACAACAATTGTCGTGGCAAAATACAACAACACATATTTTGTGAGTTTTGATACCAATATATACCAAATGTAACTCGACACCAACTTGGATAACACGTCACCATGACACCTTACATAAAGGTATAGTCAAAACCTGCTTTTAGAAATTAGAATCTTTGGGAAGTGCTCAAGGAAACCTTCGTATATGGGAGGCCATGCTTTTAGGTTATGGTAGATATCATATGGCCGCGTAATTATCCTTGGTTGACCTAATAGACCCCAAAGAAAAACGAGAAGATTACTATCATATTCTTCCCAATGGTGAGTCTTCTCTTGATTTATCATTATCTCCACTGCCTCAAATTGAGAATTATACTCCAAACAAACACCAAGATCATATATAGTAGTGCTCGTAAATATACTCAAGAAGTGGATGAGCACAACCATGTCTTATAATAACACGAAGTTTGTATGTCATTAGACATCTTGTATGATAGTGACAAAACACCTTCCAAAGTTGGGTTCGCTTTCACCCTATTTAATTCACCAAAATAACTATTAAATGATGTATAAAATACAACACACTAAAGCCCTCAATAAAATTATTTTCATACTCTTTAGGGAGAACCTCAACAACTATAGACCACCGCTCTATTCCTTGTTATCTCCGGCCAACCCAAACCTACACTTTTATTACGAAAGGAATTGTGAAACAAAAGGGTGAGCACAACTAGCTCAAGAAAGAATATTATGACTAAAGATAAATAAATTATCAATAGTCTTCATCAAGAATGAATCGTAGATTTAGAACATATGGTAGATGATCAAACTTTTCAACCATAGTCATAAATGAACGAAAGCAATCCATTAAAAGAGTCAAATAGACTATAAAATCTATTATCTTCTCCATGTTAAAAGTCCACCAACAATGTTTTATCCCCGTAACATCAATCAACAATTTCGCCCCACAATCACATGTATAACTTATAATCATAATTGTAGTTCTAAATTCCTCTTCTTATCCAGATTAAGATAATTTCATCAATTGCCTTTACCTCAAACATCAAATATCATGGTTATACCAAATCACAGCCTCGCTCATAATCATACTAATAAATTCATCTTTTGCACCACGGGCCAAAGATATTCATCAACAGTTCATCTTTACACTACAAAGCAAAGATATTCAACAACAGTCATCTTTGCATTACGAGCCAAAGATATTCATCAATAATTCATCTTCGCACCTACAAAGCTAAAGATATTCAACAACAGTCATCTTTTGCATACGAGCAAAAGATATTCATCAATAATTCATCTTTGCACTACAGGCTAAGATATTCATCAACAAGTCATCTTTGCACAACGAGCCAAAGATATTCATATATCAAAGAAATACATAATCATTTCAGAAGTTATATAACAATAATTATAACCATGTTGATCAATTCACCTTTGCACTTAAGTTAAAAATATTCAATTGTAAATTCAATGGTCATGATCATACCAGTCAACAATTCAACTTTTGCACTACTGGCCAAAGAGAACCTATGGTCACGATCATACCAATAATCTACCCATCTTTACACTCAAGTCAAAGAGAAATATCATCATTAGGGTTATAAGAATGTTATATAAAAACAATATAATCAAAACATGGTTTTAATTTCAAAAGTAAGATTCATAAATCAACGATAATTTGGTCAAAGAAGAAACCAATTTGTAGTGAATAGTACCCCGTATTCGTACATAGTACCGTATACGTGCATAGTAACCTCGACACGAAAAGATAAAGTTTCATAATAAAATTCATATCCATATTTATAACACCTTAATCCAAATGTTATAAAATCACTTAATAATATCAAAATCTTAATATTCTTAATATTACAATAATATTTAATAATTTAAAACTTATAAACAATTTAATTAAATTGTTTACACTTTACTAATTAATGCATTTAATCATCATAAAATGCCAAACTCATAAGATTTCATCACCAATAACCAAAACCCTCATCAAAAATCTGCATATACCTCATATATGATTCTCAAGCCATAAAATCATATTTTCTAATTTTCTTACTTCACATAACATATTTAATTCATTTACTCATAACTAGAATATTTTCATGAAAAATACCAAATCAGTTCCAAAAATATTTCTTTTCTGGGATTTAGCATAACATAGTCCCATATTGAATATATATTTTCTCAAAATTTTAAAAATTCATTTACTATTTTTCATATGGCCAAAACCACCGAATATTTAAACATTTATCATAAATTATACTTTTATCCAAAAATTCTGAAATTTACACGGTATACTGATATTATATAGATGTACTCCCAATAAAAATTTCATCAATTTTGGAGTTAATCACAAGGAGTTATAAGCAGTTACTTTTAAAATAGTCTTTTCTCATAAAATTCATAACTCTCAATCTATACATCCAAAATCGCCATTTTGGACACAATATATAAAACTCATCAAATTATCATTTCAAATTTTTCCAGAATTTTGAAGGTTCAGAAAAATTTCGAAACTAAAAACATAATAACCCTTAAAATCCCTTTACTATCCCTTACCTCAAAAGAAGCAAAGATTTCGACCGAATAACTTATTTGAATCTAACTTGCACCGTCAGATAGAAATACTCAAAGTATACTCAAAATACTCACAAGAATACGCCGATATATAGAGAGAAAACTTCAGCTTTCGGTGTGATTTTCAATTCTAACCTAAGCACCCTATTTATAGAAAATGCTTAGAACACCAAAAAGGTAAAATTTAATAAAATATTAATATAATATATATTAAATTCCTAAGCCCCACTCTGACCATCTGACCATCTGAATTCAGCCACTAATAATGACAAAAACAAAAAAAAACGTTTTTGTTATTAAAATTAATTAAAACTTTCAAAAATCAATTATTTCGAAACTTCGGAACTTCAATAATTCATAATAAATAGCCCTTTTATCAGAAAATTTGAATCTCGCGAGTTTTTATAGGAAATTCAATTCTCTACAACTTTTCAGAAGAAAGTTTTTCTAAATTCCAAACAGAAATTGACCGAAATCCACAAACGGACGATTTTACAAGCTATAATCAAATTTCAGTCAAGAAATGGGGTCCACCGACACATAAAACATGTTTTAAATATTTATTGTAACAAAAATATTCTTCCTCCTCATATACTCATATATTCCACATTCATTGTAAAAATATCACCACCATTAATATATTATTAAAATAATATATTTAAATGAATTATTTTATCGAAAAAGATAAAATATTAATTTTCAACAATTGTCACTTTAAAAATTTTCTCCATCTATATCCACATAAAATAAATATTTTTCTCATCATAAAATCAATAATTAATTATTCACAAATAATATTACATAATCACAATATTAACAACACCTGCAGCTCCTCAGAAAGAGGGGCTTTCCAATAAGAATTTCTTCATCATCTGCAAGCAATTAGGTGACCAAACCTCTCCTTAGATGTAACTTTCTAGACATTGCCAATAATGTTATCCAATAATATTATTCAGATAATATGAATTATTGTCGATAATGGAAAATATCGTGTACGTGATAATTATCAAACAACAATAATATAAAATATCAACGTAGCAATTATTGAATCAATAAAATATAATATTGAACAAAGAATTATCGTAATAATTATCGAGTAATGCCTTCTTACTTACGAAAAAAATAAATTATCATGCTTCATGAATAGTACTCGTGAATAGTAACTCGTGAATAGTAACTCATGAATAGTAACTCGTGAATAGTAACTCATGAATAAGTAACTCGTGAATAAGAACTCATGAATAGTAACTCATGAATAGTAACTCGTGAATAGTAACTCATGAATAGTAACTCATGAATAGTAATTATAAAAAATTGAATACTTTTATTTCATAAAAATTCGGTCTTACAATCTCCCTCCTTATGAAATTTCGTCCCCTAAATTTACGCACTCGGTATTTCAAAGAGTTGAGAATACCTTGTTTTCATTTCGATTCTATCTCCCCGTCATCATGATTTCTCCATTGCTCATCTCCCGTATTTCGATATCATTCTAGAATACGACTTCAAAACAAGGGTTAATTTAACAAATTAACATATCACATAATATCCCGATATTATGATCGACCAACAAATAAGCTTAGGTAGGACACACTAGCGAAGGATTTACTCATCTCTCCTCCTAGTTCTAATCCCGATCTCCGCCGAGATCATATCCCTAAGCTCGATATCAAATGTAACGACCCCAAAATAGGTCCATTCCATCCAACCCATTCTGAGTCGCCAAATATATGGTACGAAAAACAACTACAACTTTATTACAACAATTGTCGTGCAAAATACAACAACACATATTTTGTGAGTTTTGATACCAATATATACCAAATGTAACTCTCGACACCAACTTGGATAACACGTCACCATGATGACCCTTACATAAAAGGTACAACCAAAAACTGCTTTTAGAAATTAGAATCTTTGGGAAGTGCTCAAGGAAACCTTCGTATACATGGGAGGCCATGCTTTTAGGTTATGGTAGATATCATATGGCCACGTAATTATCCTTGGTTGACCTAATAGACCCCAAAGAAAAACGAGAAGATTACTATCATATTCTTCCCAATGGCGAGTCTTCTCTTGATTTATCATTATCTCCACTGCCTCAAATTGAGAATTATACTCCAAACAAACACCAAGATCATATAGTAGTGCTTGTAAATATACTCAAAGAAGTGGATGAGCACAACCATGTCTTATAATAACACGAGTTTGTATGTCATTAGACATCTTGTATGATAGTGACAAAACACCTTCCAAAGTTGGGTTCGCTTTCACCCTATTTAATTCACCAAAAATAACTATTAAATGATGTATAAAATACAACACACTAAAGCCCTCAATAAAATTATTTTCATACTCTTTTAGGAGAACTCTCAACAACTATAGACCACCGATTCTATTCCCTTGTTATCTCCGCTCAACCCGCCTACACTTTTATTACACGAAAGGAATTGTGAAACAAAAGGGTGAGCACAACTAGCTCAAGAAAGAATATTATGACTAAAGATAAATAAATTATCAATAGTCTTCATCAAGAATGAATCGTAGATTTAGAACATATGGTAGATGATCAAACTTTTCAACCATAGTTGCAAATGAACGAAAGCAATCCATTAAAAGAGTCAAATAGACTATAAAATCTATTATCTTCTCCATGTTAAAAGTCCACCAACAATGTTTTATCCTCGTAACATCAATCAAACAATTTCGCCCACAATCACATGTATAACTTATAATCATAATTGTAGTTCTAAATTCCTCTTCTTATCCGGAGATTTAAGATAATTTCATCATTGCCTTTACCTCAAACATCAAATATCATGGTTATACCAAATCACAGTTCCCTGCTCATAATCATACTAATAAATTCATCTTTGCACTACGGGCCAAAGATATTCATCAACAGATTCATCTTTACACTACAAAAGCAAAGATATTCAACAAATGTCATCTTCTTTGCATTACGAGCCAAAGATATTCATCAATAATTCATCTTCGCACTACAAAGCAAAGATATTCAACAACAGTCATCTTTGCATTACGAGCAAAAGATATTCATCAATAATTCATCTTTGCACTACAAAGCTAAGATATTCATCAACAAGTCATCTTTGCACAACGAGCCAAAGATATTCATATATCAAAGAAATACATAATCATTTCGTGGTTATATAACAATAATTATAACCATGTTGATCAATTCACCTTTGCACTTAAGTTAAAAATATTCAACTGTAAATTCAATGGTCATGATCATACCAGTCAACAATTCAACTTTTGCACTACTGGCCAAAGAGAACCTATGGTCACGATCATACCAATAATCTACCCATCTTTACACTCAAGTCAAAGAGAAATATCATCATTAGGGTTATAAGAATGTTATATAAAAACAATATAATCAAAACATGGTTTTAATTTCAAAAGTAAGATTCATAAATCAACGATAATTTGGTCAAAGAAGAAACCAATTTGTAGTGAATAGTATCCCGTATTCGTACATAGTACCGTATACGTGCATAGTAACCTCGACACGAAAAGATAAAGTTTCATAATAAAATTCATATCCATATTTATAACACCTTAATCCAAATGTTATAAAATCACTTAATAATATCAAAATCTTAATATTCTTAATATTACAACAATATTTAATAATTTTTAAAACTTATAAACAATTTAATTAAATTGTTTACACTTTACTAATTAATGCATTTAATCATCATAAAATGCCAAACTCATAAGATTTCATCACCAATAACCAAAACCCTCATCAAAAATCTGCATATACCTCATATATGATTCTCAAGCCATAAAATCATATTTTCCAATTTTCTTACTTCACATAACATATTTAATTCATTTACTCATAACTAGAATATTTTCATGAAAAATACCAAATCAGTTCCAAAAATATTTCTTTTCTGGGATTTAGTATAACATAGTCCCATATTGAACATATATTTTTCTCAAAATTTTAAAAATTCATTTACTATTTTTCATATGGCCAAAACCACCGAATATTTAAACATTTATCATAAATTATACTTTTATCCAAAAATTCTGAAATTTACACGGTATACTGATATTATATAGATGTACTCCCAATAAAAATTTCATCAATTTTGGAGTTAATCACAAGGAGTTATAAGCAGTTACTTTTAAAATAGTCTTTTCTCATAAAATTCATAACTCTCAATCTATACATCCAAAAATCGCCATTTTTGGACACAATATATAAAACTCATCAAATTATCATTTCAAATTTTTCCAGAATTTTTGAAGGTTCAGAAAAATTTCGAAACTAAAAAAACATAATAACCCTTAAAATCCCTTACTATCCCTTACCTCAAAAAAAAAGATTTCGATCGAATAACGAATCTAATCGAACTTGCACCGTATAGAAATACTCAAAGTATACTCAAAATACTCACAAGAATACGCTCGATAATATAGAGAGAAAAGCTTGGTTTCGGTGTGATTTTCAATTCTAACCTAAGCACCCTATTTATAGAAAATGCTTAGAACACCAAAGCGTAAAATTTAATAAAATATTAATATAATATATATTAAATTCCTAAGCCCACTCTGACCATCTGACCATCTTAATTCAGCCACTAATAATGAAAAAAACAAAAAACGTTTTTGTTATTAAAATTAATTAAAACTTTCAAAATCAATTATTTCAAACTTGAACTTCAATAATTCATAATAAATAGCCCTTTTATCAGAAAATTCGAATCTCATGAGTTTTTATAGAAAATTCAATTCTCTACAACTTTTCAGAAGAAAGTTTTTCTAAATTCCAAACAAAATTGACCGAAATCCACAAACAGACGATTTTACAAGCTATAATCAAATTTCGGTCAAGAAATGGGGTCCATTTAACACATAAAACATGTTTTAAATATTTATTGTAACAAAAATATTCTTCCTCCTCATATACTCATATATTCCACATTCATTGTAAAAATATCACCGTTAATATATTATTAAAATAATATATTTAAATGAATTATTTTATCGTAAAAAGATAAAATATTAATTTTCAACAATTGTCACTTTAAAAATTTTCTCCATCTATATCCACATAAAATAAATATTTTTCTCATCATAAAAATCAATAATTAATTATTCACAAATAATATTACATAATCACAATATTAACAACCGTGTAGCCCCAGAAAAGGGGCTTTCCAATAAGAATTTCTTCATTGGCGCCGCAATTAGGTGACCAAACCCTCTCCTTAGACAGAACTTTCTAGACATTGCCAATAATGTTATCCAATAATATTATTCGGATAATATGAATTATTGTCTCGATAATGGAAAAAATATCGTACGTGATAATTATCAAACAACAATAATATAAAATATCAACGTAGCAATTATTGAATCAATAAAATATAATATTGAGCAAGAATTATCGTAATGATTATCGAGTAATGCCTTCTTTTAAAAAAAAAATAAATTATCATGCTTCATGAATAGTACTCGTGAATAGTAACTCGTGAATAGTAACTCATGAATAGTAACTCGTGAATAGTAACTCATGAATAGTAACTCGTGAATAGTAACTCATGAATAGTAACTCATGAATAGTAACTCGTGAATAGTAACTCATGAATAGTAATTATAAAAAATTGAATACTTTTATTTCATAAAATTCGGGGTCTTACATAGTCGGATGACGACATGATTGATTGATCAGTAGTTGCCCTTTTGGATTTTCGACCGGGTAGTAGTAGGTCCGATTGATTCCTATGAAAGACTTGCATAGTTTAGTCTTTAGGGAATGTATGCAATAACATGCTATGTGATGTGTCCATTTTAGGAATTTTTATCCTACACAACGGATGTCAGCTGTTTATAGCATTTTAACATGTATGTGTACACATTTCTTCATATTTCTCATTACATGGAGATAGATATGGAATAAAATTACAAGTAATTGTGTTTACAAGTAATTGAAATGAGAGCATGAAGAGACTTTCCTCCGCTTTGGGTTTATCAGAGGCTGACCTATCTTAGGTTCCCAAATCATCGCAATCTACTAGACGGGAAGTTAATCCGGTCTTTCAACTGGAGCGAATTTGGGTGGTGCCTTTCCTGAGCCTCGGAGAATTAGTCTTCTCATGAGTCCAATATGAAAGTAGTATGCACACAAGCCAATCATGTTTGATGATAAAGCATATACTTTGTAACAATCTTATTCATTTATTAATAAAAAGTATTAATTTATTAAAGGCTTTTAATTATCTACATGATGTTGTTTTATAATATGTGATAAACCCATAGTTTTAAGCAATGCTTTTAGAATAATGATGATGATCATTTTAATGAGATCTAAATTCTTAGAAAGCTTAAAACTAAAATAGTTCCCAATCGTTGGATTACTAAATTGGGGATTAGTAAATCCGGATAGATTGGTACATACGTTGTTTGCTTTCATTGGATGAGGATGATTGATCTCGTGATCATTTGTGTGGAGACACTAAAGCAAGTATGTAGGTGCTTATTAGAGAATAAGTACATTTGAACGTGGCTCGCTAAGGAATACCTAATGGAGTTTTATTTGCTGTCAATAGGAATTCACTGTAGTGATAGTAAGACAAGTAATCCTTGGACTTGAGATCATCATAGTATCTTGTGTATGATGAGTTATGCTTTGACTTATTCCTTAAGACCCCTAGGGTATATCAAAGGGTATGCTTGGGTATAATAAGTTGTACATGGAGATAATGTATGATCAATAAAGAATCTACCACTTCTAATAAAAGAAGAGAAATGTCCTATGTGATTCGATAAATGACAACCCAAAGTAGTCCTTGGTTAATAAGAGAATGAAATTAGAAAGGAGTTTCTAATTTGCATTATTTTGAGTTGTGCATTTAAGAGTCGAAATACATATAATTAAATAAAATAAGACTTGACAAAGAATTCCATGTCTTATATTTAATTGGGACATTGTATGGTGGAAGGATTGAATTATTTGCAGTAACTATTTACTCAAAGGTTCTTTAATGATTAATGTTGAAATCTATATTATCCGGAAAGTCGTTGATCGCTAGGGAGGCTTATCCCTATCAGTAGAATAAATATTATTTAAATAAATTAATTATTTAATTTATTTATTTAAATAAGATTAGAATTGTTCTAATTGATTTATTCACAACTGCTTTTAATATGGAGAACCTAAAGGGTCACACCATAAAAGGAAGAATAATTATTTAAGAAGTTAATGGCATAATCGTAATAATATGTTATGTATATTTAATTTAATCTATGGTGATAGAATAAATTAAATAGCTTAATATTTATTATTTAATATTTTAGAAATATTAAATATAAATTAATAAGAGGAGTCTTATTAATATTATTACAATTATTATTATTTTAATTTCTAAAAGAGTTTAGGAATTAATTTAATATAAGTACTCTCATTTATTCCTAATAAGATTAGGAGGTTAAATTAATTAAAAGAGTTTAATTAATTATCCCTAATAAGATTAGGGAGCTTAATTAATTAAAAGAATTTAATTAATTAAATAAACCAAATTCCTTAATTGTTAAGGTGGGTTGCCCACATCTATAAATAAGAGGAGTCTTATTATGGGTGGGATGGGTTGTTGATTTTTCAACATACGTAATAATTCCAATTGTTGGGAGAGTACACCTTTTCTATAAGGATAGAAAAACTAGGGTTTAGCCAACCACCCCTTCTTCTTGAATTTTCTTCTTCCTTGATGGATCACCTCTAGAGGCCAAACATTTGGGTGGCTAACGTTGATCAAAGGAAGGAACCAAACCCGGTGGATTCAAGATTGAACGCGAAAGGATTTGGAGGTGAACTTGTACCTGAGGAAGCTCGATCTTCAAGGGTATGATTTATTCTTTATCTTTTCGTTTAATTAATAATTGTGCATAAAGGATGATCCGAGTATATGGTTTGTAATTTTTTTTTAAACTCTGATTTTACCACGCTTCCGCACTTTTTATGCAATTTGATTGCGCACATGAATATTACAAACCTAACAGTGGCATCAGAGCCAAACCTTTATGCAAATTATTAATTGTTCAAATTTAATTTATATATTGATATGTGTTTAGAACAATTTAATTGGGCATAATTTTATCAGATAAAATTTAAAAAAAAAAAAAATCGCTAAACTGTTTCATGGTTTTTTTAAATTAAAAGTGTAGTATTTTTTTTACCGGAAATCAAAGTCACAAAATATTACCGCACGGATTTCTAGGAAAGTCAGGCTTCACAAAAAACCGGCAGCAACAAATTTTTCAAGGCAGCGCACGGTTTTTGTAAAGGCAATGGGATGTCATGGAAATTAGGAATGCACGGAAATCAAGAAGTAATGATTGCTAATGATTATTTAATGATTATCTAATGATTGTATAATCATTAAATATATATATATTGGTTGTGCACGGAAAATAAGAAAGCAGCCATTTTTTTTTATTTTGTAAGCATGGCACGGAAATCGAGAACGGTTATATATATATAATATATATATTACGAAATATATATATATATATATATATATATATTCTTAATTATTATATAATTAAAATAAAAGTTTATTTTAATTTTAAAATAAAAGGTTTATTTTAATATTAAAATATAAAGTTTTATTTTAATTTTAATAATTTTATAATTAAAATAAAAGGTTTATTTTAATCTTAAAATAAAAGGTTTATTTTAATATTAAAATAAAAGATTTATTTTAATTAGAATTTCATGCTAACTAATTAGAGTTGGAATTGGATTCCATGATAACTAATTGGAGTTGAAATTGGATTTCATGTTTCCTAAAATAAAAGAGTTTATTTGTGAATAGGGAAGTAAATCCATCTTTCCTTAAATAAAAGAGTTTATTTAGATATGAAATAGGATTTCATATTATTCAAAATAAAAGAGTTTATTTGTGAATAGGAAAGTGAATCCATGTTTCCTTAAATAAAGGAGTTTATTTAGATATGAAATAGGATTTCATATTATTCAAAATAAAAGAGTTTATTTGTGAATAGGAAAGAATATCCGTGTTTCCTTTAAATAAAAGATTTTTTTTTTCTTACATGGAATTGGATTCCATAATTAATTAAAATAAAAGAGTTTATTTTAATTAAAGATTTTTTTTACTTGGAATTGGATTCCATAATTAATTAAAATAAAGGAGTTTATTTTGATTAAAGATTTTGATTAAAATAAAATAGTTTATTTTATTCAAAATTGGATAAATTAAAATAAAATAGTTTTATTTTGATTTAAATTTGGATTAAAATAAAGGAGTTTATTTTAATTCAAAATTAGATTTTATACTAACTAAATTTGCCCATTAAATGATATCAATATATATATTAAATGTTTATTATTCATATGATGAATGTTATTTATTGATGCATATGATGATGTGTATGATAATAAATGGGATTGATTATGGATTATTGACCAATGCGATTGGATTTTATTTTAGTTGGATGCATGAATGTATGGGTTTTAATAAATGGGAATTCACAGATGCCTCGCCTTCTCTAATTTTTCTTAATGTAAATTCTATTCCTCCTATGTACTTTCCTCGATCACGATCAAGGTTTCTATTTATTTTAAATAGTTTTGTAATAGGAATAGTTAGAATTAATTTTAAAAAATTGGAGATCAAGGAGCAAGGAGCGCTTGAAGACCCGTTTGTAATGGAGCCCGGGTTTAAATGTAATAGTTATATTTAAATATTATTTCTTGCACCCCTAGGGTTTGACCTTTTGGTTCACTTGGTGGCTCTAGTGAACCAAACTAGAATAAAAGTCCATAATCAATCCGGGTAGAATATAGTATTCTATATGTGCATGTTTATACTATATATATATTATATATTATGCAAACATGCTTCGCATGTTCATTAATATGACGCGTATTTTATATATATATATGCATGCGCGCTAAACAAGATGAGACAAATTAATAACAAACCCCTCATAATTTTATATTAAGTCCTAAGCGTTCAAAGATATTTGGAATATCGAACGTCGCCTTCTAGCATGATAAAATTAATAGAGTATTAAATATTTAATATGAGTTTGTTGTGTCACCACAAGGCAAGTATTAAGTATTTAAGATGTTAATTTATCACATTTGATGCTTATAAAGAAAATTGAACAATATTGTTTTGTTGTGTCACCACAAGGATGATATTTTTCTTTTTGAATATATGGAGTGTGCGCGCCCCAAAATAGGTCCATTCCATCCAACCCATTCCTGAGTCGCCAAATACATGGTACAAAACAACTACAACTTTATTATTACAACAAGAAAGCTGTGAGTTTAAATACAAATATTATCTTCTAGACAATATCTATACTCAAATAAATCTTCATCACATTTATTGATACATTATTTTACAAAAATGGTGAGGACTACTAAACAATCCTTTCTAAAACTTTCATTCCATACCCCGACTCGTACTCGCTATATTCTCGCCTCCTGAGAAGAATGGAACAAAAAGGAAAAGGGTGAGCTCAACTAGCTCAGTAAAGAATATTATGACTAAGATAATATGTAAGACCCCGAATTTTATGAAATAAAAGTATTCAATTTTTCTATTCAGTAAATGGTTAAATTGATAAAAGTTAAAGTTAAGGGTGATATATGAAATTTTTTTCAAAATACGCAAGGGGTATAAAGTATTCATTGTTGTTTGGGAATATTCGTTTGGTCGTGGAATATTCTTTCGTCGGAGAATATTCAGACGACAAAAGTCATTTTGTGGGCCCATATAATGTAATAATCGCTTCGGATGGAGAAAACGACAAATTTGAGTTTTTATAAATAACGGCATAATCGTTACTCATTAACTTCGTTGGAATACCCGGTTGGTAAAGTAAAGTAATACGCGTTGTTCAGACAAGATATATTACCAGATTGTTGAGACAATATTTTTTTTAATTATTGATTCTTACATGAGAAGGCACTACTCAATAATTGTTATAGTAATTCTTGTTCAATATTTTATTTTATTGATTCAATAATTCTTTGTGTTGATATTTTATATTATTGTTGTTCAATAATTATCACCGCACAAGATTTCCCATTATTAGATCAATAATTCATATTATTTGAATAATATTATTAGATAGCATTATTGGCAATGTCTAGAAAGTTCACAAGGAGAGGTTTGGTCACCTAATTCTTGGCCAAGAAGGAGAAATTCTTATTGGAAAGCCCTCTTTCCGAGAAGCTAGCTTTGGTTGTCATAAGTGTGATTACGTAATATTATTTGTGAATAATTAATTATTGATTCATATGATAAGAAAATATTTATTTGATGTGGATATAAATGATGGATTTATTTATGTGGTTATAAGTGAAGGAATTAATGATGAGGTGTTTTATCAGTATTTGTCGAAATGGAGAACAAAATATGGGATTTTCAGAAAAATTAGTTTATTACTTGATTTTGTAAAATCCATAACTCTTTGTGTATAATGAGTTAAGAGATGAGCCATATATCAAAAGAAAGCCCTAGAAGTAAGCTAACTGTAGAAATTTGAATCACCCAAAAATTCTTTGTAGATATTTCGTGGTGAAATTTTGAATGAAACTGGTCCGAAGGACTAATAGTCCGAAAAATCAGTGTTCTTCAGCTATATTGCGTGAGTTATAAATTTTGATCCGACCGTTGGATCGTTGTAATTTTTGGATATGTTATACATATATAAGTTGAGTATATGTCCACAAATTTTGAACCGTTAAAAATGAACGTATGATTTGTTATGAATTTTAAGAGGTAACTGATTCGGAAATTAGGTTTTGGTGGAAAATTCTAGAATTGAGTGGGCCCCACTCTTGGTTGTTGGGAAAGATGGCTGATTTTTGGTGGGTGGAATAGTAGCAGGTAAAGCCATCAGGTTGCAGGTTAAGTCTGCTTCGGCGTGCTAACATTTTCCTATAAATAGAGGGCTAAGTTAGAATTGAAAATCACACCGAAAAAGTTTTTCTCTTTTCTCTCTATATTATCGAGCGTATTCTTGTGAGTATTTTGAGTATACTTTGAGTATTGTTAGGCGGTGCAAGTTCCCTTCAAAGACTATATCAGGGTGTTTCAACTAGAAGTCTTGCCTTTCGAGGTAAGGGATGTTATTTTCTTCTCAGATGATATTATTTCTTCAATATCATTATGCTGAAATATTGGTTGGAACTTTTTATCAAATTTGGAACTTTTTCATGTTGGGGTTACTATTCATGAGTTACTATTCAGGAGTTACTATTCATGAGTTACTATTCACGAGTTAATATTCACGAGTACTATTCATGAAGCGTGAAGATGTTTTTTTGTGGAACTTCTATCTTTTGGTGTCTGAGTTACTTATTCACGTATACTAAGACTATTCACTTATCACTGACACTATTCACCAAAAAATGAAAATTTTTCTTTTCGTCTAAAATATCTATTCGGATACTAGCTTTGATTGTATCCATGTTTTGATCATTCTTGAATTTTACACCACTATGATTATTTTTTGAGGTATTTTTGGACGTGGATAAAATCAATGCAAAGATGAATGATTTCGAAGAATATCTTTGGCCCGTAGTGCAAAAGATGAGCAGTGTTTAAATGAACATGACCAATCGATGAATATCTTTAGCTTGAAGAGTGCAAAGATGAATTATTGATGAATATCTTTTTTTCGTAATGCAAAGATTTTTGTTGTTGAATATCTTTAGCCAAGTGGTGCAAAGATGAATTATTGATGAATATCTTTTGCTCGTAATGCAAAGATGACCATTGTTGAATATCTTTAGTAAGAGTGCAAAGATGAATTATTGATGAATATCTTTTGCTCGAAATGCAAAGATGACTGTTGTTGAATATCTTTAGCCTTGATAGTAAAAGATGAATTATTGATGAATATCTTTTTGCTCGTAATGCAAAGATGACTGTTGTTGAATATCTTTAGCCGGTAGTGCAAAGATGAATTATTGATGAATATCTTTTTGCTCGAAATGCAAAGATGACTGTTGTTGAATATCTTTAGCTTTGTAGTGCAAAAGATGAATTATTGATGAATATCTTTGGCTTGTAATGCAAAGATGACCCGTTGTTGAATATCTTTAGCTTTGTAGTGTAAAGATGAACTGTTGATGAATATCTTTGGTCCGTGGTGCAAAGATGAATTTATTAGTATGATTATGAGCAGAACTATGATTTGGTATAACCATGATCTTTGATGTTTCGGGTAAAGACAAGTGATGAAAATTATCTTTGTCTTGGATGAGGAAAGGAATTTAGAACTACAATTACGATTATGAGTTATACACGTGATTGTGGATGTGAATTGTTGATTGATGTTACAGGATAAAACATTGTTGGTGGATTTTTAACATGGAGAAGACAATAGACTTTATAGTCTATTTGACTCTTCTAATGGATCGCTTCATTCACGCAACTATGGTTGAAAAGTTTTATCATCTACCATATGTTCTAAATCTCGATTTACATCGATGAAGACTATTGATAATTTATTTATCTTTAGTCATAATATTCTTTTTATCGAGCTAGTTGTGCTCACCCTTTTGTTTCACAATTCCTTTCGGTGTAATAAAGGTGTAGTTGGGTTGGCCGGGGGATAGCGAGGAATAGAGTGGTGGTCTATAGATGTTGAGGTGAGGTGAATTTAACTTGGAAGGGTGTTTTGTCACTATCATACAAGATGTCTAATGACATACAACCTCGTGTTATCATAAGACATGGTTGTGTTTCATCCACTTCTTTGAGTATATTTACAAGCACTACCTATATAATCTTGGTGTTTGTTTGGAGTATAATACCCAATTAGAGACAGTGGAGATAATGATATGTCAAGAGAAGACTCACCATTGGGAAGAATATGATAGTAATCTTCTCGTTTTTCTTTGGGGTTTATTAGGTCAACCAAGGATAATTCTGTGGCCATATGATATCTACCATAACCTAAAAGCATGGCCTCCCATGTATGAAGGTTTCCTTGAGCATTTCCCAAAGATTCTAATTTCTAAAAGCAGTTTTTTGACTATACCTTTATGTAAGGTGTCATTGTGACGTACTACTGATTGGTATATATTTGTATCCAAACTCACGAGATATGTGTTGTTGTATTTTGCACGACAATTGTTGTAATAAAGTTGTAGTTATTTTTTTCGTACCATATATTTGGCGACATCGAATGGGTTGGATGGAATAGACCTATTTTTGGGGTTGTTACATTTGGTATCGAGCTTAGGATATAATCTCGGCGGAGATCGGGATTAGAACTAGAGGGAGAGATGAGTAAATCCTTCGCTAGTGTGTCCTACCTAATCTTATTTGTTGGTCGATCATAATATCGGGATATTATGTGATATGTTAATTTGTTAAATTAACCCTTGTTTTGAAGTCGTATTCTAGAATGATATCTCAAATACGAGGAGATGAGCAATGGAGAAATCATGATGATGGGGAGATAGAATCGAAATGAAAACAAGGTATTCTCAACTCTTTGAAATACTGTGCACGTAAATTTTGGGGACGAAATTTCATAAGGAGGGAGATTGTAAGACCCCGAATTTTATGAAATAAAAGTATTCAATTTTTCTATTCAAGTAAATGGTTAAATTGATAAAAGTTAAAGTTAAGGGTGATATATGAAATTTTTTTCAAAATACGCAAGGGGGTATAAAGTATTCATCATTGTTTGGGAATATTCGTTTTGGTCGTGGAATATTCTTTCCGTCGGAGAATATTAAATGATTTGCAAGGTAGATCATTTGTGGGGCCCCATAATGTAATAATCGCTCGGATGGAAAAAACGACAAATTTGAGTTTTTATAAATAGCGGCATAATAATTATCAATTAACACTTTGTTGGAATACCCGGTTGGTAAAGTAAAGTAATACGCGTTGTTCAGACAAAGAAGATTACAGTATTGCATTGAAGATTTTTTTAATTATTGATTCTTACATGAGAAGGCACTACTCAATAATTGTTATAGTAATTACTGTTCAATATTTTATTTTATTGATTCAATAATTGCTGTGTTGATATTTTATATTATTGTTGTTCAATAATTATCACTGCACAGTATTTCCCATTATTAGATCAATAATTCATATTATTTGAATAATATTATTAGATAGCATTATTGGCAATGTCTAGAAAGTTACATCAAGGAGAGGTTTGGTCACCTAATTGCTTGGCCAAGAAGGAGAAATTCTTATTGGAAAGCCCCCTCTTTCCAGGAACTACCGGTTGTATAAGTGTGATTACGTAATATTATTTGTGAATAATTAATTATTGATTCATATGATAAGAAAATATTTATTTGATGTGGATATAAATGATGGATTTATTTATGTGGTTATAAGTGAAGGAATTAATGATGAGGTGTTTTATCAAGATTTGTCGAAATGGAGAACAAAATATGGGATTTTCGAAAAATTAGTTTATTACTTGATTTTGTAAAATCCATAACTCTTTTGTGTATAATGAGTTAAGAGATGAGCCATATATCAAAAGAAAGCCCTAGAAGTAAGCTAATCTGTAGAAATTTGAATCACCCAAAAATTCTTTTGTAGATATTTCGTGGTGAAATTTTGAATGAAACTGGTCCAAGGACTAATAGTCCGAAAAATCAAAGTGTTCTTGACTATATTGCGTGAGTTATAAATTTTGATCCGACCGTTGGATCGTTGTAATTTTTGGATATGTTATACATATATAAGTTGAGTATATGTCCACAAATTTTGAACCGTTAAAATGAACGTATGATTTGTTATGAATTTTAAGAGGTAACTGATTGGAAATTAGGTTTTGGTGGAAAATTCTAGAATTGAGTGGGCCCCACTCTTGGTTGTTGGGAAAGATGGCTGATTTTTTTGGTGGGTGGAATAGTAGCGAGGTAAAGCCATCAAAGTTGCGAGTTAAGTCTCGCTTCAAGTGCATAACATTTTCCTATAAATAGAGGGCTAAGTTAGAATTGAAAATCACACCGTAAACAAGTTTTCTTTCTCTCTCTATATTATCGAGCGTATTCTTGTGAGTATTTTGAGTATACTTTGAGTATTGTTAGCAAGTGCAAGTTCCTTCAAAGACTATATCAAGGTGTTTCAACTAGAAGTACTTGTCTTTCGAGGTAAGGATGTTATTTTCTTCTCGGATGATATTATTTCTTCAATATCATTATCTTTGAAATATTGGTTGGAACTTTTATCAAATTTGGAACTTTTTCATGTTGGGGTTACTATTCATGAGTTACTATTCAGGAGTTACTATTCATGAGTTACTATTCACGAGTTAATATTCACGAGTACTATTCATGAAGCGTGAAGATGTTTTTTGTGGAACTTCTATCTTTTGGTGTCGGAGTTCTTATTCACGATACTTTGACTATTCACGAATTACTAAGACTATTCACCGAAAAATGAAAATTTTTCTTTTCGTCTAAAATATCTATTCTGGATACTAGCTTTGATTGTATCCATGTTTTGATCATTCTTGAATTTTACACCACTATGATTATTTTTGAGGTATTTTTGGACGTGGATAAAATCAATGCAAAGATGAATGATTTCTGAAGAATATCTTTGGCCTGTAGTGCAAAGATGAACAGGTGTTTAAATGAACATGACCAACTGATGAATATCTTTAGCCAGTAGTGCAAAGATGAATTATTGATGAATATCTTTTGCTCGTAATGCAAAGATGACCTGTTGTTGAATATCTTTAGCCAGTAGTGCAAAGATGAATTATTGATGAATATCTTTTGCTCGTAATGCAAAGATGACCTGTTGTTGAATATCTTTAGCCAGTAGTGCAAAGATGAATTATTGATGAATATCTTTTGCTCGAAATGCAAAGATGATTTTGTTGTTGAATATCTTTAGCTTGAGAAGAGCAAAGATGAATTATTGATGAATATCTTTTGCTCAGAATGCAAAGATGACTGTTGTTGAATATCTTTGGCCAGTGAGTGCAAAGATGAATTATTGATGAATATCTTTTTGCTCGAAATGCAAAGATGACTGTTGTTGAATATCTTTAGCTTTGTAGTGCAAAGATGAATTATTGATGAATATCTTTGGCTTCAGAATGCAAAGATGACCCGTTGTTGAATATCTTTTAAATTTTTCGTAGTGTAAAGATGAACTGTTGATGAATATCTTTGGCCCGTAGTGCAAAGATGAATTTATTAGTATGATTATGAGCAGGAACTATGATTTGGTATAACCATGATCTTTGATGTTTCGGTAAAGACAAGTGATGAAAATTATCTTTGTCTTGGATGAGGAAAGGAATTTAGAACTACAATTACGATTATGAGTTAGTTATACACGTGATTGTGGACAGGAATTGTTGATTGATGTTACAGGATAAAACATTGTTGGTGGATTTTTAACATGGAGAAGATAATAGACTTTATAGTCTATTTGACTCTTCTAATGGATCGCTCATTCACGCAACTATGGTTGAAAAGTTTTATCATCTACCATATGTTCTAAATCTCGATTTACATCGATGAAGACTATTGATAATTTATTTATCTTTAGTCATAATATTCTTTATCGAGCTAGTTGTGCTCACCCTTTTGTTTCACAATTCCTTTCGAGGTAATAAAGGTGTAATTTGGGTCAAGCGGGGGGATAGCGAGGAATAGAGTGGTGGTCTATAGATGTTGAGGGTGAGGTGAATTTAACTTGGAAGGGTGTTTTGTCACTATCATACAAGATGTCTAATGACATACAACCTCGTGTTATCATAAGACATGGTTGTGCTCATCCACTTGCCGAGTATATTTACAAGCACTACCTATATAATCTTGGTGTTTGTTTGGAGTATAATACCCAATTAGAGCAAGTGGAGATAATGATATGTCAAGAGAAGACTCACCATTGGGAAGAATATGATAGTAATCTTCTCGTTTTTCTTTGGGGTTTATTAGGTCAACCAAGGATAATTACGTGGCCATATGATATCTACCATAACCCAAAAGCATGGCCTCCCATGTATGAAGGTTTCTTGAGCACTTCCCAAAGATTCTAATTTCTAAAACAGGTTTTTGACTATACCTTTATGTAAGGTGTCATTGTGACGTCTTCTGGTTGGTATATATTTGTATCCAAACTCACAAAGATATGTGTTGTTGTATTTTGCACGACAATTGTTGTAATAAAGTTGTAGTTATTTTCTGTACCATATATTTGGCGACATCAGAATGGGTTGGATGGAATAGACCTATTTTGGGGTTGTTACATAATATACAACAAATTATCGTTAGTCTTCAACAGGGAAAAATTTAATAGAATACAATAGACAACAAATTTTAAATCAATATTCGCAATGAAGTAATAATTCATTAGAAGAGTTAAGTAGAGAATGCAAACTACTATCTTCTATATATGAATTTAAAAGTTCATCGCTCATCTTTTATCCCTGTAACATCAATCCATAAACATCTCGAAATCAAATATTCATCTTTGCACTACTACAAAGCCAAAGATATTCATCATTAGTCATGTTCATTTAAACACTGCTCATCTTTTGCACTACTGTGCCAAAGATATTAATCGATCCATCATGTTCATCTCAACACTGCTCATCTTTGCACTACAAAGCCAAAGATATTCTTGAAATCATTCATCTTTGCACTACTGTGCCAAAGATATTCAATAATATCATCATTTAAGACCGAGGATGATGAAAAATATTTTTAAAGAAACGAATCCAAAGATTGAAACAAAATGACAAGGATTAAGGATTAAGGATTCGTATTTTGTTTTATCCATGTTCAAAAATACCTCAAAATAATCATAGTGGTGTAAAATTCAAGAATGATCAAAACATGGATACAATCAAAGCTAGTATCCGGAATAGATGTTTTGGACAAAAGAAGAAATTTTATTTTTTCTATGAATAGTGCCGTATACGTGAATAGTGTCATATCGTGAATAGGCCGTACACGTGAATAGTAACTCCGACACCAAAAGATAGAAATTCCACAAAAACATTTTCACGCTTCATGAATAGTACTTGTGAATAGTAACTCGTGAATAGTAACTCATGAATAGTAACTCGTGAATAGTGACTCATGAATAGTAACCCCGACATGAAAAAGTTCCAAATTTGATAAAAGTTCCAACCAATATTTCAGCATAATGATATTGAAGAAATAATATCATTACGAAAAAAAATAATATCCCTTACCTCAAAGAATAAGTACTTCGGAAGGAAAGGTCGGAAGTGATGCTGAATGAAACTTGTACTGAACAGCAACTCTCAAAGTATCTAAATACTCACAAAATACGCTCAATAATATAGAGAGAAGAGAGAAATCTTTGTTTCGGTGTGATTTTCAATTCTAACTTAGCCCTCTATTTATAGGAAAATGTTAGTGGTAAAAGCAGACTTTGACTGCTTTACACGATGGCTTTACACGCTACTATTGCCACCCACCACATTTGAAATAAAATTCAGCACATTTCTTCACCAACCACAAGTGGGGCCCACTCAATTCTAGAATTTTCCACCAAAATCAATTATAACCCTAATTTCCGAATCGGTCACCTCTTAAAATTCATAACAAATCATTCGTTCATTTTAACGGTTCAAAATTTGTGGACATATACTCAACTTATGTATGTATAACATATCCAAAATTACAATGATCCAACGGTCGGATTAAAAATTATAATTCACGCAATACATCGTAAAAATAATTCGATTTGATTTTTAATACCTCCATTAAAACAAAATTACCGATAAAACACCTCAACATTAAATCATTCAATTATAACCACATAAAATAAATAAATCCATCGTTTATAATATTTTCTTATCATATCAATAATTAATTATTCACAAATAATATTACGTAATCACAATTATGACAATGGTGCCGTTCCAGGAAAGAGGGGCTTTTAGATAAGGATTTCTCCTCATTGGCGGCGCAATTAGGTGACCAAACCTCTCCTCGATGTAACTTTCTAGACATTGCCAATAATGCTATCTAATAATATTATTTAAATAATATGAATTATTGATCCGATAATGGAGATAATGTGCGTTGACAATTATTGAACAACAATAATATAAAATATCAACGCAAAGAATTATTGAATCAATAAAATAAAATATTGAATAGTAATTCATCGTAATAATTATTGAGTAGTGCCTTCTTCACGTAAGGATCAATAATTGATGCAATACCGCGCAATACCGCAGTGTATCTTGTGCAACCACAGCAGACATCGTGTATTTAAACCACCGGTATTCCAATGATCTTAACGGTAATAACTACGCCAGTTATTTTTAACCAACTTATATTTGTCATTTTCTTCATCCAATCGCTTTCAGTTATGGGGCCCACACATGGTATTGCTGGCCGTCGTCGCACGAATATTCCCCGACAAGATTTAATATTCCACGACCAAACGAATATTCCAAACAACAATGAATATTTTATAACCACTTGCTTATTTTGAAATATTTGCGTATTTTACCCTTAACTATCCACATTAATCAAATCAACCCTTACTATTTCAAAATAATAAATAAAGGAAATTCCTTTTATTTAAAAAAATTTGGGGTCTTACAACCTCCCTCCTTATGAAATTTCGTCCTCGAAATTGACGACGATACACAGTGTTTGAAAAGGTGAGGATACCTCACTTTCATTTCCGCTTTCCAATTCCCGTGTCATTTCCTCTATAGCATGATTCCTCCACAAAACTTTAACTTGTGGTATGACCTTTGCGCGTAGGACATGCTCCTTCCTATCCAAGATCTTGACAGGTACCTCCTCATACGTTAAGTCTTCGGCTATCTCGTCCGGTTCTAACTCAATAACGTGGTTCGGGTCTTTCACATATTTATAAAGTACAGATATGTGAAACACATTATGAACACGAGACATACTCGGAGGTAACGCAAGTCTATAGGCTACATTTCCTACTCGGTCAAGAATTTGAAATGGACCAATAAATCGTGGATTGAGTTTTCCTCTCTTCCCAAATCTTGTAACTCCCTTCCATGGAGCAACTCGCAACAATACATGATCCCCTACATTAAATTCCACGTCCTTTCGATGAAGATCCGCATAACTCTTTTGTCGATCTTGTGCCGCTTTGTATACGTTGTCGAATCATTTGGATCTTTTCGGGTAGTCATAAATACGCATTTAACTTTCGGGTCCCAACAATGTTGCTTCACCCACCTCATCCCAACATATTGGAGAACGACATTTTCGTCCATATAATGCTTCAAATGGAGCCACACCTATACTTGCACGATAACTATTGTTGTAGGAGAATTCCACCAATGGTAAATACTTATCCCAACCGCCCTTAAAGTCTAGGACACGTAGTCTTAATAAATCTTCAAGAGTTTGAATAGTCTCTCTCTCGATTGTCCGTCTGGTTTGGGGATGGTATGCCGAACTAAATCAGAATCCGTGCCCATAGCTTTTTGCAAGCTAACCCAAAATCTTGAAGTGAATCTTGGGTCACGATCGAAACTATGGATACGGGCATGCCATGCAACCTCACAATCTTATTTATGTACATACTAGCAAGACGTTCAAGGAATAAGTCTCCGATCGGCAAGAAATGAGCAGATTTGGTTAATCTATCAACAATAACCCAAATAGCATTGATGCCTTGAGAAACCGTAGGAAGACCCGTAACGTAAATCCATGGTAATGTGTTCCCACTTCCATTAGGAATCTCAAGTGGTTGCAACGGACCCTTAGGTACTAGATGCTCCGCCTTTACACGTTGACAAGTTAAACACATTGAGATAAACTTTGCAATCTCTCTCTTCATATTGTTCCACCAAAATGTATGTCGAAGATCACGATACATTTTAGTACTTCCGGGGATGGATTGCAAATGGTGTATGTGTGCCTCCATCATAATCTTGTACTTCAAATCGAGTCGTTAGGAACACAAAGTCTAGAGTTGACTCAAGTATTCCTTCTTCATCAATTCTCGCTTAGGAATAGCTCCTTCTTGTACTTTCTTCTTCACGCATCATTTCCGGTCGATTGAGTGGCTTGAGCAACCTTAACTTTTTCTATTAAAGTTGGCTCTATCGTATATTTGACATCATCGCACTTTTCGTTCGTGAGATACGATCTTCTACTTAATGCGCCGCCTACCACGTTCGCTTTACCGGGATGGTATTGAATAGTGTGGTCGTAGTCTTTCAATAGCTCGAGCCAACGTCATTGCCGCATGTTGAGTTCTTTTTGAGTGAAGAAATATTTAAGGCTTTTATGGTCCGAATATATCTCCACTTTCTCCCCATATAGATAGTGCCTCCATATCTTTAAGCGGAAAACGATTTGGCCGCTAACTCTAGATCATGAGTAGGATAATTCCTCTCATACTCTTTAAGTTGTCGCGAGGCATAAAGGCTATGACTTTCCCACGTTGCATGAGAACACATCCTAACCCTTTGCTTCAAGCATCATCAGAGATAACAAATCCATCCGAACCAGATGGTATTGTTAGAACAGTCTTAGAAATAAGTCTCCTCTTAAGCTCTTGGAAACTTTTCTCGCATTCTTCGCTTCCAAACGAATTTTGTATCCTTCCGAAGTTAGTCGAGTTAATGGAGTAGCGATTCGAGAAAACCCTTCCACGAATCTCGATAATAACCAAAACTAAGCCCAAAAGCTACGTACTTGATCATCGACTTGGTTGCTCCCCAACTTTGTATTGCTTCAATCTTCACGGATCAACAGATACTCCATGTTTTGACACCACATGCCCAAGAAATGCTACTTCTTCAAGCCGTAACTCGCATTTCTTCAATTTGGCATATAGTTGGTTTTCACGAAGCCTTTAGAGTACCAAACTTCAAATGGTGCTCATGATCTTCACGACTTTTGGAATATATAAGGATGTCATCAATAAAGACAACAACGAATCGATCCAAATATTCCTTGAATACTCGGTTCATCATCATATCATGAAAGCCGCAGGAGCATTAGTTAGTCCGAAAGACATGACTAAGAATTCATAATGCCCATACCGAGGAGTTCTCAAGGCGTCTTTGGAATATCCTCAATTCTAATCTTCATTTGATGATATCCGAGCTAAGATCAATTTTGAAAAGAATTGTGCCCTTGTTGGTCAAACAAGTCATCAATACGAGGTAGAGGATACCTATTCTTGATGGTGACATGGTTCAATTCCCGATAGTCAATACAAAGTCGCATACTCGTCTTTCTTCTTTACAAATAAAACAGGAGCACCCCGAGGAGATGTACTAGGGCGAATGAAACCGATGTCCAACAATTCTTGTAGTTGGACCTTTAACTCTGAAGTTCAATAGGAGCCATTCGATATGGGGTTTTAGAAATGGGCTTTGTATCAGTTCAAGATCAATAAAGAATTCAACTTTACGTTACGGGGTAGGCCAGGAAGTTCTTGAAATCGTCGGGAAAGTCAATAACAACGGGAATATTATTCAAATTTGACGTGTCTTTATTCAAATCCATAACATGGGCTAAGAAAGCTTGACATCCGTTTTTCAATAAGCGAATAGCTTTATGATTAGATATGATAGTGATTGATTTTAATGGTTTAGTTGCTTGAATTGCATAACAACAGGTTGGTTAGGAATATGAAAACTAACAACCTTACGAAAATAATCAATTTTGGCATGATGAGTAGTTAACCAATCAATCCCTAAAATCACATCAAAAGCAAGTATCTTTAAAGAGATAAGGTCAATGAGGTAAGGTAATGGTGCCAACTTGAATCAAACAAGATTTATAAGCAGTGGATGTGATGAAAGTTTCTCTAACGGAGTTTCCATGAGATAGGTCAAAGTCTAATTTCTCCGAGTCAAGTTTAAGCGTTGAGCACATGCGGAGAGATAAATGAATGGGTAGACACGGTATCAAGTAAGGTATAAACTTCGCAAGAATTTATAAATAGCTTACCCGTGATCACATCGTTTGGGTTCCTCGCATTATGACCGATCACAACAAACGCTCTTCCGGAATCGTTGACTTTGACTTTTCTCGACGATCTTTTGAGTCACCGTCCCCATTGAACTAGGTTTCGCTACCATACAATCTCGAAGCGATATGTCCTTCCTTTCCACAACTATAGCATACCTTGAACTGTTCAGGCGGTTTGACCGATATGTCCCTCTTTTCCGCATTTAGTAGTATGATGGGTGGTCGTTCTCCTCCCTTAGAACCGATTCTTTGTAAGACCTTTGTCATCTTCACATGGTCGTTGTTAAATCTCCTCTTTTAAAATCTCTTCTGACTCGCTTCTTCTATTTTCATGGCCATGATTACCACCGAGTGGTTACCATTTATGTCCTGTCTGTTTCTTTTCTCCGCAGTTATCATTATTCATTGATCGCTATCTCTCGTCACGATCCCGGTTCAGGGTCCCCAGTTGGGACCGTACTCGTTATCTCGCTCTAATAATTGAGCCACATTTTACAACATCCGAATAGAGAGAAAATTTATGAGAAATGAGATATTGACGTATCTTGGGGTTTCAAACCTCTAAGAAACATCCGCGTCATACGTTCCTCATCCTCCACCAAATGAGGTGCAAACTGGATAACTCGCAAACTTTGCCTCGCATCGAGACACCGTCGTGTTGTTTTGTTCCAATCGATGAACTCCACTTCCTTCATATACGACGAACACTTTCGGGAAAGTATTTGTCATTAAATAGTCTCTCAAACGTTTCCCAAGACATGCTTGAAAGTACGGTGAATGGGTACGCTTCACAGACTCCCACCGATGAGTCTCCGCCGCCACGGAACATAAAGGTGGCGAATGGAACCTTCTGTTCCTCCGTGCATCCCAAGACATCGAATATCTTGGTAATTTGTTTGACCCATGTTTCCGCCATGATCGGATCCGCTTTCCCTTAAATTCGTGGTCCCAACTCTTTGAGGCGCTTGCATTTGTGACAACCCGTGAATTGCTATCATTTCCTCCTCGTATTTTGAACACGAGTCTCCTCCAAATCGATTTTGCATGAACCGCAAAAACTTCT
The DNA here is from genome assembly GCA_020205615.1 of Panax quinquefolius. Lineage (NCBI taxonomy): Eukaryota > Viridiplantae > Streptophyta > Magnoliopsida > Apiales > Araliaceae > Panax > Panax quinquefolius. The sequence goes on from CM035165.1 coordinate 53,555,567, forward strand.
AAACATCCCTCGTTCATCATCCGCTTTCAATGGTGTTATTCACGGGAGGAAATTGCCGCCACTGGTAACGCGTTCTCCTCGTTGGTGAGTCAAAGCGTCTCACGTTCTCATTTCCATTGTTAATATTCTCGTTCGACATTCTCAAATACCGTCATAAAACAAGGGTTAATTAAGGAAATCAATATATCACATAATATCCTATATCTTGACTAACTAACAAATAAGCTTAGGTAGGACACACTAGCGAAGGATTTACTCGTCTCTCCCTCCTAGTTCTATTCCCCGATCTCCGCCAGAGATCATATCCCTAAGCTCGATACCAACCGTGACGCCCCAAAATAGGTCCATTCCATCCAACCCATTCTCGAGTCGCCAAAATACATGGTATGTAAACAACTACAACTTTATTATTACAACAAGAAAGCGTGAGTTTAAATACAAATATTATCTTCTAGACAATATCTATACTCAAATAAATCCTCATCACATTTATTGATACATTATTTTACAAAAATGGTGAGGACTACTAAACAATCCTTTCTAAAACCTTCATTCCATACCCCGACTCGTACTCGCTATATTCTCGCCTCCTGAGAAGAATGGAACAAAAAGGAAAAGGGTGAGCTCAACTAGCTCAGTAAAGAATATTATGACTAAGATAATATACAACAAATTATCGTTAGTCTTCAACAGGGAAAAATTTAATAGAATACAATAGACAACAAATTTTAAATCAATATTCGCAGCGGAAGTAATAATTCATTAGAAGAGTTAAGTAGAGAATGCAAACTACTATCTTCTATATATGAATTTAAAAGTTCATCGTCTATCTTTTATCCCTGTAACATCAATCCATAAACATCTGAAATCAAATATTCATCTTTGCACTCTGAGCCAAAGATATTCATCGATTAGTCATGTTCATTTAAACACCTATTCATCTTGCACTACAGCCAAAGATATTAATCGATCGATCATGTTCATCTCAACACTGTTCATCTTTTGCACTATGGGCCAAAGATATTCTTCAGAAATCATTCATCTTGCACTACTGGGCCAAAGATATTCAATAATATCATCATTTAAGACCGAGGATGATGAAAATATTTTAAAGAAACGAATCCAATTGAAAAAAATGACAAGGATTAAGGATTAAGGATTCGTACTTTGTTTTATCCATGTTCAAAAATACCTCAAAATAATCATAGTGGTGTAAAATTCAAAATGATCAAAACATGGATACAATCGAGCTAGTATCCGAATAGATGTTTTGGACAAAAGAAGAAATTTTATTTTTAGGTGAATAATGTCAGATATCGTGAATAGTCTTAGTCACGTGAATAGTAACTCAGACACCAAAAGATAGAAATTCCACAAAAACATTTTCACGCTTCATAAATAGTACTTGTGAATAGTAACTCGTGAATAGTAACTCATGAATAGTAACTCGTGAATAGTAACTCATGAATAGTAACCCCGAGCATGAAAAAGTTCCAAATTTGATAAAAGTTCCAACCAATATTTCAAAGATAATCTTGAAGAAATAATATCATTACGAAAAAAATAATATCCCTTACCTCAAAGAATTAGTACTTTGGAAGGAAAGGCTCAAGTGATCTTTGAATGAAACTTATCTTGATCAACAACTCTCAAAGTATCTAAATACTCACAAAATACGCCAATAATATAGAGAGAAAAGAGAAATCTTTGTTTCGGTGTGATTTTCAATTCTAACTTAGCCCTCTATTTATAGGAAAATGTTAGCCGTAGAAGCGAGACTTGACCACACACGATGGCTTTACTCGCTACTATTGCCACCCACCACATTTATGGACATATACTCAACTTATGTATGTATAACATATCCAAAAATTACAATGATCCAACGGTTGGATTAAAAATTATAATTCACGCAATACATCGTAAAAATACTTGATTTGATTTTTAATACCTCCATTAAACAAAATTCCGATAAAACACCTCAACATTAAATCATTCAATTATAACCACATAAAATAAATAAATCCATCGTTTATAAATATTTTCTTATCATATCAATAATTAATTATTCATAAATAATATTACGTAATCACAATTATGACAATGACGGTAGTTCCGAGAAAGAGGGGCTTTCGATAAGGATTTCTCCTCTCGGGCGGCGCAATTAGGTGACCAAACCTCTCCTCGATGTAACTTTCTAGACATTGCCAATAATGCTATCTAATAATAATATTTAAATAATATGAATTATTGATCCGATAATGGAGATAATGTGCGTTGATAATTATTGAACAACAATAATATAAAATATCAACGCAAAAGCAATTATTGAATCAATAAAATAAAAATCTTGAGCAATAATTCACCGTAACAATTATTGAGTAGTGCCTTCTTACGTAAGGATCAATAATTGATGCAATACTGCGTATGCAATCTGGTGTCTAACTGCAATGCTGACGCGCAGACATCGTATATTTTTAACGTAGGGTATTCCAACAGTCTTACTTGGTAATAACTACGCCAAGTTATTTTTAACCAACTTATATTTGTGCGTTTCTTCATCCAATCGCTTTCAAGTTATGGGGCCCACACATGCATTTCACCGTCGTCATACGAATATTCCCAATGAGATTTAATATTCCACGACCAAACGAATATTCCCAAACAACAATGAATATTTTATAACCACTTGCTTATTTTGAAATATTTTGCGTATTTTACCCTTAACTATCCACATTAATCAAATCAACCCTTACTATTTCAAAATAATAAATAAAGGAAATTCCTTTTTATTTAAAAAAATTTCGGGGTCTTACATGGAGTGCTAGGTTGGACTTAACTTGGATAATTTTGATTCGGATGTGCCACCACTTGATCAAAATAATCTACGAGGCAAAATACAAGGAGTTGCATAGTTGATGTAATTGACAAAAGTTGTCTACCTATTTATTTATATATAGTTTGTTGTGTCACCACAAGGCTATATACATTTGAAATGGGATCCTTATTCTCACTAGCAAATCTTTAAATAGATTTTGCCGAACTATATAAGTGAGGGTAATATAGTTTGAAGAAAATAGTGGGAGATACCAATTTAAAACAAGACCTAATTTATTTTGGTAATTAATAATAGAATGTATGTTAAAATGTTGTTAATTACAAATTCATTTACAGAATTTTACAATGTCTAAAATTACTATCACTGCGAAGCATATTAGATGTTAAATTAATCAAACTGAATTAAACGGATTGGTTAAGAAAATTGAGAAAAGTTCTCATGGCTGAAAAGCTATCTTATGTCCTTAATACGCCTATCCCTACAATGGTTGCAGACAATGCCTCTGAGGAAGAGATTGCTACTTTTAGAAAGTGGCAAGATGATGATGCGATTGGCTCAATGCATCATGCTCGCATCCACGAAAGTAACGAGCTTCAGCGTCAAGATGAAACTATGGATGCTCCTACTATATTCCCGCACATTAAGTAGTTGATGGTGAGGAAAGTAGACCTGATAGATATCGAGATATCTAAGGAGCTCTTCCGATCTAGAATGGCTAATGGCACTATAATATGTATGAAAAAAGTTTTTAACATAATCAATTTGATTGATCAATTAGACAACTGGTTTTGTCATGGATGGAGAGTTGAGCAAGATTTGATCTTGCACTCACTCCCGGACTCCTTTCATAATTGTTGTGAATTTTTCATATGAACAAGCTAGATATATCGCCTCTCATTGATTTGCTTAACATGTTGAAAAATGTTGAGAGTCACTTTCAACCAAGAAAGACCAAGTCTTCTTCTTGGTAGGGGCCAAAGGATCTTACGAAAAGAAGAATGATTCAAAGAAGGTAAATAGAAAGGCATAAACAAAGGATAATAAGAACAAAGCCGATATGGATAGCAAAGGAGTTTGCTTCCACCGCAATAAGCTTTGGACCTTTGGAAAGAAAGCTGCGAGAAGCATCTTGCAGAGGCTAACCAAAGAAACTTAGTGAAGTTTGATTCATAATACGCTTTTTGTTCATGATTTACAATAAATTTTTCTTTAAGTCAAGGTTCTACTTGGGTATTGGATACCAACTTTGGTTATCATAAATATAGATTTATGAAGGAACCAAGCAGAAGTAGAAAGCTAAACAAATATAAGTAATCCTATGTGCGGGAAATGTAGCAAAGGTTGCCATATTAGCCATAGAAACTTATAGTTTAGCAATGCCTACGGACAAATCTATTAAGTCAATAAGTTGTTATTGTATTCCAGTTCTTGTTAAAAATATTATTTCCATTTTATTGTTGGACAATAAAATTTTTGGTATTATAATTAAGAACAATTGTTGTTCTATTTATAATAATAATGTTTAGATAGAAATGAAAGATTACTTAATGGATTTTGTATACTTGACTTACGTGAAAAATTATTTTGTAAATTGAACAAACTAGTATAAGAAAAGGAGACGATCATTCAAAGAGTTGAATGTGTGTATTTGCTGAAATACAAGTGTGAATTATTTGAAAGGTTCAAAGAATTCAGAAGTGAAACAAATTGGCAAAGTATTAAGATTCTTTGATTAGATCAAGGGATAAATACTTGTGCAATAAGTTTCTAGATCATCTCAAATAGTTTTCTCATAATGGACACATCCTGATATGCAATAATTGATTGATGTATCTGAATAAAAAATCATACCTTGTTGGGCATGGTGCGGTCCATAATAATTTTACTGACATTCCAGTATCCTTCTAGGGTCATGTCCTAGAAATGGCTGCATATCTACGAAAATGGTAACCTCTAAATCCGGCCCCAAGACTCCATAAAAGTTATGGACAGGGAGGATTCCTAATCTTAAGTATGTTAAGATAAGGGGTTGTCCAGCTTATGTGAAAAAGGTTTCAAAGGATAAGCTTGGGACAAAATTTGACATGTACAGATTTGTGGGACATCCTAAAGTAAGTTTAGGGCATGTGTTCTATAATCCTACTTAGCAAAAGGTGTTTGTTGCGAAACACGCTGCCTTCTAAGATAAAAGTGTTTATCATTGAAAGGGCTAGTGGGAGGATTATAGATCTTGAAAAGTTCATGATCCACAAAACACTATAAGTCAAATAAGAGGAACCTGTAGATAGACCTATTGTACCACAACCGAATCGTAAATCTGGAATAGTACCAAAGATACCTAGGAGGTATGGATTCATCATGGATGATGATGATGAGGTACACATCATAGAAGATGATGATCCAGTTACATACGATGAGGTAAGTGTTGTAGACACTCAGAGAAATTGATTGAAGCAAGTTTCTCAAATATGGAACATTCGTTTTGATGAGGCAATCAAAAGAGTTTGATTTTATCAAAAATAAGAATGAACCTAGTGTGTACAAAAGGGTCAGTGGGAGCATCGTGACATTCCTAGTACTATATGTTGATATACTACGGATAAGGAATGACATACTAATGCTACAATCAGTAAAGATAAAGTTGTCTAAAAATTCCTCCACGAATGATTTGGGAAGAGTATCTTAATTGGGGATAAAATCTATATAGATAGATTTACGAGGATGTTCGACTTAACCCAAGGAACGTATATTCATTTGATGCTAAAGTCGTTTAGCATGGCAAACTCCAAGAGATGTCTCATGTAGATGAGCTATGGAGTGTATCTCTCTTAATAGTCCCACAAACTCACGAAAAGAGAGGTCGCATGATGAGTGACTATCATGTATGCAATGAAATATACGAGACACGATGTGGATCGGTCATATTCGGAGAAGTTCACTATGAGTCGTTGAAAACATCTTAAAGTGCTTAACCTTAAGCACTAAGGATGTGATCATATTCATGGTGGGTCTTAATTAAAACTAGAGGATTAATGGACTCAAGTTTTTCATACAGAAGAGCGATAGAAAAATCCACTTTAAGGTAAAGGTTACCTTGAGCAACGATTAGTACGTGAATTGGAAAGGTTCCAAGCAGCAAAGAGTTGTTGGTTTAGTGATAAAGACAAAGTATATAACTATAAATGAAGTTGCAAGTTGATTGTTTGGATTAAAAGTTCATTACAGAACTAGGAATAGTTCCTAAGTCTCATCTTGGATCTAAACATGTGTTGTGGCACTTTCATTTGATTATTCGAATCATTGAAAGATGGAAATCACTATAGAGATAGTGGACTCTCATGAACAACATTACATATCCATTAACTAAAGCTTATCCAAATGCCAGGATAATCGCCACTCAGAGAAGAAGAGTATGAGATACCATGGCGATTGGCTTTAGTGCAAGTGGGAGATTGAAAGTAGTATGCACACAAGCCAATCATGTTTGATGATAAAGCATATACTTTGTAACAATCTTATTCATTTATTAATAAAAAGTATTAATTTATTAAAGGCTTTTAATTATCTACATGATGCTATTTTATAATATGTGATAAACCCATAGTTTTAAGCAATGCTTTTAGAATAATGATGATGATCATTCTAATGAGATCTAAATTCTTAGAAAGCTTAAAACTAAAATAGTTCCCAATCGTTGGATTACTAAATTGGGGATTAGTGAATGGGATAGATTGGTACATACGTTAACTTGCTTTCATTGGATGAGGATGATTGATCTCATGATCATTTGTGTGGAGACTATAAAGCAAGTATGTAGGTGCTTATTAGAGAATAAGTACAATTGAAGCATTGGCTCGCTAAGGAATACCTAATGGAGTTTTATTTGCTGTCAATAGGAATTCTGTAGTGATAGTAGTACAAGTAATCCTTGGACTTGAGATCATCATAGTATCTTGTGTATGATGAGCTATACTTTGACTTATTCCTTAAGACCCTTAGGGTATATCAAAGGGTATGCTTGGGTATAATAAGTTGTATATGGAGATAATGTATGATCAATAAAGAATCTACCACTTCTAATAAAAGAAGAGAAATGTCCTATGTGATTCGATAAATGACAACCCAAAGAGTCCTTGGCGGCGAGAATGAAATTAGAAAGGAGTTTCTAATTTGCATTATTTGGAGTTGTGCATTTAAGAGTCGAAATACATATAATTAAATAAAATAAGACTTTGTGATAATTCCATATCTTATATTTAATTGGGACATTGTATGGTGGAAGGATTGAATTGCATTTGGTAACTATTTACTCAAAGGTTCTTTAATGATTAATGTTGAAATCTATATTATCCGGAAAGTCGTTGATCGCTAGGGAGGCTTATCCCTATTGTAGAATAAATATTATTTAAATAAATTAATTATTTAATTTATTTATTTAAATAAGATTAGAATTGTTCTAATTGATTTATTCACAACCTAGGTTTAATATGGAGAACCTAAAGGGTCACACCATAAAAGGAAGAATAATTATTTAAGAAGTTAATGGCATAATCGTAATAATATGTTATGTATATTTAATTTAATCTATGGTGATAGAATAAATTAAATAGCTTAATATTTATTATTTAATATTTTAGAAATATTAAATATAAATTAATAAGAGGAGTCTTATCAATATTATTACAATTATTATTATTTTAATTTCTAAAGAGTTTAGGAATTAATTTAATATAAGTACTCTCATTTATTCCTAATAAGATTAGGAGGTTAAATTAATTAAAAGAGTTTAATTAATTATCCCTAATAAGATTAGGGAGCTTAATTAATTAAAAGAATTTAATTAATTAAATAAACCAAATTCCTTAATTGTTAAGGTGGGTTGCCCACATCTATAAATAAGAGGAGTCTTATTATGGGTGGGATGGGTTGTTGATTTTTCAACATACGTAATAATTCCAATTGTTGGGAGAGTACACCTTTTCTATAGGGATAGAAAAACTAGGGTTTAGCCAACCACCCTTCTTCTTGAATTTTCTTCTTCCTTGGTGGATCACCTCTAGAGGCCAAACATTTGGGTGGCTAACGTTGATCAAAGGAAGGAACCAAACCCGGTGGATTCAAGATTGAACGCGAAAGGATTTGGAGGTGAACTTGTACCTGAGGAAGCTCGATCTTCAAGGGTATGATTTATTCTTTATCTTTTCGTTTAATTAATAATTGTGCATAAAGGATGATCCGGGTATATGGTTTGTAATTTTTTTTTAAACTCTGATTTTACCACGCTTCCGCACTTTTTATGCAATTTGATTGCGCACATGAATATTACAAACCTAACACAATAATCAAACACCGACGGGATAGCCTCCTGGTGGATGGACCACACAACATACATTTACATACATCGCGTCTCACCATATGAAAATGATTACATGTGCGAAGCACTAATATCACAAGCAGTTATGGTACGAAGCACTAGCATCACAAGCAGTTATGGTGCAAAGCACTAAGTGCAATAAGGAAATGCATTCGTACACATTTATAAAAAATGTAAATGCAACATCCACACACAAGCAGATAATAGTTTTGAAAAGATTGTAATAGCTGCTTAAGTCCTCTTACTGGAGTCCCCAGCAGAGTCGCCACCTGTCGACGTCGTGATTTTTGGGTGTCCCTTTCCGTTATTTGTTCTTTGGTGTTCTCATTTTAGGTGAGATTTGTTTGAAAAAACAAGTGAAAAAGGTCTGACATGTATGATGTCGACGATGGAACTGTTAAGAGTCAACAGTTGGTTTTTTAAATGGTTGTACCAATACAACTGAGAAAAGGTTTGCACATTGACCCAGTGATGTGACACTGATATACGGGTCGGTGACACCGAGATTCGTTTAGGGTCCGAGGACTTGGTTATGCGGAGGGGAGGTGTTAGGCACCCCCCGCCTCTTTTCAAGAAACTATTATCTGAGTGTGTGTGTGTGTGTGTGTGGGGGGGTGATGTCTTTGTTATATGGAAATTGTGCGAGGCCTCGTTCGAACCTATATACACAAGGTTTGAATTTATGTAAAAAAAATCAATTTTAGCAAAATATGGCAGTGATGTTTTATAAAAGAGGTTTTTCAAACCCTGATGCTCAATAGGAATTGAGACCTTTTACACTCCCATTTTTATTAAGTGGGCGGCTAAATTGATTTTATTTGACGGATCGCGAGGCATCCGCAAATAAAAAATAATATATACTGAAATAATGTCGACTTCTCATGGGTATGGAAACCATCGAGGAAATTGAGACACCATGAGAATAATTTACAAGTCGCCATAATTTGAAAATGTCCATCACGGAACCGAATCTAGATCAATGGGATGAATCTGTGATCACATGATTCTAAAGCGCATAGAATCTTTGCAATTTGTATGAAAGCGATAGTTAGTATATATATATATATATATATATATATATAAAAGTTGTAAATATATATATCTGACACATGATCACCAACCACGAAGCACCTCCATGGGGATCGAAATGTAAATAAAGTCAGTAAGAGCGATCAATCGCCACGAAGGAAACTCGAGGCGGGGCGAAAATAAGTAGATATATATATATATATATATATATATATATATATATATAAAAGCATTAAACGCACCGGATGTAAAATCGGGCTCATCGAGCGAATCAGAGTCCCACGGTTCATATATATATAAGTATAAATATATATAAGCGAATAAATGCAGGATATAAAATCGGGCTCATCGAATGAGTTAAACACAGTTAATATATATATATATATATATATATATATATATATATATATATATATTAAAGCAAAGATAAATGCTCGAGACAAAGTTCAGGCTCATCGAACAAAGTTCGACACACAGATCATATATATAAATGTATATATATAGAAAAGCAAGTAAACGCTCCAGACCGAAGTCTAGGCTCATCGAACAAAGTTCGACACACAGTTCATATATATAAATGTATATATATATAGAAAAGCAAATAAACGCTTCAAACCGAAGTCTAGGCTCAATCGAGGCATAACTCGATAGTGTTAGTCAATATATATATATATAATATATATACAGACTGGCATGAAACCACGGACCGAAGTCCGGGCAAAAGCAAGCAACACGACTCTCAACATATAGAAGGGTGTGTGCAAAGATGAAGAGAAAGACTCTAAAGTGTGTGAGAAGGCTTACAACTGACTGCTAAAAAAGTCTTCTATATCTTTATAGTGGGTAAACACTAGCTTTTGTGGGTACAAAAGAGGCTATATATGAGCTCACAGGTGTTTGAAAGTGGGAAATACCTTTCATGGGCGACTACGGGAGCGGGTGTGGTGGTTTCCCGTCTTTTTCTCTTAGAAAATCAGCACCCCAAGCCCTCTATTTATAGGTATATTAGTAGTAGGTGTACTGCTGGGTGGCCATGAGTGTACTGAGGCAACCTTGGTCGGCCGGGTTTGTCAAAGTCAGTCGTCTCAAGTATGTGCACTTTCGAACCTTTGTAATGTCCACTCGGTTTTCGAAGTGCAATCCGGGCATTCGTTTGAGGTATACAGGACCTATATCGGACCGGCCGTTATCGGCGGTTATCACGATGGCATGGGATTAGAGTTTTGTGCGAAGTCATTGAAGATGGGGACGATGCCCTCCGGTCTTCAAGCTTCAACTTTCATTCGTTACCCTTTTAATAGTCACTCGGGATTGGTTAGCCTTGTGGAACATCGTTGCGTAGAGACGTGACGTGGCATCGTGTTTGATGAGATGACGATGTTGCCCCTCACCAGTGTTATCGCCGGATTAGGCTGATAAAGCAGACGTTGCTCAGACTTCGCTGAGATTGGACTGCTGCAATTGTTGAAGGTCCTCATTGTCACCTTTGAGGTGTGCCTGTCTTCCCGATGTTATTGCTAGATTTGGTGCAGTGTATCCCGTTGTAAGCGCTGAGATTGAAGCTGGTCGCATTTGAAACAAGCATTTCCAGGATTATCATTGAAACTGGATTCCTTGGGGTTATCACCAAGGTTAGTGGCTATTCCCATAGTTGGGACTGAGACTGGATACCTCGGGGTTATCTCCGAGATTAATCGGTCTTCTCTGGTGGTGCCGGTATTGTATCTACGGGCCTCGGGGTTACATCCGAGGTTGAAATCGTTACTCCCAGACTGCGATCCGGGGTTGAGGCTGAACTTCCGGTAGTATCCGGTATGGATTTGGATTGTCTTTCAGGGTTCTCTCTTAAAAGACGAATCTGTCCTCCTGCAATGTTAGTAACAGTAGTACAGAAAATTTCGAGTGTCTACAGCTATTTTAGCCATAGGAAAGAATTTGGCTAAAAAGTTCTGTGCTAAGTCCTCCCACGTAGTTATTGACCCTGATGGCAATGAATGAAGCCAACTCCTTGCCTTGTCTCTCAAGGTGAAAGGAAACAGTCTGAGTCACACCGCATCATCTGACACACCATTATACTTAAATGTGTCACAGATTTTAATAAAACTCAGCAGGTGCTCGTTAGGATCATTAGTAGCAGCACCCCCAAACTGAACCAAATTATGTACCATCTGTATTGTTCCCGGTTTAATCTCAAAGGTGTTTGCTTCTATGGCTAGCCTAACTATGCTTGACTGTAACTCATTTATTTTTGGCATAAAATAGTCTCTTAATGCCCTGTGTTCTTTTGCCATTTTTGTTGATGTTTCAGTGTTTTCTTGTGTGATAGAATTACGTGCACTCGCTCTCCAAGCTTTACCGTTGATATTGCCTTACCTAGGTACTAACTCAGAATTTAAGGATCGAGTGTGCATATACTATCCACAAGTACCTGAAATGCAAATAAAGGAAAAATAGAAATGTGATAAGGTGAGAATTGTTCAAGTTATACAAATTTAACTTAAGTTGATGACAATAGTAATAAAAATAAAAACCTGTCCCTGGAAACGGCGCCAAAAACTTGTTGGCTTGTTTCGGGTTTAACAAAATGGACACACTCATGCAAGTATACACGATCAACAAGTAATATAGAGTAAGTTAAGTATCGTTCTCGTAGAGAAATGAAATTATTCCTAATCTATCATGCAAAAACTTTATAGTTATTTCTGGTTGCTTAAACGATCGAATAAAAGGTGAATTAAAAACTAAAATGATTATCGACACAAAATAACTAATTAACAAGTGAAGAGATTCAAATTAGAAAGATATGGGATCCTAATGTCACTTAATGCTTTATCCACATTATACACCTCTTGTTAAACTTGATTAATTACTATGGATTACTAGTCGAGAGCACGAAAGTGAAACATGATTATTTTTTAATACACTATGCCCATATCACATAAAATCCACAAAGAGATAGAATTCATATGAACATCAATATTACCTAACCCACTATATGTCTATGTGAATTACAAATAATAACAATTTAAGTGCAAGCTCTTTCAGCGACTACACATGGTAAGCCGGTATATGTCTATCCGGGTTACTAATCAAAAAATCTAACATATGTAAATCTCATGAACATATGTTAACAAGGTCAAATCTAAACTTATATTTCCCTTTTCAATTCCATACAAGTTATTAGGATAAATGGTGATCAAGCATCTAAGCAATAGGCATAACCAAGTTAGGCAATCCAACTATAATCATTCAAGCATCACAACAAGGAATATAAATCTGAACTACACAATAAGCTTCATTAGAATCCCATATTGGTGGTTAGTTCATCTCTGAATCAACAACCATTATGGGATATAAACCAAGCATGAGAAATCACAATGAAAACAAAGAGATTAAAGAGAGTAGAGAATGCAAATCTGATTAATCCCTGCTCAAAGCGAGCTTCCAAACTCAGTTCATAACCACAATCGATCCAAAGTAAAACTTCAATAATCACAAGCTACTAGATCTAAAGAGATAAGCAAAAATAGTAGTAGTAAGCTATGAAATCTCTTTAGCTCTATGAAACCCTAAAATGGAAAATATAATTGCTAATAATAATGTCTCGTAACTAGCAAATAAACTATGACACCCCCAAATCCCAGTACTTCATTACCTCAAGATTTGGTGTTCACTTAAGTAAAACGTTCATATCTAACTACTCAATCATAATAAAAATTTAATAATAAACCTTCCCTTAAGGGATTACATTAATAAAAATCTCCCAGGTTCTCTAACCTTTAAGTACAATCATTCAAATGCGGAAATTAAATAAATACTTCATTACATCAATCAAATTAAAGTCTGATAAATAATTGTCAACATATTACAAGTCTTCAATACTTGTTCATCTTCCCATTTCCCTTACTGGTGCTAGGTACATCTACATTCTCATCCTTAGCTGTAATAGTTATATAAGAAAGAGTGAGCAAACAAAGCTCACTTGAAATAATAATGGATAAACTTTATAACATTTGCCAAATAATAGGCTCAATAGAACTAAATGATATGTTCTATTAACATTCTGAAGTATACTACTGAGGTTCTAATGACCATGAACCATGTCCACGGTTATAAGTAATCTTTCAACTTTAATTTTAACAGTCATAAGACTATAAGGACTCCACGTACTTAGGGGGATCAGCCATTCGTATAATGTATTGTGCACAACCATTTCAACGCTAAGCATAAACTCCTAACAATAGGGTTGTTCATCTCAGTATTTAGATTACAAGTTCGCACCAAAGTAAGTTTGGTTTGGATATATTTCAAGGTAATTTGGAATTCAACGAACATCAACTAAGGATTAGTTGAATAAAAGATAATCATGTTATGCTATGGAATAAATCATAAGTGAATTAACAATGTATATTAAAGTTATGCTTTAGGAATAATCTAATAGCATAAATATTGAATAACTATCACATACCTTTCTTGAACAATATTAAGCCAAGGTTATTTAGAATTGAATACTAAGCATGCATAACGAATAATAATTTGAACAATAACAACTATTCAACAACAGTATATTGGATTAAATAAACTTGCATGCTATTTGACAAGTTAAATACAAGAATAACTTGCTTAACATAAAAATAAGGTTTAGAAAACTTGCATCATCATGAACAAACTAGATACAAGAGCTTGCAAAATTACAGTTGAAATAGGACAAGTAAACTTGCATAACAATAAGCAAACTAGCTCAACGAAAGTGTAGAGTTAGAAAACTTGATCAATTATAAAAGTAGAATTAGAGAACTTGCTCAATGTAAAAAGATAAGTTTAGAAACTTGCCTCGAGTGTAAGCTATAATATTAAACTCACGTTCACCTACATATAGGTTTAGAACCACCATCTATTAGATATACTAACATTCACGTTCTAACATAACACGCATTTCTAGTTAGACTTATTATTTTAGTACAAGTCTTAAGCTACCATAAAAATATTAGAAATTACAAGTGTTAACCTTTACAACACTTGTTTACTAATCATCATGCTCACTAAGTTCTAATATACCACGTTCATCACTTACTAATCATTCGAAACTTTGAATTTATCAATTACATATCATGGTTCTGTTTTAACCTTCTTACTACATGTTTGACACATTAACATAACCTTAGACCAAGTGGTAAGGTTTTCCCAAAATCCATAGCATCGTGAGAACGCCTCGAGATCGATGTGTATGGTAGCATGGCTAGCAATTGCTAAACAAGAACAAGGCCATGAAGAACAAGACAGATTTTAACCTTGGCACCGGCAGTAAGACCGCTGAATGTACAGAGCAGTATTAGAGTCGACTATGAGCGATGGCAAATTTTAGCCTAACAAACACGAATTTCACCCACAAAACATTAATATTAACATATAAAATAAATATAAAACTATCATAAACATGTTTGTTAACATATTCCACCAATTAGAACAATTTAACAACAACTAAAACTATTCTAATTTCTCAAATTTCATATTTTCATTCATAAACACCATTTTTGAGTTCCTTAGACAAAAATCAACACTGTAAACACGATTCTTATCCAAACTGCTTCATTCAAATTATGTTATCTTCGTTTCTTAATAAACTAGCATAAACAAACTTCAATTTACAGTTTAACATATGAATTGACCATCAAAATTGATACTTACACAAGCCACATAAGAAATATTCATACAAACACACACTGTCGTTATTTTTCTACTGTTAACCGAAATTAGCATGTAATTTCCTTGTTTAAACATAATCTCTAATCATCATAAACATATGTAATCGTCATAATTGAATTATATAGCAACAATTCTAAACCTATGAAATTCACAGAGGATAAAAATTATTGTCATAAATTTATATATATATATATATATATATATATATACACATAATATTAAGATTATGGAAAATTACCTTCAATTAGCTTGCACAACCTTGCTAAACACAGAATTTGTTGTGAAAATTCTTAAGACTCCTGTGAGGGCCCCGAATTCGAGGTCCCGAATCACCGCGGATCCAGTTCGATCATTCTATACAACTATTACTATTTTTACGAAAGATATAAACATAAATTATTTATACAATACATTACACACTATTCCTCAAGGTCGAGTAACCTTAACTTAATACACAAATCATAACTTGTCTAATACATAACATTATTATCAAATTATATTATTACAAAACTAATCGCGCACATTAACTTTAAGCTGGAACTGTCTTTAACCTTTCCTTGTATCCGACGCATTCGCCTTAATCTGCAATGTTTTATCATGATATAGCAAGGGTGACATAAAAGTTGCCCATCAAGTTTAAGTTCAATAATTTAACGATATATCATGATTGAAAGAGTGAATAATAAGCTGGCTATAATTCAACAATATTATTGTGAACTAGCAGGAACAAAATTTTGACTGAACAAGTATTGAACATGAACAAATATATCTAAAACCAACTGGTAATGATGGTGATCAGCCTTTCATACCTGACTTATACATGCAATATGTACAGAGTACAATTCATAGCAACCAACAATGATTAACCATAAGTTTATCCGAATAAAACAACTTTTAGTAGAGTTAAGTAAAAACAAACTTGCTTGAACCGTTGATTATCGCTACACAATTTATATCGCTTTATCTGAAGACCTAATATTAGTAATATAGATCTCCAATATTTGAATAATATCATCACAATAATATATATATATATATACATAGAATAACCTAAACACATAGCACATAATTCTATCAGTCTATTCAGCACATAAAACTTAGCATCAAGTCAGACTATTTAAGTCCGAGTTAAATCCGACAAAATTCTAACATCCCGACGGTCTAGTCGGACTTTTATCGAGTCTAAGTTCAATTAAACTCTGACTTAATAGTTAATAATTATCCTAGATAATTTTATTATCAGTCAAATTATTTTTCATAGGCTTGTAATAATTTTTAAATAATTATTACTATTTATCATGAATTTTTAATCATTAATATCGTAATTAAATTAATTAAATACCATATAATTTCTTTATCATTAATATTTACTTATTATCAAATATTAATGAAATACATGTCCTAATATTATAATATATTTATAATATCACAAAGTATTTTTAATACTTTAAAATCACCTTTATATGATTTTTAAACAATTAAATTCATTATCCGATAATTACTTTTATTATTAAAATATTAATATTTTTATGATAAAATATCAAAAGTTATATTTTATAACTTAAAATATTTTTATAATACTTAAATCATTTTTATATGATTTATAAAACATTAATTTATTTTTCCTTAATTTATTTAATATATTTATTAAATAAACTAATTATCATTAATATTGATTAATTAATGAAATTCATCAAAAAATATTAAAAGTCACTTTGAAAATAACTTAAAATATTTTCTTATACCATAATATTATTTTTCATGATTTTTCATGTATTAAAATAATTTAAAATAATTTATTTAATATTATAATTAAATAAATTAAATAACATTTATATTCCAAAAATATTAAATATTTATGAAATATACTCCAAATAATTAAAAACTATTTTTCGGACTTTAAAATATTTTTCATAATTTATTATGTATTTTAATAATTAAAACTATTTATTTTGATTTATTTATTAAAATAAATCATTTTCGTAAATTAATAATTAATTTTTTAATTAAATTGTCACTAAAGTAGGCAATAAATATTTAAACCGTCAGTCAGTAGGTGTTCTCGCCAAGCCGGATCTTCAAAGTCGATTAAGGTGCTTTATTTGGCCGGTATTTAATCTATGATCTAAATGTTTTCGGGCTTTACGAAGTGTTAAAGTTGTAGTATCGTGCAATACTACAACTATATACTAAGTTCATAATCATTCAACAACATATCGCCTAGATCTTGGCTCCGTAAATCATTGTTGAGAAAACATTTCTTCATTTCTGGGTTTTCCAGAAATGAAGAACAGTTAGAGTTAGCTTCTTTGAATCTTTATATCTTGGGTTCGGTACTTTATTTGTGTAATATAATGGTTGAATCTTGTAAACATCATGTCAATGTACAATACTATAACATCAAATCAATATAACAACAACACTAAATGAAGGTATGATCTGGTCAAACTACCTGTCAGGAAATGCCTGTTGAAGATCTGGGTTACCTAGAATCTTCTTCCAGCGTGATGGTCAACGATAATTTGACCCTAATTATTTTCGTTCATATTTATGATTTCGGTAGTATAAAGGCTTGATTGTGTAGTACTAATGTCATACTATAAGCTTCAAAAAACAAAATGGAACAAAGATAAAACGGCTGCAAGATCAGAAGCTTGCAAAAGCTTGTCAGAAATTTCTAGGTTTCTGGGTTACCCAGAAACCAAAATTCGTGGCCGGTCAACGCAGTTTGACTATTCGTATCTCTCAACATATTCATGATCTGAGTAATATAAAACCATAGATGTGTAGTCCTCATGGCATAGAATAGATTAAAAACATAACACACATAAAATATCTAACACATAAAGATCTAGAGGCTCTGACATTCAGTTGTCAGGCCACCCTTTTTCAGTTTTCCAGATTTTTCAAAACTTTAGATTCGAGCATCTAGATGTTATGGATCCATGATCCAACAACCCAGATCTCTAATTGACACCTTATAACATATCTTTAACCAACAACTAACATCAGATTAAAGATTTTAGGAAAATTAGGGTTCATACTTTCTTAGCTTTGATTTCTTGAATCTGATTCTTTGTTGTTGATCATGAAATGTTAAGACATGATATTAGCTTTTCTTATCTCACTTTCTCACTCTATATTCCCGAATTTCTAGAGAAAGAATGTCTTGACCAAAATGAAAAATAAAGTGAGACTTTTCTCTCACTTGAATCTATTTAATTAACTCGATGCAATGAAATGGCTGGCATGAGGGCTGATAATGCTGGATTTCAGTCACATGTATAGGCTTGGGTTGCTCAACCACTTCATATATTGGCAAGATTGCAAGTTACCCTCAATTATTCAATAAGGGTATTATGGACATTTTGATTTTTATTTTAATGGCATTTTTATCAATTAGCCAAACCCTTAGGGTTTAGGGTTTGGGTTAGGGTTTAGGATTTAAACTATTTTAGGGTTTAGGTTTTAACCCTTAACTTACAATTTACTTTCTAAGATTTCTGAATTTCGGTTTTAAAAATTGAAAATTAATATTTTTAAATTATAATTAGAATTTTCTAATTATATTAAAATTTACTAATCATAATTAAATCTTGCTAATTAGGATTAACATGTCCTAATTAAATCGATAATTTAGCGATTAGGGTCGTAATTGGTCATTAGGGTTTATAACCCATGAATTAGGGTTTCTAATATAAAAAATAATTTTCCTAATTAAAATTAGATTTCGTAATTAGATTAGGGTTTCTAATTACTTATAACTTAAAACTTAGGATTAATATTTCTTAATTAACATTAAAATTATTAAATTAACAATTAGGTTTTCTCTAATTATAAATTAGGGTTTTAAATCCATAAATTAGGGTTTTTTAAATTTGAAATTAGGGTTTGCTAATTAATTAAGCTTTACCCTAATTAATATTATAATTAATAGCACTTAAGCAATATAATTGTCCTTTAAGTTCCCAGATTAGGGTTTTACATTTCCGAATTAGGGTTTTAGATTCCCGAAACTGAAATTAGGGTTTCCAGAACCGGTTTTAGGGTTTCTTGTTAATCGCTAGGGTTTTCTAACCGAATATTGATGTTCTTAATATATACCTAGGGTTTGTTACAGATATCGTTTATCTGGTCAACCCTTGACCCTTAACCACATACTGTACACATACATAAACATATACACAGAACATATTCACGTATTCCCTTAATCCTGAATAATTCACCTAAATCCTTCACAGAATTTTGAAATCCTCAAAATTCCTTCTTAAAATATCAAACGCATACACTAATTTTCTGTCTAGGTTCTAATTTTGAACATTAATAAAATTAATAAAATTTTTTAAAATATCCAAAATTCTCGAGTTGTCACAACTCCTCTCCAATTCCTCTGAAAACTCTCTTCTCTTCTCTCTTCTCAGTAGACTAAACTCTTAGTTAAGCGTAAACAAATAAACTGATAGCCTTAATACTAATACTAATTGTAATATCAGTTACAAACTAACGTATATGTTTTAAATATATATTATATTTATTATTTATTTTATTTTATTTATTTTATTTATATAATTCAAATTTTGAAAATCCAAAAGCCATAAAGCTTTGTTTGGCAAAACCCTTTAAAATTAAGACTTAATATACTTAAGCCTTGTTTGGGTAAACTCAATTAAAACAACTTTAATTTATTTTAATACTCCTTATAATATAGTTATTTGTCACACTATATTTAATTAAGTTTTCATACTTCATTAATTAATTCAAATAACATTTTATTAAATAAATCATTTAATCACATAACTCAATACAAACAATTAACCTTCAAATTGAAATATCAATATAATAATAATTTCCTTAACTCATTAATTATTTATTTAGCAAATAATTAACCAAATAAAATCAAATCAATTAAATAAATATTTATTTAACGATAAACACATCCATTAAATATTTATATAATTCAATAAATATTTAAACATTACAATTATTGTAGAATAGCACACGGTATTGTACAATAATACACGTGGTTGCACAATAGCACACGGTATTGTACAATATCTTTGATTATTGATGCTTACTTAAGAAGTCACTCAATTTTATTCAATTATTGCCACAGTAGTTGCTGCATACTATCTCATATTATTGATTTAATTATTGTCACAGTATCATCTGCACAATATTTTAGATTATTAAATCAATAAATGAGACGACATAATTATTCATATTATTATTTACATTATTGACAATGTCTAGAAAGTTCTATTGAGGAAAGGGGTTAGGTCATTTAATCGCGCGCCAATAAGGAGAAGTCCTTATCGGAAAGCCCCCTCTTTCTTGAGAATGATCTGGTTGTTAATATTATGAGTTATAATATTTTGAATAAATGTTGAAAGATTAAAAATGTGTTTATTGAAGACAAGTGATTTGTGATAAATAGAGGGGTTTTCATGAAGTATTTGTTGTAAGTTTGGCTTATTATATGGACCCCCACTTACTCATTTTTCAAAATCGCTGGTTGATTATTGGGTAATATACCCATAAATCGGATATACTTGGGTTTAAATTGTTATATCTTCGAGTCGTTTAGGACTATTTTTACTGTGTTTATGTGTTATTTTGCAGATTTGGGAGCTGCAGGAGCAAACGGGGGAATTTAAGCTGAAAATGGCAAAACGGTAAATAATTCAACTTCCAGCGCCGGGGCGCTATATCCTGTGTAAATCCCAGCGCCGGGGCGCTGGGTCGAGCTGCTCGTTGACCGAGACGCGAGCGTTGACTTTCGGCTGACTTGACTATTGAAGGTTGTTTAAAGCTGATTTGGATTAGGATTGTGGAAAAGTATAAAAGGAGATTAAGTGCTGAAATTAGGTTATCATCTAATCAATTATTCAACTTATCATTCATTCATTGGAGGCTACACAAGGATTACTTGGAGACTAAGGATTGGCTACAGAGTTTTCTTCTTCTTCTCCTTATTTTCAATTTGTAATTCTTTAAGGATGATTTGCAAACAATTATTGGTTTTTATTTCCGTTATGAACTAATTCTTTAATTAAGATTTCAATTGAACCTTTTATGGCTATAAATTAATTATTCAGTTTATTCCAATTATTTATGTTGAAGTGAATTGTTTATCATGCCTTGCATTTATTGATTAATTATTTGGCCAATAATTACCTTATTACTCTAGAAGGAATTGAGAAAGGAATTCTAGGATTAGAACTGGGTTTGATAACGTGTGACTTAGTTATTTGCACAGTGAATAATTAGGTTTGTGAATGGAATGAGAATATCTGTTTACCGCATGTAACACATAAGGAATTGGAATTGTAATGAGTTTAATTCAATTGTTTTGCATAGAGATATAGCAAAGTTAATCTGGGTTAAATAGAAGGCAATAAATCACTCGAGATAGGGCTTTTGGCATTTAAGAATTCTTGTTAACAATTCAGAAGACATGATAATTGGGATAATTGGATAATTGATTTATAGTTCATAATTGGGGATATTAAAGTCTTAATCCTTATTTATCGGAAATCATTCATTCAAATCTTAGTTTATTTATTTGCTTATTTTAGAATAATATCTTTAATTGTTTAATTTAGTTTCCATATTTCAGAAAATCATAATTTATCATTGTTTAAATAAAATTGGATTGATATAGTGCTAGTAGTCGGAGTTTATTAATTAGAATTCTCTGTGGGAACGATATTTTTCTTATCACTTTATTACTTGTTGACCGTGTATACTTGCACGTAATTATTGATTGTGAAATCAATCAACACTGGTAGAAAGTTATCTCAGTTTTTTTATTATTATTATAATACTAATAAAACAAAAAACTTTTTATATAAAATAGAAAACTTTTTATATAAAACATAATACTTTTTATATTATATATAAAGTTATTCGTTTTATTAGATTATAAATAGAATATATTATATTTTATATAAATTTTTCGTTTTAGTAGAATATTTTATTGCATAGTGCTGCATAGTAAAATTAGAAAATTCGTCGAATTCGTCTGTGAATTTCGCCTGTGAATATTTTTTTATTGTGCGTCCAAATAGTATCATGCCATTCTCCTATAAATAGGATGCTTAGTTTAGAAATGAAAATCACACCAAAATCAGATAATTCTACTTCTATAATATTGAACGTATTTTTTTGAGTTTATGAAAATTTGAGTGTAACAAATAGAAGTTTTCTTCAAGAATATCCCCGCTATACCAGTCAGAATTACTCTCCTTTAAAGGTAAGGAGTATTATTTATTTCATATTCGTAAGAGATATTATTTTTTGTATTCATAAGGAATATTATTTTCGTTCAATATTCGTAAGGGATATTGTCTTCGTTCAATATTCGTAAGGAATATTATTTTCGTTCAATATTCGTAAGGGATATTAAGAAATAATATTTTCTTCTATACTTTGTAGTATGTAAGTAATATTATTTCGTTTCATATTCCTAAATCTACACTTATTTTGATAAGTATTGCTTCTATACTCCTTGAAATTAGTAGAATATCCTTGAAATTTGCGCTTCATCTAGTATTGTTTCACTGAAATATTTTTCTGAACATTCTTGTTAAATTTTGATCTTTTCATGTCAGGGTACTATTCATATATACGGTACTATTCTTACATACGATACTATTCACGTGGTACTATTTACGAAGACCTATTCACGAGGTACTATTCACTCGGGTACTATTCACCCGGGGTACTATTCACAACAAAAAAATTAGTTTATTTTTTGTCCAAATTATTTTTGATACATGAATATCATTCTTGAATTTTAGTCCACAATTAATTATCATGTTGACAATTTGGACATTCTTAAACTCTGGATAAATTGAATTATAATTTTTTAATACTTATCCTTGATCTCACTTGATTGATTTATTATATCATTGTCATGATCCTCATGTTTATATTGTAGTGAAAGTCATCTTTGGCCCGTAGTGCATAGATGTACTATTGATTGGTATGATTATGACCAGAAATTATGTATCGGTATAATCATGACCTGTAATGTTACACACAAATAATGTGGTGAAAGTCCTCATTGGCCCGTAGTGCATTGATGGACAGTTGTTTGGCATGATCATGACCATTGGTGATACTAACGAATATCCTTGGCTCGTAGTGCATGTATAATTCGATGATGTGGATTATTTATTGAGTTGTGTTACAAAGATAAAACATTGATAATGAACTTTTAAATCATAGAAGATAGTAGACATCATACTCTACTTGACTCTTCTAATGGATTGTTAATTTGTTCCACTGCAGTTAAACTTGTTGTTTATTATATTTTATCAGTTTTTATATTGTTGAAGACTAAGGATAATTTTATCTACATTATCTTAGCCATAATATTCTTTAATGGGCTAGTTGAGCTCACCCTTTTCTTTCATTGTTCTCTTCAGGAAATGAGAATATAGTTGGGACTAGTCGGGGAATGGAGTAATGGTCCAAGATGGTGGCTATAGTAGTCATCAATATTCTATAAAATAGTGTGATAATAATTGTAATAAGGACTCCATTTGAGTTTGAATATTGTCTACGAGACAATATTCGTGTTAAAACTCTCAGCTTATGTTTTGTCGTATTCTGCACGACAATTAGTAATTGTGTAAATTAAGTTTGTATTTGAATTGTGTACCATGTATTTGGCGACTCAGAATGGGTTGTATGGACCTATTTTGGGGGCGTCACAGTTGGTATCAAAGCTTAGGGATATGATCCCTGGCGGATATCTGAGCCTAAAACTAGGAGGGGAGAGATGAGTAAATCATTCGCTAGTGTGTCCTACCTAAGATTATTTGTTATTTAATTAGTCGGTCGGAATATAGGGATAATATGTGGCATGTCAATTAACCTTTGTTTTGTGGCAGTGTTGAGAATGGCATCTAAAAATTTGTGATAAACAATGGAGCACATGACACCGTTGAGACACCGCCAATCAATAACTAAGATAATGAGCATCAGGAAGGCAATAATCCTCATGTAAACAACAACATCGACCAAATGATGAACAATGGGGTGTTTATGAGCTTTCTACAATTTATGCAACATAAAATGAGAGAGATTCATATTCAAAATGTAGGTGGAATCAATGGAAACTCATGACTGGTCACTTCTAAGCAATTCAAGGAACTGGGACCGCTGGAGTTTTTGGGAAATCCAGAGCCACTTAAGGTAGAGGCATGAATTAAGTAGATCGCCAAGATATTTGATGTCTTGAGATGCTTAGAGGAGCAAAAGGTTCCCTTCGCCACCTTTATGTTTCGAGGACAGACAGATTACTGGTGGAAAACTGTAAAACGTACTCATCTTTCCGCACTGAAGATATCTTGGGAGAAGTTTCAGGAATTGTTCAACGACAAGTACTTTCCAGAAAGTATTCGTCACATGAAGGAGGTGGAATTCATCAAGCTGGAACAAAACAATATGACTGTATCGCAATACGAGGCAAAGTTTGCAGAGTTATCCCGATTTGCATCCCATTTGGTAGATAATGAGGATCGAATGACTCAAATGTTTTTGAGAGGTTTGAAACCCAAAATTCGTCAATCCCTCATTTCTCACAAACTTTGTTTGTATTCAGATATTGTGAATAGGGCTCAGTTATTAGAACGCGATTATGAGTCAGCTCAACCAAAAGGCAACTACCAATAACACGATAATAATCATACCGGTGGCAACAACCATCAAAACAATGATAACCATTGTGGAGGAAATTATCATGCCAGAAATGGTAACCACTTCGATGGTAATCATGGCCAAGATGATAGGAGAGGTGAACTAAGTGGGAACAACTTTAAGAAGAGAAGATTTAACAATGACAACGTAAAGACGTCGATAGCAGCACCAGCACCCGTTTTTAAGGAAGGAGAACGACCACTGGTCGTATGCTACAGATGCGAAAAGAAGGGACACATCAGTCCAAACTATACACAGCAACCTAAAGTGTGTTTCAATTGCAGAATTAAAAGTTATTTAGCTTGATTTTGTCATACAGCGAAGTTAAGTTTGGCTGGGACGGTGGCACCAAAGGTTGTCCCATACAAGTCAAAGTCGGCGGTTCAAGGGAGAGCGTTTTTCGTGACTTCCCAACAAGAGAGGTGTTGACGTCGGGATTTTTAGTTGTCCCTTTTCGTTACTTGTTCTTTGGTGTTCTCATTTTAGGTGAGAATTTTTAAAAAAAACAAGTGAAAAAGGTCTGACATGTATAATGTCGACGATGGACAGTTAAGAGTCGCCAGTTGGTTTTTTAAATGGTTGTACCAACACAACCGAGAAGAGGTTTTCACATTGACCCAGTGATATGACACTGCTAAACGGGTCAATGAAACCGAGATTCATTAGGGTCCGGGGACTTGATTATGCGGAGGGAAGGTGTTAGGCACCCTCCGACATCCGTGTTACCATGGTGACCACCACTTTTCAAGAAACTATTATATGAATGTGTGTGTGGGTCAATGTGCTGTTTATTTGGAAGTAGTGCGAGGCCTCGTTCGCACCTATATACACAGGGTTTGAATTTATGTGAAAATTCAATTTTTAGCAAGATATGGCAGTGATGTTTTATAAAGGAGGTTTTTTCAAACCCGTGTGCTCAATAGTAATTTAGACCTTTTACACTCCCATTTTATTAAGTGTTCGGCTTGATTGCTTTTATTTTTGAGATGCAAAGCATCTATAAGAAAATAATGTACAAAATAATGCCGACTTCATCGTGGGTATGAAAACCATCTGAGGAAATTCAGACACCGCAGATAAATTTACAAGCTACTTACAGCTGAAAATGTTCATTACGGGAACAGAATCTACATCTAATAGATTGAATCTGTGATCACATGATTCCTAGGCTCACATGATGCTGCAATTTGTATGAAAGCAGTAAGCAGGTATATATATATAAAAACTATAATATATATATATATATATATATATATATATATATATATCAGACATGATCACCAACCACGAAGCACCTCCATGGGGGATCAAACTAAAGTCTAGGCTCAATCGAGGCATAAGTCGATAATGTTAGTCCATATATAAAAATATATATATATAAATATATGTATACACAAACTAAAATAAAACCACGGACCGAAGTTCGGGCAAGCACATGCAACACGACTCTCAACGTGAAGAAGGGCGTGTGCAAAGATGAAGAGAAAGGCTTTAAAGTGTGTGAGAAGGCTTATAGTGGGCTGCCAAAGAAGACTTCTATATCTTTAAAGGGATGAACACTCGGCTCCCGCCGGTACAAAAGTAGCTATATGTGAGCTCACAAGTGTTTAAAACGAGAAAGCACTCAGTATAGAAAGAGTATGGAGCAAATTTAACAGGGTTTCCTCGCCTTTTCCTCCTTTAAAATGGCCACCCCAAGCCCTCTATTTATAGGGGGGGAGCCGCAAGTGCCACAGGTGCCACAGGAGTACTTGAGGCTGCCCGGGTTGCCCCGGGTTTCGCGGGTCTCGCCATCTCGAAGTACTTACATGCGGGCAACGTGATGTCCGCTCGAACTTTCAGAATTGCAATTCGGGCATCCGAATGAGGTATGTAGGACCTATTTCAGACCGCCGTTGTCGAGAGTTACACAATGGCATGGGATTAGAGGTTGTACGAAATCATGAATATGGGACGGTGCCCTCCGGTCTTCAAGCTTCAAATTATATCTGTTTCCATGCGTAATAGTCACTCGGGATTGGTTTTCCTTGATTCTTGTGGAAAATTGCTATGTATGCAATGTTGAGACGGTACGGTGTGGCGTCAAGGTGGCAGGATGACGACTTTGCCCCTTACTGGGGTTATCGTCGATTTTGGCTGATAAAACAGACGTTGCTCAGGGTTATCGCTAAGATTGGACTGCTGCAAGTGTTAAAGGTCCTCAATGTCATCTCTGTGGTGTATCTGTCTTCCTGTTGTTATCTCCAGATCTGGTACTGAGTGCCTCGGTGTGAGCGTCGAGGTTGAAGCTGATTGCATTTGAAACAAGCATTTTCGGGGTTATCTCCGGAACTGCAACTGCTTTCTTTGGGGTTATCGCCAAGGTTGGTAAATGTTATTCCCAGTGTTAGGACTGAGACTGGATATCTCGGGGTTGTCTCCGAGATTAATCAGTCTTCTCCGGTGGATTTTCCAGTATTGGAACTGCATGCCTCGAGGTTATCTCTGAGGTTTGAACTGTTACTCCCGGTGTGTGTTCCGGGGTTGAGACTGAACTTCCGGTAGTATCCGGACTTGACATGAACTGTCTTCCAGGGTTACCTCTTGAAAGAGCGAATCGCCTTCTTCGCAATGTCGGTGGTGTGTGTAAAAATTTTGAGTGTCTACAGATGCCCCTCTTTATCATATTCATGCAATGTAATGCATGGGTAGGATAAAGAATCCTAGACACTTGAAATGCAACATGATGCAAATGTATGATGCATGTATACGGGGTTGTTGCCCAACACGCGGGGAATGATTGTCGGCTCCATGTTGCTTCTACTGGGGATTGACAACTATGACCCGATTGGAGGTGTGATCCAAATCCTCTAGGATGTTGACGTTGGATTTATCACCAAAGTCCTTAATCCTTGATACAGACTTGATTCTGAAGAGGTGCCTCTTATGCGTAAGAGATATGTGGGGATAAACCTTTGTCTGTTTGAGGATGTGTATAACATATTCCATCATCAATTCTCCTTGATGACATTGACCTTTCTTGGTTTGTATCGCCAGGATATGTCAATGTTCTGTTGGATTTACTGCCAACAGCATATGTTGTCAGGACTGCCTGACCTTCGTTGACGTGTACTGCACCGACGTGTGAATCAACGGCTGATACCCTGTTGGGCAGATTGTCAAGGCTGCTTGACCTTTGCTGACGTGTGCATCAATGGCTGATACCCTACTAGGCAGATTGTTAAGGCTGCTTGACCTTTGTTGATATGTGTGTCAACAGAACATTGCGTTTTGACCCCCGCCGGGGATATGTACTTTGACATATACCAACGCGTTGTAACCCCTGTTGGGGTAACACGTTTGGATCATTGCTGATGTGTGTATCAGCGGCTGGTCATCAGATGGCTTCCGATGCTTCGTTGGATTTACTTGCCAACGGCTATAATGATGTCAAGGCTGCTTGACCTTCATTGATATGTGTGTCAACGAATGCTCATGCATTGTAACCCCCGCGCGGGGTAACACGTTTGGATCATTGTTGATGTGTGTATCAGCGGCTGGTCATCAGATGGCTTCCGATGCTTCGTTGGATTTACTTCACAGTGACTATAATGATGTCAAGGATGCTTGACCTTCGTTGATATGTGTGTCAATGGATGATCATGCGTTGTAACCCCCGCCGGGGTGTCTTTTTTAAGATTAGGGTAACGACCCGAAATTGGCGGCATTGGACCTATGCAAGGTATTGCCGAGCATGACTTGTAACATTTGAGATCATCGGCATAGTGTACCCTATGTTTGGGCGAATACCAATGAGTGATGTGCAGACCCAAGGTTCAATCTGAGAGGACTAGGATTTATGAGCTATTCTACTCAATCGTATAGCATTTTTATTCATAATTTGATCCTTTCAATCTGTGAGAACTCCTTTGCAACTCGAACTAGACCGAGCCAGAGGGGTGGGACCCATATAGGGGTGCCATAGGCACACCTGCTGCAGCCGCAGATGGACCTGCGGCCAACCGTGGAAGTTAAAATCCTGCAGGTTGCTTTCATAAGTCATTTTCAAGTTGCGACGCGAAGGAAATCCGAGTGCTCTTCTTCAGATCTGCTGATTTCGGGCGATTTTCTACAAATTTTGTCACCGTACAAGTGTTCTACACTATCCTGGTAATGTATGCATGTATTTTTTCCAGTTCTTATCCGTTGAAAAATGAATTATCACATGAAATGCATCTAAACACATATTAGTGATTATGTATACTCAAATAACTTGATAAAAAATATTCAACATAGTAAATGTTAGTATTAAACCATGCTGAACATAATGATGTGAAAAAAATTGACTTTTGAGACAGTCAAATTGGCACCTTTTTCTGCTATTTCTTATCCTATTTGAGGACAAATGAGCAAAAGGTAAAAGGCAAAGTACTCTTAGTATTGAGGTTAACCTTATGAATTGATGTTTTTGATTTTTAATACATATATTATGTATATGACTTTGGGGCAGGTGTGCTACTGAATGGCCACCTAGTCATGCCTATGTGTATGTGGATAGACCTATTTACAAAGGGGACTCTAGCAAAATTTTCCAAAATGTAGGCATTTGTTTAATCATGCATTTTTAACTCTACTGTAGATGTATGTTATAGTAATGCATGCACGCATGTAGGCATAAAATGCATTTTGAAAAGCTCCAGGCTAGAAAATACCACACCCTGTTCTGAGGTGATTTGGAGATTTGTTGTCCAGATATTATGGATTCGGATCATTCGAGTAGTTCCCGTAGGACCACTTCTGGTGTACGGAGGAGGGCTTCTGAAGTGCCCTGGCCCCGTTTTATTAGACAGCCTCATCAGTTGGTGGGGGCGGTGATACGTCCAGTCCAGGTTGATGTGTCGGACATCGAGGAGGAGGATGTTTCGATTGCGGACCCCGCTCCTACTATGCATGTTCCCTGTAGGGACCTCCCGAGTATTCAGATGGCAAACCCAGAGCTTCTAGGTGATTTGAGTCGACCTCCTTCGATGTATTTGCATGCCAACGAGGTATGACGTTAGATCTTGATCTTCATTCTTTTCTATTGATGAGGAGTAAAGGGTTTTGATGTTGATCTGCATTTCATTTAGGTTCCTGGCTTTACACAGCCTCGAGGGAACTGGTTTAGTATACACTCCATGTACCAGGCTCTTCATCCTGACTATAGAGCGGTTGTGCATGACTGAGGATTTGGGGCGTTCTTCTCCATCCTTCCCCGTCGTTGTCCCTGGGGTTACCTTAGGGCATTGTCTTAGCGCTGGTTTCACCAGACTCAGTCTCTCCATTTGCTAGACTGTGAGGTGATGATGACGTCCATGGATTGGTGGCTTATCACAGGTATGGAGTTTGGAGGGGTACCAGTGCCTTGCATGGCGAATATTACCCCTACTACCGTCAGATCCTTGTTAGGAGTTCCGGCGGAAGCGCTCAAGGGCAGGACTGTTCGTCCAGGTCCTTTTGAGCATCGATGCTATAAGTGGACTGTTGAGCGAGCTCATGCCCGATGATGTCAGAGTCAAGGATCGCATTCTTCGGTGATTGTTCCTGATTATCATTAGGGGCTGCTTCATAGCAGATAACTCTTCTACGGTATCCTTCGCTTTAATCTACGCCACGCATCATGTGGATCGTATTGGAGAGTATGATTGGGGCTCCTACACCTTTGCATATTTCCTCAGGGGCATGTGTATGCGCTCATAGGGTTTAACTAAGGCTTGGCTAGGATTTTACCCATTTCTGCTGGTGAGTATTTCTCTTGTCATTTCCCATTTATAGGTTGAGATAGTTTACTGACTGCAGATGTTTTGCCATTGTGTTGGCAGTTTTTGGCCTATGAGAGACTCTCATGCTTGCGTCATGTGAGTGTGTTAGGTTTAGATACCTATCCACGAGGACGACGATGGCATCATTCCATATTGGTGGAGGTCCTTGTAGCTGAGGGTTTCACTCATTGGTGCTTACAACTGGAGTTGTTGACAGCTGATATTATCACATGGATTCCCTATTCTGGGGAATATTTGGCCATCGGATTTGAGGATGGGTACCCGACTAGCATCGAGTATGTGATTTCCACCTGGAGAGTTCCTCTCTTTGCAGATGGAGGATGAGAGCTCTATTTAGGAGAGCGTGCTATTAGGAGCACCACATGAGAGATTTGTATACCGATCTTGCCTCCTTCCAGGCGTCATTGCCTCAGATCGCGATCACCCACAATCGCGATATCCCATTATTGGGGTTGATGGCTTTGACCTTTGTCGGAGGGTCCCCGCATTGGAGATATTCAATATTGGTGGTTCCCTCGTACTATTAAAGCCCAGTCCCGCACCACTTAGTTCATGGGGGATATGGTTCCAGGATCTGTGATGATGACGGATTGGCTAGCCTGCGTCCAAGATCCGACTCATGTGACACAGATTGACAGTTTTACCCGGCAACTAGACTAGACACATTTCTTTATCAGGCATTTGGGCAGAGATCCGTCAGAGGCAGATTTATTTAATCCTTCCAGCTCAGGCACTGGCCCCTCAGATGACCCATTTGGTTTTACCGGTGCAGATCCTCCTTTGTATAGGCCTGACATCCCTGTTGATAGAGATCCAGTAACTCAGGAGGAGTTACATCAGGTGGACAGGATTGATGATGTAGACATTAACACCATTGTCTTCTTCTAATGTGTATTCTCGTTATCACTTTTGATAGGCCTCTGTTAGCTATTGGGTGGATGTGCCCCATTCTCGCTATATCTTTTGATAGGCTTCTGTTAGTAGTAGGGTGTCTGTGCCCCCATTTCCCTGTATTTGTAGTTGTACATAGATGATATATTAGATGTTGATATACTTTGGAATGTATGCACAGTTTTTCATTCCCTATATCATATTGCCATCTATTATCTGCAATACATGTATCATGTTATGCATATGTATGTCCAGAGATATTCAGTATTGACCCCTGGATGGTCTTATGATATGGCCCGTACAGATGTCTTCTTCGACAGTTAGCCGTATTGATTATACCCCACCATCATTGGTGGCATCTGGTATGTGATCATGGTATGATAGCATGTCACCATCATACAGGGTGACTGTAGATCACTTGTTATAGCATACTATGACCTTGTTGATGTTTCAGGTTCCCACAGTATTCGTGGATGGCATGCTGGAGCACTGGGTATCGGAGAGGTAGGTTTTTCGATTTGGGACCCAGGAGTTGACTCCCACTCTAGAGGAGTATGTACGGTTGACGATGCTGCCGCTGGACAGACCTTATGTGCATATGGTTTTGGGGGACATGAGTCAACAGTTCATGACCCTCACTAGATTGAGGCGTAGGGTGGTGCAGGATGAGCTTACAACTGGCCACGTTATATCCTAGCGTTTTCTGTTTGACAGATTTGGCTCTGAGGATAGTTATACATGATATTTCGGGGATTTCACCACACTAAAGGATCATTGGTGTCTAGCCAGGGTTGATGTACTATTACTGTGCGTACTGTCGTATGTCTATATGACATGGTCTATGGATGAGATAGACATTGGAGTCATCATGGCAGTGAGAGCTCTCAGGGAGGGTCGTACCATCATACCGATGATTATAGCAGAGACTCTGAGGTCGGCTACATACTGCTGCACTTATCCGACAGGAGTGTTTACGGGTAGCTCGATCATGCTGTACGTGTGGTTTATGTCACACTTGAGACCTATCGGAACCTTTAGACGGCATGGGTATTGTTTTACCCATGATATAGCCATACCATACTCCTTTCAGCCATCGGAGTGTACGGACGCTATGTCTTGGTCTATGTTCTTGGCGGATATCAGAGATCCATTTGGCATTCTGTCGTGCACAGGGCTCAGCTCACCCTATAGATTTATTACTCATGCTCTGGGCATAGACTATCTCCCTCTGGTTAGCTTGAGGGGCGTGACTACCTACCACCCGTTGGCCGTGATGTTGTAGTTTAACCAGTTCCAGGATTTTCATCCTTTCGAGGGGGCGTTGGGACAGCGTTTAGCTTCTCGCTATCTTTCAGCAGAGGACCGATCCCGTGTATATGCTTGTTGGGATCAACGTGAGATAGCTATTTTTTCTGTTAGTCATCCAGGTTGTTCCGCAGAGTATTTCGCATGGACAGAGACAGAGACTGCATCGACTACGGTAGTATCCACATTGCCAAGTAGTGATTCAGACGATGTGGAGCCCATAGAGGACATTGATTCCTACACCGAGGAGGAGCTAGTTGTCGGGTTGCCAGCATCTCCTTTATATTCTCCCAGTACTAGTACTGTTGTGATTTAGCATTCAGCACAGTACTTTGAGCAGAGTCTTCACCTGATGACCTTCGAGAGAGACCAGGCTAGAGCCTTGATGTTGACTGACCTTGATGGGAGAGACGTAGCTCTGTTAGAGAGAGACGAGGCATTAGCCAGCAGAGATGTCGATGTCGCTGAGCAAAACGAGGCCAGATCAGCCAGAGATGCAGTTATAGTTGAGAGGGATAGTGCCATATTTGCCTGGGATGTAGCCGTCATAGATAGTACTGCAGTGAGGTCCCTTACCACTGGCATGATTGCAGAGATGAGCGTTTACATTGATGAGCATATGGTCACCATGCAGATGGATGCAGATCTGTTGGGTTGTGTGGATACTCTCGCACAGGAGACCACAGCTTCGCCTCCTTCTTCTGAGAGGGATGCCATGTTGGGCTTGTTAACTCGCATATATCCTAACTTGTAGATGGGCCTGTATTTTCCTGTACAGACTAGCATATCCATTTTGTCATGTACAGTTTACATTGTGTATATCAAACAGCACTATATATATAGCAGGGAAATATATTTTTGATCACTTCCCTTTTAGATATGCTCTGATACTTGCTTGATATATTGTCTGCTTCTTCAGGTTTTGTGATCTTGATGTATTCTGAACTCTTCCTAGATGGATGGACATTGAGTTGTCTCTGGACAGTTCAGAATGGATCATTGATCTGTGTGTATCCCTACAATCTTTGGTGTCTTGGGACTGGTTTCTGTGTGGAAATGTGGAGAGGAGTATGGCTTTCCTCTCTGAGATTGACTGCACCACAGATGGTTGTCAGTACCCCTATTTAGGAGGAGCCTAGTTAATTCCATCTCTTATGGATTGGTGTTGCTCTTTAAGGTACAACTGCAGCTTAGATAGTCGTCGAATCTCTCATTTGGGAGGAGTTCAGGTAATTCCATCCCTTTGGTCTGAAGCCAATGAAATGTGGTGGATTGAAGGATGATCCCAGTACGAGGTGACAAGTGTTTATGTTTTGGTAGGGGGTGAGACCGAACCATGAATGGCTGCCTACGTAGTCCTATTGAAGAGGAGATCAAGTCTGCGTAGTTCGAACCTTGTGTAAGAGGTTCAACGCTTTATGGTAGAAAGGGTGTAGGAATGTTTTTGTTGTTTTTGTCTTTGTAAGGAAAAGGAGGTAGAGATGTTTTTGTTGTTTTTGTTTTTGTAAGGAAAGGGGGTGGAAATGTTTTTGTTGTTTTTGTTTTATTGCGACCAGGCCATATGAAATGGTTGCCTACGTATTCCTATTGAAGAGGAGATCAGGTCGTCGTAGTTCGCCCCTCAGGGCGAGTTGAAAAGTGTGATCCCATGTGCAGGTCAGACTATGGGGAGGAGAAAGTTTGATCCTAAGTTGAGGATAAACTGCAGGTACGTAAAGTTTGATCCAATGTATGGGTAGCCAAACTGTAAACGCAAGAGGTTCAATCCGTAGTGGGATGACCTAAGTTGTATAAGCGCAGTGAAGCCAGGCTGCTGGCTTGAAAAGTATGTTTCCCTGAGGGGCAAAGTGTGGAAAAGTGTTGTATCTCGTAAAGGGTTAAAGAACTGGAATGACTGGTGATCTGATGATCCAATACCAGGATGTTTCCTTGATGGTAACCTCAGACATAGTACCTGTGACACCCCCAAATCCGGGTACTTCAATTCCACGGGATTTGGTGTTCACTGTACAAATATCATCTATCTATCTACCCATAATAAATGCAAACCATGCAATAGATAGAAATAAAATCTTCCATTTATAGGGTTACAACATCTGAATCATAAACATAATCCCAGGTTAAACTAACCTTAAACATATGTGCGGAAATATAAACAATAAGTCTTAAACAACATCATGTCTTAACACATAAATTCAACATCTCATAAATACAAGTCTTCAACATTTGTTCATCTTTCCCTTGCCTTTACTAGTAGAAGGCTCATCGGTTCTTTCGTTCTTAACTGCAATGTTATTAATAAGCAAGAGTGAGCACTATTGCCCACAAGTATAACAATGAAATAATAGTATAATAACATGCGAGTGAATCAAAGACATCTGAATAAAAGCTCAACTTTTGAATCAAGAATGAATAACAAGAATCAAAAAGAATTCTGAGGGTCATAAGACCTTGAACTATATCCTAGGTTATCAAGGGTTATACTTGAAACCTTTAACAGTTATAAGACTATGGACCTTTCTTCTCGTACTTAGGGGATCGACCCTTAGTATCATCATCGTGTGCACAATATCTTAACGCTTAACGATAAGTAAATCCCTTTGCGAGGTTGTTCATCTCGATTTGACATTCGAGTCCGCACCAAAGGAAGTTTGGTTTGGATAATTCAATAAGGGTTCTGAAATTTAGAACGTTCATCAACTAAGGACTAGTTGAATCAATAAAGTTCACTAGTCTAATAAAGTTCAACAATAATGATATTCAATTTGAATAATAATCTAAAGAAGTATACAATAGGACAATTATTGTATAACTAAATCATAATTTAAAAAGATAATCCATCTTTAATATAATAATTCGACTTGAATAATAGTAATGATAATTTACTTGAAGTAAATAATAAACTTGAACAATAATGACAAGTAGGGTTAGGAAACTTGCCTCGTGCATAGATTACACTTTAACTAAGCACGTTCTTTGAATTTAATCCTACATACCATTCCCATTCACAATACCAGTTAATTATAACTTAACTAATCATCATAAACTAATTCTTTTGTCTAACTCGAATATTGACTATACTTAGTCAAATTAGCACTTTGTCACATAATTTACACATCATGAATAACAAGCTATTTATGTATTCAATAATTCAATCCACATATAATTATGTTATTTACATGTTAAGTATCTATTTTAATATCTCATTATACTTCTAACATATTTTTATGTTCATTACATTAAGTTACTAACACATTGCTAGACTTGAATATAAAAAAAAATATTTCATTTACGGACATTACGCACGATTGCAAGCATGGCTATACTGGCCACCACTTTTTATACTAAGTCTTGGCGTTGCATTGGACACTGCTGCGACACGGGCCTTAAGGCGTTGATTTGGCCATGCCATGCATGCATGAACAGAAACTAATACGTAATTTGCAAAAATTACAGAACACAGCCAAAAAATTCCAATTAAATAATCACTACACGAATTTAATCATACCCACATGTTATAATTCGTATATAATCAACATTTGTAAAGTGACTTTAACCATTTAAAACACATAATCACAGAACTAAAATATGTGAATTTCACTGACTTTGATGTTCTTGAAGGTTTTTGAAAATAATTCATGAAAATTGACATTACGGATTCGTTATAACACCGAATCCGTTCATTTAAACTTTGGTCTCTTCGTATCAACATGCATAATAATATACAAGTATAAATTTTACAAAATCATTTATGTTTGTCACATTAAAATTACGTATAAGGTCCATATGGCCAAAACCCATACTCTGTAAGTTTTGATCAACATATACGATGTATTTTAATGAAACAGATGATATGGTTTGTGAAATATATATAATTAAATACAATATGGTAACATTTAACACATATACAACACATAATCCACACCCTTTATAAATACAGAGACCTTACAGAAAACTTGAAAGCCATTTTCATAAAACTTAAACAACGTAACTTTAAAAATTTGGGAAGGAGAAGATTACCCTGAGTGTAAGGTATAGATTAGAAGACTCAAATGTTTTCTTAAATTCTCCTCTTTCAATCCCTTTCACAATATCTTAATTCCCTATGACAATTCTCAACTCTCTCTCTGAATATTTCTTAGACTTAGTAATAATGAAGGAATAAAGAGAAGGCGATATAATAATTAACCGACGCATATAATGGTGATTACTCCAATAGTGGGTAACTGCTTCCAACTCCCCATAGTGCCTTGTTTGGCTAGCAAGAATAGATTTCAAAACCATTTAATTAAATAAAGCTTTATCATATAGTTTAATTAATGTCACACTCCTTCATAAAATAAATCAATATCTTATTTAAAATTAAATATAATAATTTCTCATAAATTCACATAATCATATAATTAATTTTCTCATTAATTAATTATATCAAATTATTAAATCTCTAATTAATTATTACATTAATTAAAATAACATTATGCTTATTAAATATTTCATTTAATACAATAAGCTCACATAATGACATACTTCGAATAATAATTATTCTCTACATTAATTTAATAATGTAACACATATAATTAAATTAATCTACCACAATTGCATAAATTAATTATTTAATCCAATAATTAAATCATCGAAAAATATTTATTTAATTCAATAAATATTAAAATTAATTTACAAAAATCTCGATCGTCACATCTTTCCCCCCTTAAAAGGATTCTGTCCCCAGAATCACGACTTAATAAATTTGACCCGTTACATTCTTCCCCCCTTACCAAGATTCTGTCCCCAGAATCGCTTACAAATAATTAAGTAAATAAATGAGGGTAATTCTTTATCATATTCTCTTCGAGTTCCCACGTAGCTTCTTCAGCGTTGTGGTTCCTCCAAATTACCTTAACAGAAGGTATAACTTTATTTCAGAGAACTTGTTCTTTTCGGTCGACAATTTGGACAGGAATTTCTTCGTAAGATAAGTCTTTTTCAAAATGTAGGGGTTCATATTCAATTACATGCTTGTAATCGGCCTTGTAGGGTCGTAACACAGAAACATGGAAGACGTTGTGGACATTCTCGAGTGATGGAGGTAAGGCTACCTCGTACGCGACTTCTCCGATTCTACGCAATACTTCAAAGGGTCCAATAAATCTTGGGCTCAATTTTTCTTTCTTTCTGAACCTAATCTTCCCCTTCTAGGGAGAGACCTTCAAGAAAACATAACTACCTGATTTAAACTCGATATTCTTACGATGTGGATCAGCGTATTTCTTTTGTCGATCTTGAGCCGCTACCAATCGTGTTCGGATCACTTTGACTATTTCTGCCGTCTGCTGTACCAATTCTGGCCCTAGCAATTGTCTTTCACCAATTTCATCCCAGTAAAGCGGAGTTCTACACTTTCTGTCGTATAACGCTTAGTAAGGCGGCATGCTAATACTAGCGTGGTAACTATTGTTATAGCCGAACTCTACTAACGGTAGGTGATCATCCCAATTTCCTTTGAAGTCCATCACACAGGCTCTTAGCATATCTTCTAACGTTTGAATTGTTCATTCGCTCTGTTCGTCTGTTTGAGGGTGATAAGTTGTACTCATTCGCAATTGCGTACCCATGCATTCCTGAAGATGTTTCTAGAAATTTGATGTGAAGCGCGGATCCCTATCTAAAATAATTGATACCGGAACTCCGTGCCTCGAAACAATCTCGTTTACGTATAGCCTCGCTTGGTGATCTAAGTTGAA
Source organism: Panax quinquefolius (assembly GCA_020205615.1). NCBI lineage: Eukaryota > Viridiplantae > Streptophyta > Magnoliopsida > Apiales > Araliaceae > Panax > Panax quinquefolius. Next base: position 53,593,958 of record CM035165.1, read on the forward strand.
TCTTATTTTGATCGGAAGGAAGTGTGCGATTTCGTCGATTCGATTGATGATAACCCATCTTTGCGTCGTAGCCTTTACGGGTCGTCGGAAGGCCAACCACGAAGTCCATTGTAATATGTTCCCATTTCCATTCTGGGATTTCTAACGGTTGAAGCAATCCACTTGGTCTTTGATGTTCTGCTTTTACTTTCTGACAAGTCAGACACTTGACAACACATTCTGCAACATTACGTTTTAAATTCGGCTACCAGAAATGTTGTCAAAGATCTTGGTACATTTTAGTACTACCAGGGTGAATCGAATATCGTGAACTATGAGCCTCGCTCAAAATATCTTCCTTAATTTCTTGTACTGGCGGTACCCAAATTCTACTCTCAAATCTCAGTATTCCTTCCTTATCCATCTTAAATCTCTTGGTTCAGTTCCTTGAGATATCTTCTTTGTCACCTTTTACATTCTTCATCTCCGTTTGAGCCTCCTTAACTTTATCCGGTAGGGTTTGCAGTTATTGCATCTGAAATAGCTTCTCATCAATTTCCATAGGATACTTCACATCTAACTCCAGTTTCTCCATTTCTGAAATTAGCTCCTCCTGAGCAGTTAACATCATTAATTTCTCACGACCCTTTCTACTTAAGGCGTCGGCAACCACATTTGCTTTACCCAGATGGTATAAAATCTCACAGTCGTAATCCTTAGTTAATTCCAACCATCTTCTTCGACGCATATTCAAATTTTCTGCGTGAAAATATATTTCAGACTCTTGTGGTCCGTATATATTTTACACTTCTCCCCGTAGAGATAGTGCCTCCAAATTTTAAAAGCAAAAACAACTACAGCTAACTCCAAATCATGGGTCGGGTATCCCTTCTCGTAATCCTTCAACTGTCATGATGCATATGCAATGACTCTGCCATTTTGCATAAGCACACAGCCAAGTCCTTTATGCGACGCATCGCTAAAAACAACAAAATTTCATGTATCATTCGGAAGGGATAACACAGGTGTCGTACTCAATCTCTTCTTCAATTCTTGAAAACTCTCCTCACACTTCTCCGTCCAAACAAATTTCACAGCTTTACGAGTTAAATTCGTTAACGGAGTTGCCATCTTGGAAAAGTCTTGTAAGAATCTTCTATAATATACTACTAATCCAAGAAAACTTCTTAGTTCTGACGGCGTTCTCGGCTGATCCCAGTTAATCACGGCTTCTACTTTAGATGGATCTACCGAGATTCCATTTTTATCGATCACGTGACCAAGAAATTGTACTCATTCAATCCAAAATTCACATTTTGAAAACTTGGCATACAATTTTTCCCTTCTCAATACTTCCAATGTTAATCTCAAATGCGCTTCGTGTTCTTCTTTGGTTTTCGAATATACCAAAATATCGTCTATAAATACCACCACAAATTTGTCCAAAAATGGCTTGAACACACCGTTCATTAGTCCCATAAATGTTGCAGGAGCATTCGTTAGACCAAACGACATTACTAAAAATTCGTAGTGACCATATTGCGTTCTGAATGTTGTCTTTGGTACATCCTCTGGCCTCACCTTCAGTTGGTGATAACCACTCCTCAAGTCTATCTTGGAAAAATATCTTGCTCCCTTCAATTGATCAAATAGATCATCGATCCTTGGTAATGGATATCTATTTTTAATCGTGACCTTGTTCAGTTCTCTGTAGTCAATGCAGAGTCGCATCGATCTATCCTTCTTTTTAACAAACAACACTGGCGCTCCCCACGGTGATACGCTCGGTTGAATGTACTTCTTGTCCAACAATTCTTGTAATTGTACCATTAATTCTTTCATCTCTACTGGTGCCATTCGGTATGGTGCCTTCGATATTGGAGCAGTTCCGGGCGCCAAATTGATCACAAAATCTACTTCTCTATCTGGTGGAAGTCCTGGCAAATCGTCTGGAAATACATCGATGAAGTTCCTCACAATCGGTATCTCTTCTACCTTTGGATTCTCTTTTCGACTATCGACTATGTAAGCTAAGTATCCTACACGGCCTTGTCTCAATAATTTTTACGGCTGCATCATCGTGAGACAACTAAACTTGTCAGGTGACTTGCTACCATAAAACTGACCTTTGGCGAAGTCATAAGGTTAATCGCTTCTTTGGCAATCAATTCTGACTCAGTAATTGAATAACGATCCATTCCCAATATAACATCGAATTCCCCAAGTCGAATAGGGATAAGATCAACATTCATGATATTACCCTTAATATCCACTCTACAGTTCTTATACACGTACTTACTTGAGGATTATCTCTATTCGCAATTTCTATGTTCATGGGATATTCCAACTCATCCTTAAGTAAATCTAAACTATTAGCAAAGTCATCGGATATAAAGGAACAAGTAGCACCCGAATCAAATAAAACATAAGCATTAATTTCATTGATCGGAATGATACCTGACACCACATCACGAGACTGAATTGCATCCTGCACCATCATATTGAAAGTTCTGGCGGTCGGTCGGTTTGTTGTTGTTGGTCCGGTGATGGTTAAGGCATTTCAACTGTTATTTCCACGGTTACATCCTGGTCCTTCCCCTCCCGATCCCTTCTTAGGGCAGTCTCTTGCTAGATGATCCTTCGAACCACAGTTGAAACAAGCACCCTTCTTTGGGTTAGGACAGTTAGGTGCTATGTGGCCTTCCTAACCACAATTGTAACATACTCTTTTTCCTTTCATACATACTCCCAGATGAGTTTTCCCGTAGGTCGGGCATGCTTCTATTCTTTTCTTCTGATTACCTTGCTGATTTCCCAATGATGAGTTGTCGTTCCACCTTTTCTTCTGATTGAAATTTCCACCTCCTGTGCCACTTCCACTGGCCTTGTTATTAATTTCACCTTCACTCTTCTTCTTCTTCTGATCTTGATTGTACTTGGTCACCGCATCGCTTCCACCTTCAGCGAGGATGGCCTTTTCCAATACTCTGGCAAATGTGTTTATCTAAAACATTGATACTTTACTGTATACCCAAGGCTTTAGTCCTTGTTCGAATCTTCTAGCCTTTCTCTCGTCAGTGTGTACTTGGTACGGGGAGAACCTTGCCAACTCGTTGAATTTAGCCGCGTAGTCAGGTACGCTCATGTTTCCCTGCTTCAGTTCCAGAAATTGAACCTCCATCTGATTCTGCGAACTAGTTGGGAAATACATTTCAAAAAACATCTCTTTAAATCTCTCCCACGTAATTACACCTTCACCTCCTCGCACTTTGTTTGCTTGCCACCAGTAGCTAGCCTCAGACTTCAGCATAAACATTGCAAAAGCGATCTTCTGGTCTTCTCTAACCCTAGCAACGTCAAAAACCTTCTCCATTTCCATAACCCACATTTGAGCCTCGATTGGGTTCATGGAACCTTTGAACTCTGGCGGTCCCACCACCTTGAAGTCTTTAAACGTTACATTTGGTGGAGCTTGAGGTTGATTATTCATGGCTCTAGTCGATAAGTTCACCAACTGCTTTGAGCAGGATTAGCATTGGCGTTATTGTTATTATTGGTAGACTCTTCTGGTAGGTTGGCGTTGTTGTCTTCTCTTGGCGGCATTTTTACATTAAATAAACGCTTATTAGAACTTTATTTATTTCTCTAAATAGTTAAGGCGTTACTTAACAATTTAACATACTTATTTAACACATCATCTCAAACAACTTGATATATTTACATTCAAATCAAAGTTTTAACATCAAACTATAGCATCTTTGCTATTTACATCAACTATCCCGGAATAAAGAATTCACGAGATTTAAACATTTAAAATATTCCTTCGTTCATAAACACGTCGTAAATTTACATCTAAAACTAATTAAGTTCTTCACATAATTAAACAAACCATATCACTTTGTCAAGGTGAGTCTTGATTAGCCTTGCTACGCTCCACTTCTAAGATGCGATACATCATCGTCTGCGATCCATCGTATACAATGGTAGTCTTCGAATGGATTGGGTACCTCAAAACTCGATCTTGGGTCTCATTCATTGCCTTGTTAAGTGTAGAATATGTCTCCCCAATCTTCGCCTTCTTTGCACGACCATCATCTTCTGCACGATCAGCTTGACGTGATTCTCTTACCCAGCCTTCCTCTACTATTTTTAGTATTTCGAAGGTTTCCTTCAGTTCCTTCTTCAGTTTCTCTATCTCCTCGGTCTTATCTTCGTTTTGACCCTTCTCATGGACCAAATCCCCTTCTACGTTTCCTAGTCGTGAGTGAAGAGTCAAAATCTCCCTCTCCTTCTGCTCTAGAGTAATATGCTGAATAACCGCTCGCTCAGTCAAATCCTAGACCTCGTCTTATAACTCTACGTTACAGTCGTATAACGTGTCATACATCTCAGCATCAACGGTGTACCGTGGTAACTCCTCTTCTTCCTCTTCCTCTTCCTCAACAAATTCCTCCTCAGGATCCTCGTCAGGATCAGTCTCAGGTTTATGCTCCTGACCAACAACGATGATCAATGGAGATGATTCCCTCTGTACCAGCTGTTCCCTAACGACATGAATGTCTCGGGGTTCCTCCTCTATAGGTACTATAGGTACTCGGGGTTTTTCCTCCCCAGCTTGACTAGCTTCACCAACATTCGACATCCTGACAATAAAATTTTAAGTTTTAGTTACTAAGTCGTATCATCTAACGCATACTTTAACACATAAACACATAAGGCCTTTTATTATCTTCAATGAATTACAGAAATTCATTTCTTATAACTCGATAAGAGTTTTCCATCACTATCTTCTTTCTATAAGGCTACTACCAAAGGTTGTTCCCCACCTAAGGTTCATAACCTCTGACTTTGATACTAACTTGTGACACCCATAAAATCAAGGTACTTCAATTCCACAGGATTTGGTGTTCCTTGCATACAAATATCATCTATCTATCTACCCATAATAAATGCAAAACCATGTAATAGATAGAAATAAAATCTTCCCTTTATAGGTTACAACATACGAATCATAAACATAATCCCGAGTTAAACTAACCTTAAACATCTGTGCGGAAATATAAACAATAAATCTTAAACAACATCATGTCTTAACACAAAAATTCAACATCTCAAAAATACAAGTCTTCAACATTTGTTCATCTTTCCCTTGCCTTTACTAGTAGAAGGCTCATCGGTTCTTTCGTTCTTAACTGCAATGTTATTAATAAGCAAGAGTGAGCACTATTGCCCACAAGTATAACAATGAAATAATAGTATAATAACATGCGAGTGAATCAAAGACATCTGAATAAAAGCTCAACTTTTGAATCAAGAATGAATAACAAGAATCAAAAGAATTCTGAGGGTCATAAGACCTTGAACTATGTCCTAGGTTATCAAGGGTTAAACTTAAAACCTTTAACAGTCATAAAACTATGGACCTTTCTTCTCGTGCTTAGGGGGATTAGCCCTTAGTACCATACTGTGCACAATATCTTAACGCTTAACGATAAGTAAAAATCCTTTGCGAGGGTTATTCATCTCGGTTTGACATTCGAGTCCGCACCAAAGGAAGTTTGGTTTGGATAATTCAATAAGGGTTCTGAAATTTAGAACGTTCATCAACTAAGGACTAGTTGAATCAATAAAGTTCACTAGTCTAATAAAGTTCAACAATAATGATATTCAATTTGAATAATAATCTCAAGAAGTATACAATAGGACAATTATTGTATAACTGAATCATAATTTGAAAAGATAATCCATCTTTAATATAATAATTTGACTTGAATAATAGTAATGATAATTTACTCGGAGTAAATAATAAACTTGAACAATAATGACAAGTAGGGTTAGGAAACTTGCCTCGTGCGTAGATTACACTTTAACTAAGCACGTTCTTTGAATTTAATCCTACATACCATTCACATTCACAATACCAGTTAATTATAACTTAACTAATCATCATAAACTCATTCTTTTGTCTAACTCGAATATTGACTATACTTAGTCAAATTAGCACTTTGTCACATAATTTACACATCATGAATAACAAGCTATTTATGTATTCAATAATTCAATCCACATATAATTATGTTATTTACATGTTAAGTATCTATTTTAATATCTCATTATACTTCTAACATATTTTTATGTTCATTACATTAAGTTACTAACACATTGCTAGACTTGAATATAAAAAAAATATTTCATTTCTGGACATTCTGCAGAGTGGCGTTGCGGCGCCACTTTTGTACTAAGTCTTATTATTCTGGCCTGGGGACGCCTTAAAGCATTGAATTTGGATGGTAGTGGTGCGGCGAACTAGAAACTATTCTGTAATTCGCGAAAATTACAGAACACAGCCAATAAATTCCAATTAAATAATCACTACACGAATTTAATCATACCCACATGTTATAATTCATATATAATCATTACCCAACATTTGTAAAGTGACTTTAACCATTTAAAACACATAATCACAGAACTAAAATATGTGAATTTCACTGAGTTTGATGTTCTTGAAGGTTTTTGAAAATAATTCATGAAAACTAACATTACGGATTAGTTATAACACCGAATCCGTTCATTTAAACTTTGGTCTCTTTGTATCAACATGCATAATAATATACAAGTATAAATTTTACAAAATCATTTATGTTTGACACATTAAAATTACGTATAAGGGCCATATGGCCAAAACCCATACTCTGTAAGTTTTGATCAACATATACGATGTATTTTAATGAAACAGATGATATGGTTTGTGAAATATATATAATTAAATACAATATGGTAACATTTAACACATATACAACACATAATCCACACCCTTTATAAATACAGAGACCTTACAGAAAACTTGAAAGCCATTTTCATAAAACTTAAACAACGTAACTTTAAAAATTTGGGAAGGAGGAGATTACCCTGAGTGTAAGGTATAGATTAGAAGACTCAAATGTTTTCTTAAATTCTCCTCTTTCAATCTCTTTCACAATATCTTAATTCTCTCTGACAATTCTCAACTCTCTATCTGAATATTTCTTAGACTTAGTAATAATGAAGGAATAAAGAGAAGACGTATAATAATTAAGCCAGTCGACGCAGCAGTATAATGGTCGAGTTACTCCAATAATGAGTAAGCGCTTTAACTCCCCATAGTGCCTTGTTTGGCTAGCAAGAATATATTTCAAAACCATTTAATTAAATAAAGCTTTATCATATAGTTTAATTAATGTCACACTCCTTCATAAAATAAATCAATATCTTATTTAAAATTAAATATAATAATTTCTCATAAATTCACATAATCATATAATTAATTTTCTCATTAATTAATTATATCAAATTATTAAATCTCTAATTAATTATTACATTAATTAAAATAACATTATGCTTATTAAATATTTCATTTAATACAATAAGCTCACATAATGACATACTTGAATAATAATTATTCTCTACATTAATTTAATAATGTAACACATATAATTAAATTAATCTACCACAATTGCATAAATTAATTATTTAATCCAATAATTAAATCATCGAAAAATATTTATTTAATTCAATAAATATTAAAATTAATTTACAAAAATCTCGATCGTCAGAGTACCATTTCACGGCATCCAAGTTGATGAGTTGTGGAAATTCATCGCCGTCCATTTCTTGCAATCTGAGAGTGCCTCCTGTCAATACTTCCTTGACAACAAATGGGCCTTCCCAGTTAGGAGTGAATTTTCTCTTAGATTGATCTTGGTTGTCAATGATATTCTTCTTCAAAACCAAGTCATGTTGTTTAAACTGCCGTAGCCGGACTTTTCTGTTGTAGGATCTGGCGATCTTTTGTTGATATAACTGACCATGGAAGATAGTCGCAGTTCGCCTTTCGTCTATTAGAGACAATTGGTGATACATGTCTTGTACCCATTGGTCTTCACCCAGCTGAGCGTCTATCAACACTCGGAGGATTCCATCTACTTATATGGGAGCTTTGCTTCCATCCCATAGGTTAATGCGTAGGGGGTTGCCCTAGTGGAAGTGCGCATTGAGGTTCTTTAGGCTAACAGAGTAAGAGGCAATAGGTCAGGCCACCCTTTGTGGTTGGCAGACATCTTTTGCATAATCTTCTTAATATTTTTGTTAGCTGCTTCAACAACACCATTTATCTTTGGACGGTAGATGACGGAGTTAAGATGATTGATGTGGAATTTACTGCATAACTCCTCCATCATCTTGTTGTTGAGGTTCTTAGCATTGTCTAATACAATCACCTCTGGTTATCCATATCGATAAATAACATTGTTTCTGATGAAAGCAATGATGACTTCTTTGGTAACCCTGGAAAAGGAGGCTGCTTCTACCCACTTGGTGAAGTAGTCGATTATGGTGAAGATAAATCGATGTCCATTACTGGCTTTAGGCTCAATGGGCCCAATAACGTCCATTCCCCACATTGAGAAGGACCAAGGCGAACTCATATTGTGGAGTTCCTGAGGAGGGGCGTGGATAGCATTCCCATGAATTTGCATCGATAACATCTCCGACGCGTGGTCATTGCGATCGACTTTGTGAGAGAGAGCTAGTAATGTCACATCACGAGGATCTTCTTGACAAGGAGGGGGCCACTCATGTGTGGGTCACAGACTCCACCATGGATCTCATCCATGAGCCTTTGAGCTTGGTCTTTGTCTAAACATCTAAGGAGACCTTGTCCTGCATCTCTCTTATAGAGAGCATCTCCGCTCAGGTAGAATTTCATAGTAAGTCGATGGATTCGCCTTTTCTCGATCGGGCTAGCCTCAATGGGTATAGATCCATCTCGTAGGTATTCCTTGATATGGCGATACCAAGGATGTTGGATGGGAGGTAGCTCATCTGATACTTCTCCAATGCAATTCCCATAGGCTGGTGCCTTGTGCAGGGCAATGGTGATGCTTGACAAGTGTCCCTTGTCAGGTATGTGAATCAAGGAGGCCAAAGTTCCTAATGCGTCTGCAAAGTCATTCCTATTACGAGGAATATGCAGAAAGGAGATTTCTTCGAACTCCAAAATTGTCTGTAAAACTTGCCGATGGTAAGGCAGCAAATGTAGCTCTTTGGTTTGATAGATTCTCGTGGATTATCTGACCACTAACTCCGAATCTCTAAAGACAATTAACCGCATGAAGCCCATTGAACAGTCAAGTTTTAGCCCCATGAGACAGCCTTCATACTCAATTGTGTTGTGTTGAATGGCGACAAATTGCAATTTGATGGCATGACGGGGATCTGCTCCCCGCACGGATACTAGAATTGTTCCAGCACCAGAACCTTCCATATTAACAGCCCCATAAAAATACATCTTACATGTTTGGCGTGTATCGTACTGATGGTGTTGATGCACTGTCATTACCCCTTCATCGGGGAAGTATGTCTCCAAGGGTTTGAAGTTCCCTGAAGGTGCAATGGCCAGTTGATCCGCAATTCCTTGACCTTTGATGGACTTTTGAGTCACATATACGATGTCAAATTGTTGTAGTATCAACTGCCATCTAGACAGTCGGTAATTTAACATGGGTTTATTGAACACGTACTTGAGAGGATCCACGCGGGATATGAGGTGAGTTGTGTGACCATGGAGGTAATGTTGTAACCTCATGGACGCCTATGCTAAAGCACAACAAGTCTTCCCAATCAGAGTGTACTTGTGTTCACTGATGCTGAATCTTTTGCTGAGGTAATAGATAGATCGTTCTTGGCCTTTATCGTCTTTTCTCGTCTCAAAGACGCATGCGTACATGGTGGCATTATCACTTACTGGACGGAGTACATGAGCAGGGAACATCATCCCTGGGTGGTACCAAAACGGGAGCTTTGACTAGCTGCTCTTTGATTGTAAGGAAGGCCTTCTAGCAATCATCGTTCCATTTCATGGAATAGTTCTTCCTTAAAAGCTTGAAGATTGGCTCACAGGTTGCTGTGAGTTGAGAGATGAACCTGCTAATGAAGTTGATTCTTCCCAAAAATCCTCGTATTTCCTTCTTTGTCTGAGGAATGGGCATTTCTGTGATGTCCTGGATTTTGGTAGGATCTAGCTCAATCCCTTTGTGGCTGACTAGGAATCCTAGCAATTTGCCTGATTTAACGCCAAAGGCGCACTTGGCTGGATTCAACTTCAAGTTGTACTTACGCAACCTGTTGAATAGCTTCCTAAGATGATATAAGTGGTCTTACTCCTTCCGAGACTTGACAATGATGTCATCCACGTAGATCTCGATCTCTTTGTGCATTAAATTATGGAAGAGAGCCATCATAGCTCGCTGATAGGTGGCTCCGGTATTGATGAGGCTGAATGACAACCGTCTATAGCAAAAGGTTCCCCAAGGTGTGATGAAAGCAGTTTTCTCACGATCTTCCTCAGCAACCATGATCTGATGGTACCCCGCAAAGCAATCAGCAAAGGAGTACATGCAGTATTGAGCAGTATTATTAATGAGAATGTGGATAAATGACACGGGAAAGCTATCTTTAAGGAAAGCTTTGTTCAAGTCCCGATAATCCACGCAAACTCGCACTTTTCCTCCAGGTTTAGGCACGGGAACGATATTGGATATCCACTCAGGATATGTGGACACCATGATGATGCCTGCTTGAAACTGTTTCACAATTTCTTCTTTCACCTTTAAACTCCACTCAGGTTTCAATCGCCTGAGCTTCTGCTTGACTGGCTTGAATCCTTCTTTAATGGGAAGGCGATGAAGGACAATGTCAGTAGACAAACCCACCATGTCTTCATGAGACTATGCAAACACATCCTGGAATTGGGTTAGTAGCGTAACCATGTCATTCCTTTGGTTTGGGGTAAGGTCTGAACCAATCTGGATTAACTTAGGGTTTTCTAAGGTTCTGAGATTGAAGGAAGTGGTTTGATCGAGGTTGGGTTTAGGTTTATCTTTGACCCATTCTTGAATTTCGGAGGCACCTCAATGTCCTCATGTATTTCCATCAATTTGAATTCATCTCTACATCAAAGGTACAATCCTTGTGGAGAAGAGGCCATCGTGTCGGCAAATCTGAGCACATCTAAATTCAGGGTCCTGAAACAAAATATGCTTTCACTTAGTATATATGAAGTGTTTTGATCATACACAGTGTTAGCATATACTAACAAAATAAACTGCTAGTACTGTATAGAAAAGTAAGCAGTTATGATATCTCTGAGGCGTAAAAAAGAGTTCTCACTGTTTTACCCTTTGTCGACCAATGCACGAGTCTTTGCTCCAATTAAGCAAGGCAAAGTCCAGGTGGACTGCAGTGATGGAGAGGCTGTCATCGTCCTCCTCTTCTCGAATGATGGCCATTACGTCTAGGCAATCATCGTCTGGGGTGTATCTATTTGTATGTTCATCATAAACGATGATGCGTATGTACGACATCATTCTGACGATGTCCTGCTTAATTCTTTGGTTCTCTTCCTCCACTCTGGGGTCTGGAACAAAGACTTCTTTCTCCCCTACCGGTATCGGTTTGGGAAATAACATAGCCATTACATTGGTTGGCACTTTTACCGGAGGTTGTGCGAACTCAGAATTCGTAGGTGAAGATAATCGCCATGTGGCTAAAGCTGAAGGAATCTGTTGATGCTTATGAGGATTCCTGTGACTAGCACTGGCAGAATAGCCTAGTCCAGCTATCCCAGTTTGACTGTATACTCGAAGGGGGTGCTTGATACCCTGGTGATCTTTACCCAGCCCTTGTCCCGGCTGATGACCCAATGACATCATTTCTTGAGTAGCTGACATTACCTCGGCAGAAATCTTGGGTTCAGGAAATGGCATTCCAATTACATGGTATTGGGTATTGCTTACTTCCAAGGCATAAAAACTGACCGGTTCAACATATGCATTAACACTCTGGTTCATCGTTGACCGTGACTAGGCTATTATTGATAATGTATTTCAGTTGTTGATGAAGGGTGGAGGGGACTGCCCCTGCCATATGAATCCATGGTCATCCCAAGATCAGGTTGTATACTGAATCTATCTTGAGCACGTGGAAAGACACGCATAATGTATGGGGACCAATTTCGATTGGCAACTTAATTACTCCTACCGAATTTCGGCGAGCTCCATCAAAAGCTTTGATAACCGTATGGCTGCTCCAGATTTGGTTGAGATTGACATTCATCTTCAACAATGTAGCGTATGGACAGATATTTAGAGATGAACCTCCATCTATCAAGACTCGACCAAAGATATACCGGAGGACAAGACCGCATGATATGTAACGGCTTGCGTAATGGCCGGTCCCTTTCGGGCGGTATGTCATCATCAGTGAAGGATATCACATTGTTGTTAAAAATGTGATCAACCAAGTGCTAAAATTTCTTCGTATCCACTGATGTCGGTAAGTAGGCTTCTTCCAAAACCTTTATCAAGATTTTCTTGTGATCCTCGGAAGCTAAAACCAAGTCCAGGATTGAAATTTGGTGTGGAGCTTATCGTAAGCTTAAAACCACCTTGGCTTCATTATGACCCATAGTGCGGAGGAATTTTTCAATCTTCTCCATGGGTCTTTTCCCCTATGATTTGATGGTAGACTTCATCACCCGTTGGGGAAGATACAGTGGATTCTCCTTCGACACTGTAGTAGTTGTATGCGAGGTGGATCCTTCACCTTCTCCATAATTCCATAGAACTTTGTGCAAGCTGACAATAGGATATTGTGCTCTGTACGGTAAGTTGATTGGCTCTGGAGCGGTCACTTTCAAAGGATTGTTGCTTCCTCTAAGTTGAATTGATGGTATAGTGAGCGGTTTGCCAGTGTCATCGGCCTCAGCAGATATAACTGCTACCAATCCCTTCCACTTAGTAGGATAGGTATTCTCACTCTCCCGCAGCACGGTATCATCATCTGCTAAGTGCAGGACACCACTATCAATTATATTATGAATAAGGTAGCGGAGTGCCCAGAATTCTTCTGTGCTATAACCGCGAGAATGGGAGTGATATTGACATACTCCATCAGAATTGTACCGTCCTGAACGGGGATTGATTGGAGGTAGAAGTGAAGTGATCCTTCCTTCATTGATTAGCATCTGAAGGATTTCCTCCATAGGTTGGCCCAGGTATGTAAATTCCCTTCGATTGGCAAAATCCCGACGGGCTTTGGCATTCGCTCTCTTTGTCACTTTGTCCTCCAGTATTTCATTTTCTGAAGGTGACGAGGGAATACTCATGACAAGAGGAAGGAGACTAGCATGCTCCTGGCTGACTAACTGGCGTGTAACTTGATGCTGATAGATCACCAGTTATGCCAATTGCTCAATTTGCTTGCACAGAGCTTTCATCTTACGTTCCATTACGAACTGGAACTTGTCATAATCCCACTTGTCAACACCATCTTTGGTGGTCTGAGATGACTCGCATTTGAAATTGGAACTCTGTCCATTGCTCCAATTAATCATGTTGACTTCTTCCTCTTTGTGTTGAGGAAGAGGGTTGTCTTGAACGTGAGGTTGATCTGGTTTGGTGACCACGATTTCCCCGTTGTCTATCAGGTCTTGGATTTTATGTTTCAAGGCCCAACAATCTTGAGTATCATGTCCAGGTGCCCCAGCATGATAAGCACATTTCCGAGCAGCATTGAAACCCCTTCCATTAGGGCTGACTGGTGGAAGAAGATGTGTGATTTTCTTCTGCGTTGTCAGAAGAGTGAGAATATTCTCGAGTGAGTCCCCTAAGGGTGTGAATACTCGAGGGTGTTTAATCTCTCCACCTTTCGGTATTGGAGGGTTTGAAGACTGTGCTTGAATGGGAGTATAATTTCTCCTCTGGATAGGCATGTTCTGATTACCTTTTTAACCCTGTAGTATCAGGAAAACATCATCTTCTTTCTTCTTATGGACCCTCTGGGGGTTGTTTCCATAATTTTCGGATTAGATGTGCTCGATACTTGACTTTAAAGGACTAGGTCTTGAATCTTTCGACTTCAATCCCATCTCAGCCATCTCCCCGTGTTTGATCATTTCAGAAAATGGTTTACCGATGCCGTCTAATACTCTTTCATAGAAAGGAGCTTCTTGTATGTCTATGAAAGTTAAGACCATTTCTGATTCTGTCATGGAAGGAATAACTTGGGCAGCCAGGCGCATCCACCTTTGAGCATACTCTCTAAAAGACTCGTTGAACTGTTTCTTGACCTTGGTAATCTGATACCGGTCAGGAGCCATCTGAGACTGGAAACTGTATTGAGTGAGGAAGGCGTATGCTAGCTCTTCCCAGCAATGGATCTTTGAGTTGTCTAATCTGGTATACCACGAACGTGCTTCTCCAGTCAGACTCTTCTGGAATAGCTGCATTCTGAGCTTCTCGTCCTCTGCATAAGATCCGAATTCTCCAATAAACACCTTTAAATGTGTGTAAGGATCTCTTAACCCGTCATATTTTTTGAAGTCAGGAGTCTTAAACTTTTCTGGATAATGAACACCAGCGAATATACACATGTCAGCATATGAAACACTCCCGTGTGCTCCAATTCCTTTGATAGCACGAAGGGTTTCTTCCATTTGAAGGACTTTCTTTCTGATGTCACCGGTGTCTAGATCTCCTGTGAGATGGGTAGCATCATGAATTTTGTTGGTCGTATCCAACTACAGTTCAGGTATCGTAACGGCTTGAGTTTCCCCTTGTGTAGAGGATTCAACATGAATGGGTATCTTTGGACCCTGAGTAGACTGGTGTAGTTCTTTAAGCATAACAGCCAAATCTGTGATTTATTTGGTTAATCCGTCGAATTCTTTACGAGAAACTGGATTAAGGTCAGTTTGGTCGAATGACGACATAATTGACTGTAGGCTCGCGACCTTTTTGGATTTTGACCGGGTAGTAGGTTCGATTGTTTCCCTGCGAAAGACTTGCATAGTTTAGTCTTTAGGGAATGTGTAAATATTAACATGTTATGTGATTGTGTCCATTTTAGTAATTTTATCCTTCAAAACGGATGTTAGCTGTTTGTAATACATGGTAGCATGTTAATTTAAATAAGTATGTATAAACATTTCTTCATATTTCTCATTACATGGAGATGAATATGGAATGAAATTACAAGTAATTGACTTTACAAGTAATGAAAAGCATGAAGAGACTTTCCTCCGTGTTGGGTTTATCAGAGGCTAACCTATCTTAGGTTACTCTCGTGGCTTTTTGGCATGAAGGTTCCCAAATCATCGCAGATAATAGTTTTGAAAAGATTGTAATAGCGGATTAAGTCCTCTTACTGGAGTCCCCAGCAGAGTCGCCACCTGTCGACGTCGGGATTTTTAGTTGTCCATTTTTGTTACTTGTTCTTTGGTGTTCTCATTTTAGGTGAGATTTGTTTGAAAAAACAAGTGAAAAAGGTCTGACATGTATAATGTCGACGATGGGTATTAAGAATCGCATGATTGATTTTTTAAATGGTTGTACCAACACAACCGAGAAAAGGTTTGCACATTGACCCGGTGATGTGACCTTTGCTAAGCGAAACCAATTCGGTGAACCGAAATTCATTAGGGTCAGGGGACTTGATTATCTTTGAGGAAGGTGTTAGGCACCCCAGACATCCAAGTGTTACCCGGTGGTGACCGCCACTTTTCAAGAAATTGTTATATGAATGTGTGTGTGTGTGTGTGTGTGGGTCAATGTGTTGTTTATTTGGAAGTAGTGTGAGGCCTTGTTCGCACCTATATACACAGGGTTTGAATTTATGTGAAAATTCAATTTTTAGCAAGATATGGCAGTAATGTTTTATAAAGGAGATTTTTTCAAACCCATGTGCTCAATAGTAATTGAGACCTTTTACACTCCCATTTTATTAAGTGTTCGGCTTGATTGCTTTTATTTTCGAGATGCGAAGCATCTATAAGAAAATAATGTACAAAATAATGCCGCCTTCCTCGTGGGTATGAAAACCATCTGAGGAAATTCAGACACCGCAGATAAATTTACAAGCTGCGTACAGCTAAAAATGTCCATTACGGGAACATAATCTAGATCCAATAGATTGAATATGTGATCACATGATTCCTAGGCTCACATGATGCTGCAATTTGTATGAAAGCGATGGCAGTATATATATATATATATATATATATATATATATATATATATATATATATATATATATATATATAAGTCGTAAAATATATATATACGATACATGATCACCAACTACTAAGTAAACTCCGTGTGGGACGAAATATATATATATATATATATATATATATATATATATATATATATATATATATATCAGGCTCATCGAACGAGTTCGACAACAGTTCATATATATAAGTATATATATATATATAAAAAAGTAAACGCGCTCAGGATGTAAAATCTGGGCTCATCGAACAAAGTTCGACACACGATTAATATATATAAGTATATATATATATTAAAGTAGTAAACGCTTGCAGGCCAAAGTTCAGGCTCATCGAACAAAGTCCACACACATATATATATATATATATATATATATATATATATATATATATATATATATATAAAAAGCTAATAAGCGCTACAGGCAAGTTCAGGCTCAATCGAGGCATAACTCGATAATGTTAGTCCATATATATATATATATATATATATACAACTGAAATAAAACCACGGACCGAAGTCCGGGCAAACACACGTAACACGACTCTCAACGTGAAGAAGGGTGTGTGCAAAGATAAAGAGAAAGGCTTTAAAGTGTGTGAGAAGGCTTACAGTGGGCTGCCAAAGAAGACTTCTATATCTTTAAAAGGATGAACACTCGGCTCTCGCCGGTACAAAAGTAGCTATATGTGAGCTCACAAGTGTTTAAAATGAGAAAGCACTCAGTATAGAAAGAGTACGGGGCAAATTTGACAGGGCTTCCTTGCCTTTTCCTCCTTTAAAATGGTCACCCCAAGCCCTCTATTTATAGAGGGGGGAGCAAATGTGTCACAATTTTTGCTAAACATATACTTAATACTACCTCCGTTCTAATATATAAGATCATTATTGATTTTTTAAAAATCAAATTTAAATACTTTTAAACTCAAAATTAATATAAATTTATATAAAATTAGTCAATACGATAAAAATATTTTAAACTATCTAAAAAGTAGTGTTAATAATATTTTTTTTATTAATTCATAATTTTAAATAAATTTATATTAATTATACATTTAAAAAATTTTCAAATTGACTTTTAAAAAGTCAACAATAATCTTATAAATTGAAACAGAGGGAATATAAGTTAATGCAGAACGGATCTAAAACATACCTCTTAAATAATACACCTCTCTCAAATATCATAACTTTGTTAAAACTACGTTATTTTGAAGATTTTAAAAAAAACAAAATAATATTAAAAGAGAGTGGTCTCACTTGCTTTCCTTTTATTTATAAAAATGCCACATGTGGCCCACTTATTTTTAAAAAAAATCTCCAAAACGATGTAGTTTTAATAAAGGTATTGTTGGGTGTGGGTCCTCGCCCATGAGATAGAATCCAAGATATAAAAGAATTGATTTTTTTTGTGAGTAAGTAAGTGGGTTTACTTGATATTAATCCAATTAGAAATTGGGTTAATGGAAGCAATATTGGAATTGGAGATTCCATAAAAGGAATCCAAGTTGAAAAGGGATTTACTTGTTAGAGTGGTTAGTGACCAAGACAAAGAGATGTGATCCCTAATTTGATTAGGAGAATAAATTATTTCTAATCCATAATAGGAATGGATTAGGAAGAGTACTATAAATAAGGCTATGAGGGAGTTTTATTTGATACATGAGATAAGCTTGGTAGTAAGAAGATACCAAAAGAATAAATTGAGAAAATTAAAGTTTGTTGTTCGTGAGTATCCGCCATCATTATATCCGTTCAATTGAATGCTTGAAGACTTTATTGCTTGGGGTATTTTTGGGTGGTGAAGTTAATTAGGTTTCTCAACCGAATTAAAGGTAAATTTGTACTATCTGAATTTATTATGTAACATCAAGTTTTAGGGCATAAAACTTGAGAGGATTATTGTAAGCTCATTATTAGTGATATAGTGGAGATTCGGAGTTTGACCCGTGGTTTTTACCTCTTAATTTTAGAGGATTTTCCACGTAAATTTGGTGTCTTGCTTGTGGATGGTTATTTGTTATTTTTTTTCTCATAATTGGTTTGTTGATTTAATATTTAATTGCACGAATACGAAAAAGTAATTCCTGGGATATAGATTATTTTTGGCGTACTTTTCCCAACAGTGGTATCAGAGCTTGGTTATTTTTTGTGGTTTTCTTGTGCGAATTAAATGGAGGATTGGATAGCAGGTTGCATGATTGATCTCAAGGCTACAAATTATGCAATTTGGAAGCCAATAATGGAGGATTTGCTTTACTACAAGGATTTGTATGAGCCATTTGAGAACGATGGAGTTAAGCCCACAAACAAGAGTGACGCGGAGTGGAACAAGATTAACAGGAAGACTATTGGTCTGATCAGATCGTGGATTGATCAAAGTTTGTTTCATCATGTTGCCACGGAAACTAAAGCATATGCTCTCTGGCAGAAATTGGAGTCCATGTATGAAAGGAAGACAACGCAAAATAAAGCTTTTTTGATTAGGAAGCTTGTGAATTCTAAATTCAAGGATGGAAACACCGTTGTAGAACACTTGCGTAATTTTTAGAGTTTGATAAATGAGTTGAGTACGATGAAGATGGTCATTGACGATGAGATGCAGGCTTTGTTGTTGTTAAGCTCTTTTCCTGATAGCTGGGAGACGCTGGTTGTATCGTTGAGTAACTCCGCTCCTAATGGCAAGCTGACTATGGATACAGTTAAGGATAGTTTGTTTAATGAGGAACAGAGGCGAAGAGATACTATGGGGATTAGTGCTGAGTCACAAGTTTTTGTCGCACAGAGTAGGGGCAAAAACAAAGGGATAAACTCTCCTGAAGATGACAAATCCAGGGGAAGGTCAAGAGATAGAAAAGAAGTAATTTTTTTTCACTGCCAGAAGCCGGGTCACGTAAGACGAGAGTGCAGATTTTTAAAGATAGAGCAATCTAAGGGAAAAAATGAGGATAACGATTCAATTGTGTATCTATCCGACGTTGATGTAGCTATTGTTTGTGATGATAAACCCAAGTATCATGTTAATGATTATTAATTTGGGTGCTTCGTTCCATGCTACTTCGCGTGGTAAAATCTTCACATCCTACAGTAGTGGTAATTTTGGCCATGTGCGGATGAGAAACGAAAGTGCATCCAAGATTATAGGCATTGGAGATATTTGTTTGGAAACTAACAGTGGTTGCAAGTTGATGCTGAGAGAAGTCAGACATGTTCCTGATATTCGTTTTAATTTGATCTCTGCTGGTAAGCTTGATGGGAATGGTTATAAAAGTTACTTTGGTGAAGGTCAATGGAAGCTCACCAAAGGGTCTCTATTGGTCACTAGAGGTAAGAAGGTAGACACTCTTTACACGATGCGGACGCATGTGAGAGGTGTTGAAGATGGGGGAGTTAGGCAGAAAAGGATGTGGTACAAAGCCGTGTGAGATGGGAGGAAAGCCTTGTATGAGAACCACAAGAAGAAATCTCTTCGATTTAAATGGGTACCAAAAGTGAAGAAGGAAAGTGATAGCTCGCAGCCAGGGTACAAAGCGGTTGTGAATGAATTCAGCAATCAAAAGTCTGTCAAGTTTGAGTTAGATCCTCCCATTGAGAAGAACCATGCCGATGAGACAAAGCCGGACATGAAGATATTTGAAAATTCCAAGAAGCTTGAGTTGAGCCAAGACATCGTTGGAATTAACTCCGAGTAAGGAGTTGTGGTTGGTGATCCCTCCTCTCATGGGTTCGGAGGGGGAGATTGTTGGGTGTGGGTCCTCACCCATGAGATAGAATCCAAGATAGAAAAGAATTGATTTTTTTTGTGAGCAAGTAAGTGGGTTTACTTGATATTAATCTAATTAGAAATTGGGTTAATGGAAGCAATATTAGAATTGGAGATTCCATGAAAGGAATCCAAGTTGAAAAAGGATTTACTTGTTAGAGTGGTTGGTGACCAAGACAAGGAGATATGATCCCTAATTTGATTAGGAGAATAAATTATTTCTAATCCATAATATGAATGGATTAGGAAGAGTACTATAAATAAGGCTATGATGGAGTCTTATTTGATACATGAGATAAGCTTGGTAGTAAGAAGATACCAAAAGAATAAATTGAGAAAATTACAGTTTGTTGTTCGTGAGTATCCGCCATCATTATATCCGTTCAATTGAAAGCTTGAAGACTTTATTGCTTGGGGTATTTTTGGGTGGTGAAGTTAATTAGGTTTCTCAACCTAATTAAAGGTAAATTTGTACTATCTCAATTTATTGTGTAACATCAAGTTTTAGGGCATAAAACTTGAGAGGATTATTGTAAGCCCATTATTAGTGATATAGTGGAGATTCGGAGTTTGACATGTGATTTTTGCCTCTTAATTTTAGAGGGTTTTCCACGTAAATTTGGTGTCTTGCTTGTGAATGGTTATTTGTTATTTTTGTTCTCATAATTGGTTTTGTTGATTTTATTTAATTGCACAAATACGAAAAAGTAATTCCTAGGATATATATTATTTTTGGCGTACTTTTTCCAACAGGTATGCTATTTAAGAGAGTGTTATTTAAGAGGTATACTTTAGATTCATAATTTAAGTTAATGATTAAATAATAAATCTTACATATATTTACCAAAAGTTAAATTTGGGATTTTCTAAATTCTAGGTGTAGGCCAACCCAAGACGTTGTCGTTTTATAATGTTATTTTTATTTTACAAAGAGAACTGTGTTGCCAACTTCAACGGTCAGTAAAGGTCGTTGCTTTACGTAAATACTCCACGTGCTACCGACGCTAGCTTAGTAAGTATTAGCGACTCATTAAATTCTAAATATTTGTAAAAATAAAATAATATTAATACAATATTTTAAAAAAAATTGTTAAATCCACAACACTTTTTGTTATTTCTATAACAAAAGTGTCGTTGTAGTCTGTAGATGTATAGTTACGGTAAAAGTCGTCGTTATAGAATTTATAACAACACTTTTATTGTGAAAATAATATTTTATATTGTGAATTTAACCGTTTCCAATTTTAAATTTAAATTGTGCACTTTAAACATTTTTTGGGTTATATTTTTTTATTTTTTCTTCAGACATTATTTATGGGACCAATGGTGTATAAAAATAAAAATTATGTGAAGGACTAGTGGTCAAACTGTTGACCTGAGGACAAATTTGTCCATTTGTCTTGAACAAGAAAGACAGCTTGCTGTAATTTCTTCACGTGATTTATGGTATTCAGATCATTCCCACATTAAATTAATACTATAATATCCTAAATTTCGGAAAATGAAAAATATTACAGAAATAGAAATTATAGAGAGAAATAAAAGCAGTAGAGTAGACTAGTAGAGCAACAATAAGAAGAACAAGTAAGAGAGGAAGAGGAACAAGAAGTTTTTTTCAGTCTCAGTTGGGCACTTGCATTTTCCAGTTGCCTTTGTTTTTGGGTGAACGAGTCATGGGCGAGTCAGCTGACTCGGTGTCCATTCACATTGATATGAAGATGCCTCTAGGAGGTAAAGGGAAGGTAATGAAAGCATTTGTTTACAAAACCAAGTAAAACTGATAATTTCTTAATCAAATGGACATTTCATTTCATTATTTATTGATTTCTTTAATTTTGGTTCATTTTTTCAGGAATATTTGATTGAAACAACAAAAGGGTCAATCTCTGTTTTTGTTAATGGGGATCAAGAAAAGCCCGCTCTTGTGACATACCCAGATGTTGCTCTCAATTGTAAGCTCTCTTTTTCTAAATTTTTTTATTTTAATGTAATTTGGTTCAAAGATTTATATTTATATTGTATTTTTTTTATTGTGGATTATATGGGTTGATGTGATTTTGTGAAAATTTTGATTATTGAAGTTATTAATTTGAATGGTTTTCTGTTTTTTTTGGTAAACAGACATGTCTTGTTTTCAAGGCCTCTTCTTTTGCCCAGATGCAGCTTCTCTATTGCTTCATAACTTCTGCATTTACCACATTGATGCTCCTGGCCATGAGGTCTGTATCAGTATTACAATCACTTAAAATGTGTTCGTAAGTTTTTATTTGGACTAAAATACACTTTTGCTCCCCTAAATTTTACAGGCATGTTGATGTTTGCATCTTAAACTTCTAAATGTGCTCACTTGCATCCTAAAATTTAATTTGCATAACAAAAAATACCCTCCGTACTTTCAACCGGTTAAAAATGACTTGAAGTTCAGGTTAATCTATGATTAATACTTAAAAAAATAATATATTTACATTAAAAATAAAAAAAAATAGAAAACAATTAAATTAACATAACTCATTCTCTCTCTTTACTCCCGTTCATTTTTTTTCATTTTAAACCCACAATAAACCTTTATTCTTCATCAACCCTAAGTTCTAAATGTTAACCACTTTTCTTTCTCTCTCTTGTTTTTATTCATCTTTATCACCAATGGCACATCTCCTTTCTTTTTCATCACAGTTTTATCATCACTATTACATCTCCTTCATCTTTTCATCCAATAAAAGGAGAGTAGAGAGATATACATGATTAGAGATAGAAAAGAAAAATTCATCTCCTCTCTTTCATCCCACAATATAGAGAAAAACAAAGAGAGAAGATGAATCTTGATGTTTCTTTGCAGATTGAACTTCCACAAATACCTTAAACCTTCATTTAATTTTGATCTACTTTAACTCCAATTTCTAAACTCATACCCAATAAAATTCACATCAAATTGCTCATTTTCTTCATCTTCACAACAATAATCTTAAACCTAAAATCGAACCCCAAATTAGATTTTATTGATGTTTTTAGTTAATTGGGTGAGAAAGTTTTAGATCAATTTGGGGTTAGTGTGGGTTAGGGTTTTAGTCATTGATGATTAAAATGGACTTGGATGAATTTTTTTTATCGGGGATGAAACAATGAATTGAAGTCTCAATCAATTGATTATGCAGCTGCGATGTAAACTTCATGTTGCTAACCATGGTCCATGGCTGACGAAGATGAATCGAGTGAAGAGAAAGAGGGAGGGAGAGAGAGAAGGGTGGTGGTGTTAGGTTTAATTAATTTTTAATTTTTATTTATTAGTTTTAATATAATTATATTATTTTTCTTAATAGTTTATTTATTTTATCCTTAAAAAAATAGAACATGAACTCCAGTCATTTTTGACCAGTTGAGAGTTTGGAGGGTGCTTTTTGTTACGGAAATTAAACATTAGGGTTCGAGTAGGCACATTTAGAAGTTTAGGATGCAAACCTGTAAAGTACAAAGTATATTTTAGTCTTTTTATTTGAGGGGAAGGAAAAATAATTAAAATCCCTCTAAATACCATATTTGTGAGTTTTTTTAGGGACTTGGAGGTAAAAATTGATTTCATTTTTGACTCAAAACTTCTCTTCAAAAGTGGGAGAGAATTTGGAGGGATGGAAAAATGAAATATTTTACATTATCAAAAATAACCTTTCAAAATAAATAATGTTACAATCTTGTCCCTAACTATTATAACTCAATTTTTGAAAATACAATTTTTCTCTTTTTTCCAACGCCCCTACCGGCTACCCCTCCCCTAGTGCCCCCACCCCACCCCACCCCACCCCACCCCACCCCACGTCTGAGTATACTGAATTATTATTATTTTCCCACTTAGGTCGTATCAGTTATATATATATATATATATATATATAAAGACTGAACAAACTAATTTCAATAGCTAGATATTGTTAAATTATATATTTATTATATTTATATATAAGGGTAATATAGTAATAGTGTAGTTCAAAAATAAAATTATTTTCCCTTTCTTTCGGGCTTTCACTCCTTCTAAACTCACAAACAAAAAAAATATAATAATCATCCATTCCCTTCATTTCTAAAACTCACAAAATGACAAGGGAAAATTATTGTCCCTTCACACCCCTTCCTATACTTTCCCTTCCCATCCTTTTAAGTTAACTCTTTGTTTTTTTTCCTTTGTCAGTCTAACACTAAATTTAATGAATTGCTTGTACTCAATTTTATTATGCACAAGTACTTAGTTAAATTTTTCCTGATTTTTATTTTTAATAATCTATTCCTCACAAAGTGGGAGTAGGAATTTCTTTTTGTGTCCAAAATGAGAATCCCTTTCTAAAAGTCGACAAACTTTTTTATTCCCTCTACACCCAAATGAGTCCCATTTCGTTTTCTAGTGTCCCAAATGAAAATGACACAACGTTTCAATTTTTTATTTTTAAACGAATGAGAAGCGGATAAACCTAGTTCTCATTTGATACCAGTATTGTTATTGAATTAGGAACGTTACACGGAAAATGGACAATTTGTAAATATCTATTGTTAATATGAGTATATATATTGGATGTATTAGTGGATTCTCACCAACCATTTTTGCAAGTGTTCTTACAGACAGGAGCTGCTGTGATATCATCAGATGTACCGGTGCTCAATGTTGATGACCTTGCAGACCAAGTTGCGGAAGTGCTAGACTATTTTGGGTATGTAACTCCTTTGTTTATTTTATTTTTATAATTTTTTTCTGCCATAGGACTCTTCATAGTAAAGCACTAAATTGTATAGATTTGGTTCTCATTGTGGTGAAAACTTGTTGTCTGATAAAGTATGTAGTATATGCTAATCTTAAGTTTTACTCTTGGTCTTTTGCTGTTCTATACTACTTGGGCTTTCCTTTTCTCTACTCAGATTCCTCATTAAAATTGTATTTGGTATACCATCTTCAATAATCTTATATAATCCATTGAATTCAACTGCGGACTTGATTTTTGATCACTCATTCCCCAAAATTTGCCACACTTTTAAATTTTATGCAAGTCATACCATACAAATTGTTTTATTGTGTTGGGGTTCCTGAAAAAGAGTTGGGCATTGTTCATAACTTAGTTCATTACACTTAATTTTAACATAAAATATAAGTACATTATTAGAAGATATGGTTCCATAATTATAGCTAATCATATCCCATAATTAGTGTGTATACATTACTATAAATTAAGGATTTCTCCATAACTGTAAATTAGGGATTAATGATATATTTGTGTATATAAACCATGTAATTGAGTGGAATGAATTAAGAAGACTATTACCCAAAATCAGGTTCTTGTTTTCTTCATGGTATTAGAGTACGTTTCTTAACAGAAACCTCGTTTCTTAGCTTTCTCTTGCTGCCATTCTTAATTTTTCCTAGAAATCTAGTTGAACAAATCTGTATGAAGGAATTGAGACCATAATTGGGTTACCTGGTGTTATGCGACCATCATAGGAGTTTCCAAACCCACCACACGCGCTCCCACATGCCATCACATGTGTTGCAAGCCGACGCTACGCGCCACCTTCTGTCGGTGCGTGTGCCTTCTCTGACAATCATCTGTCGACACGATTTTTCCCATAGTGTTCATCTCTCACTCCTTTTGCCATCTACAGTTTATTTTGTGGTGTTTGATTCAAGTTTACCTATTTTTCTTCCAGTCAGTAACTTTCGTGGTTTTGTTTGGTCTTGTGCTCACTGTCTCACTGTGCTTCTCTCCAATTACGTTCTTCTGCATAAATTCTGTAGTGCAATTAGTGGAAGCAGTGAGGTTCATAACAGTAATCTAAATTCAACATTGGTTCTCAGCCTCTTTAAATTGGATGGAACCAATTATTTGGCATGGTCTAAGCGCATAGTATGTTAATTGAGGTATGCAACACTTCATCAATGGAACAACTACTATGCCTGAAAAATTGGATATGGCCCAAGAGGAGTGGAAATCTGATAATTCCATGGCGAAGACATGGATTTTTAAATCTATGGAACCTAGTATGCGGAGTAGTTACATGTTCCGAGACACTGCCTATAAGCTTTGGGAGGCTATCTCTCAAACTTTCTCTGTTTCTGGTGATATGTATAAGGCCTATGACATTCGTAAAAGAATTCGTGAGTTGGGTCAAGGGGAGAACACTGTGGCTCAGTATTTTGCGGAGATTAATGCACTTTGGCAGGAACTTGATCATTACCGAGTTTTTTCAGTCAAATGTACGGAAGATGCAGCAACTTATCAAAAGTTTGTTAATGAAGATAGAGTTGTGGATTTCTTAGCTGGTTTGAATATAGAGTATGATCAAATTCGAGCACAGTTAATTGGTCAGACACCATTTCTATCACTGCGAGAGGCTCATGCTTGAGTCCAACAAGAGAAAAGGAGATATCGGGTGATGGTTCTAAATTTAAATTCTGTGAGCGATTAACGTTGGTCGCTTCGTATCCTAAGCCTGTTGAGAAGGAGTCCCGCGAATGTGACAACTGTGGAGGAAAGAACTATACCTGAGATCGATGTTTTAAGTTTCATAGACGTCCTAAAGGGCGTGGAGGTCGGTCTGGTAGTGGTCGTGGACGTGGTTTCCAGGCCTATGTGTCCACTACAACATTTCCAGTTGAAACAACTATTGCACTCACTCTTGAGGAAATTTCAGCCTTCCGGAAATTCTGTTCAAAATCTATTTTTCATTATGTCCACTTTGACATTAAAATATGTACACTTTGACAGTATAAAAACATAAAAAGAAAAGAAAAGAATAAATGATAAAAATACAAAAAACAAAAACGAAATATTAATAAAAAATATGAAAAATACAAAAACAAATATAAGAATAAAAGATAAAATAAAAAATTTATATTGATTACTTTTGTATTTTACAAGTACTATCGTGTGAAGTTGGAGCACCACCGTCCATTTGTCGTCGCTCGGGGTGTACATGCTGGCACATAACATATCGGCGTTGGCGGTTACTGAATGGTCGGGATTGACCCACATGTTTTTGTTTATTTCGTGTTCGATGATAAGTTGGAAAGGAGAATGGTGGGATCAGAGGGAGAGTGGATGATTGAACACGTCGGTTGGATATTGTTGGGTTGGATTTAGAGGTGGGCGGTGGTAGTGGCGGTGGCGGTGGCGGGAGTGGTGAAAGAGAATTTGTTGGCAGTGGCGTTGAAGTAGAGCTTGGACCAGAGGTTAGGGTGGGAAATTTGGAGTTTGTGGAGGGCATTTTGGAGAAGTGAGAAGTCTGGTGGTTTTGAAAGGTGGTGGGCCAAAACGGTGATGCTGTGTCGCCAGGTACCGCCCTGCACCAATTGTATTCGGTGCCACTAACCAGTTGGGATTTGGAGAGAGAACGAGTGCCTGATTTTAGTTTTGATTTGATACGGAATACTTGTAAAATACAACAATATTCAATATATATTTTTTATTTTAGCATTTATTCTTATATTTGTTTTTGTATTTTTCATATTTTTTATATTTTTTTTTGGATTTTTATCATTTATTCTTATACTCTTTTTTAGTATTTTTATACGATCAAAATGTATATAATACGATCATTTATTATATTTTAATATTTTAATATGGTCAACGAGTATTTTTCTACCTTCAACGCATATCTCCGGCATCAGGTGACCGGCACATGCACAATTTCGATCAATTTTTGTTGGAAATTCAATTTGGAGTCAACATTGTAACAAATCTGGAACTTCATGTATCCATTTGTTAGCCAAATTATTTAGGGGTCGAATCATGAATTTTGTGATACTTCGTGTAACGGAAGTGTATTTAGATATGACCAAGGGAAATCCTCTCAAGCTTGTTAGGCAAATTGCATTTATTATGCGAGCTCTATCAAGCTAATTAATGAAATTATTAATGCAATAAAACATAGGATATTTGATCTTATAACATTTGAGGAAAAAAATATATATCTGATTTGTCCTGTACCACATAATTGTTTTAAAGGGCACACACTACAGAATAATTTATGTTCTCATAAATAGCATATCTGATTTAGTGTGTTTCTCCTCCTACTAAGTTGGTAGAGGATAACTTATGTGATATCTAATTTAAGAGGTCTACCGTCGACATTTTAGATACAGATCTATTTCTGAGCAACAAAAATAGCACAACAAGAATAGGTATTCTTATGTAGGTTGAGAATCCTCGAATCTAGATTCAAGGTTCTTCCATATTCAGTAGAGGATTCTCTAGTAGTTTTGCTTTTCCTTCTTATTCAATTACTAATACTATACAATCGTAATTAATACTCCCTCCGTTCCAAAATTTAAGATCAATAATTGTATTGCCCTCTATTTGAGATATTTCAAATTCAAATTTTATATGAACTTTTAAAAATAATAAATCTTGTAATTAGTAGTAGTTTTTAGGTAGTTTACTATTTTCATAATTGTATTGCCTAAAACTAAATGTGATCATATCAATTTTGAATTCAAAAATGTTTCAAATTGACTTCGAAAAGGTAAACTTGATCTATATTTTTGAACGAAAAAAGAGTATAATGTATTATATACTAATACTATCAAGGACATTAATAGAAGAATTAATTAGTATATATTTCCTAAATTACTAGATGTTACAAGTACATAAAGTTTTGTTTTTCATATATGTTTTACATTTTATCATGAATTACTCTCTTTGTCCAACAAAAGTCTCACATGCAAATTTTGCAGATATTAAAGATTTATTTTTGTGCCATGTTTAATCGTAAAAATAATAATAAGTTGCTAGATAAGTAGTTGTAGCATGCTAATGAAATTATGATGAAAAACTTACATTGTGTCATTTTATACTATTAACAATAAAAAGAAGACTTGTTTTTTGGAACAAATGTTTTCTGCAAATGGGGCACTTTTTTGTGAAACAAAGGGAGTATTATTCGTTGGTGTTGAAAATTAAATGCATGTGTATATTTATATGTACTTGATTAAATTTATTAATATTTAAATATGTGCAAAATTGCTGCCAAACTCGGATTCCCTTTTTTAAAGATTTTTCAAACCGCCGAATCCCCATACAGCGAACCCGAATCTTTGATTCTTAGGTAACACATAATTTTCCAGCTTTTAAACAACCTCTAGTCAAGTATCCATCATATCACTTGAAGGAATGTACACTTCTAACTTCATTAGTAATACAAAGAACTACCCAAAGCTTTAAGTGACTCACTGTTTATAGCCTCCAATAACTATAGTGGGTGAAGTAAAGATATGTAAAACAGATTTCCTTTAATTAACTTTGCTCTACATTTTATGATGTTCTGTTTAATACTTTCACCTGGCTTTGTAATATTCTCAATTATGATCAATAGTCCTTTTTCTTATAAATCTTCCTCTTTAAGTCTACAAACATCAACCATGACACAAGAGCTAGGATTTCTAAGATATTACTCTTGTTCTCATTCCATATTAACTCTATTTTGCAAATTAACTCTACAGCCAAAGCATAATTATGTTAAACTCGTTGAGTTAAGGGGAAGTAAGGTTAGTTTTCCTGCTTCGGATAAGAGTCTGGGCTTCAAAGTTCAAACCCAACAATATTTGCTACCTTTTAAGCAGATCCTCAAACAGGACTTTAGATGGACCCCCAACCCTGTATTAGAATGTCCAGTTTACTTGCCAACAAAATTAGATGTGTAAATGCTGAATGTACAACTCTGCCATAGGATCATGCTTATGTTATTTTTATCTGATATTTATAAATTTAAACCTGACTAGCATATTGAACCATCTTTTAATAACTCGTTCCAAAATTATTAGACCATCAATAATGTAAAGTTCATTGACCATGTACTACAACCGTGACATCTAAATGCTTCTGCAATTCTTACGAGATATATAAAAGTTGCCATTTGCTGAGAACAAGAAAAAAAATAAAGAAAAGGGAAAAGAAAAGTTCTCCACTAAATTCATGCAACTGTTCCATTGATTACTTCAAAAAATAGGCGCCAAGTCATGTAATCATCTGTTGATTATTCCACTAAGATGTATTTAATTTCAAAGTCATAGGATTCACCAAGTCATGAAGAAATTAATACCGTTTTTCTCCAATTATATGTGATTTGGTGGCAACTTTCTCCTTTGTTTACATTTTATATATTTATGAATTTATACCAAAACTAGTGTACATACGAAAATTGCATATATGATGAAAAAAGAATATAGCAAAATAAATACTGGAAATTCCACCTCAAACTAGTTCTTTTCCAACTTCTTAAGTGATGTTTAGTTTAACTTCCTGCTTAATATGTAAAATTTTCCTTTCAGTCTGAAGGAAGTATTCTGCCTGGGTGTGACTGCTGGTGCTTATATCCTTGCACTTTTCGCAGTAAGTTGCCAAAAATTAGATCTACTTTCTCTAATCAATGTAATTTATTTCGAGTTAATTGATATTTTGATCGCTGTACTAGAGTTCGATTTTCATTGTGATTACCGAATTTTTTTATTATTATATTACGTGGCTAACATTTTAAGATGACGTTGACGTCGGTTTCAGATTTTATATTAAAAATAATTAAAATTATATAGGTGGATAATTATCAATTTTTAAAATATTTTTAAATGCAAGTAATTGAACAACACTCCTGATCAAAACAGAACTTTTCTTTCCCTTCTCCTTCCTCACCACTCCTCATACACCATTTTTCACCGCCTCCGACAAACCTCTGATTACCATCTTCGACAAACTCCATAGTTTCCAATTAGATTAGTTCTCTCCCTCTCTCTAAAAGCCCCACCCAATTCCACCATGTAAGCCTCCCAAGCCCTCTCCCGCATAGGCCTAGCTGGCCTCGCCGTCATGGGCCAAAATTTAGCCCTCAACATCGCCGATAAAGGCTTCCTAATTTCCGTCTACGACCGCACCACCTCCAAAGTCGACAAAACTCTCGATCGAGCTCACAACGAAGGCTAACTCCCCTTAACCGGCCACTATTGTGACCCAAAATAGGTATACATCACCCATTCTAAGTCGCCAAATACATGGTACATAAACAAATACAACTTCAGTAATACAATTGTCGTGCAAAATACTATGACACATATCTTGTGAGTTTGAATACAAATATTGTCTAATAGGCGAGTATACAAACTCAAAAAGGAGTCCTCATTACAATTATTGATACACTATTTTACAAAATAGTGAGGACTACTAAAACAACTATCACGAACCATCACTCCAAACCCATTTAGTTCATGCTATGTTCTCACCTCCTGCGAAGAAAAATGGAACAAAAAGGAAAAGGGTGAGCTCAACTAGCCCGATAAAAGAATATTATGACTAAGATAATATACAACAATTTATCATTAGTCTTCACGAGGAAAAATCGATAAAATATAATAGACAACAAGTTTTAGAGATCAACAAGCTGCGGTGAAGCAACAATCCATTAGAAGAGTCAGTAGAGAAAGAATTCTACTATCTTCTAAGATTTAAAAGTCTATCATCAATTTTATCCTGTAACATCAATCGATATACATCTTGAATCAAATATTCATCTTTGCACTCTGGATCAAAGATATTCATTTTGTATCACCAGGTTAAGTCGTGTTCATCTCAACCCCTGTTCATCTTTTCAGACTACTGCCAAAGATATTCATTAGGTAATCATTCATCTTTGCACTACTGTGCCAAAGATATTCAATAATATCATCATTTAGGGTGAGGATGATGAAAATATCTTAAAAAAAGCGAATCCGGTGAGATAAAAGATCAAAGATTAGGGATTAAGTACTTTAGTTTATCAAGTTCAAAAATACTTCATAATAATAACCGATTGTGAAGCGTAATTCAAAAATAAAGATCAAAACATGGATACTGATCAAAGATAGTAACCATAATAGACATATTGGACAAAAGAGAAAATTTTATTTTTTAATTGAAAAGTGTCAGTGATTCGTGAATAGTGCAGTATCGTGAATAGTAACCTCGACACACAAAAAGGTAGAAATTCCACAATAAAATCCATACCAATATTTTGGTATAATGATATTGAAAGAATAACATCATTAGAAAGAAAATAACATCCCTTACCTCGAAAAGAACGAGTGCTTAAATTTGAAATATCAAGTATAAGACTGAAGGAAACTTGCACCGATGAATAAAGAACTCACAAAGTATCTAAATACTCACAAAATACGCTCAATAATATAGAGAGAGAAAGAGAGAAAACTTGTTTCTAGTGTGATTTTCAATTCTAACTAAGCACCCTATTTAAAGGAAAATACTTAGAACGCCATAGCACACTAACCTGCTACCTGATGGCTTTATCTGCGATTATTCACGCCCACCACTTTTGAAAATAAATTCCAGCACATTTTATTTCTCACCAACCAAAAGTGGGGCCTACCATATTTTTAATAAAAACATTTATTTTCGAAACTTCAATAATTTATAATAAATAGCCCTTTTATCAAAAAAAATCGAATTTCATGTCTATTCCATAGGAAATTAAATTCTCTACAACTTTGTAAGTTTAAGTTTTTTCAAATTTCAAACGAAAAATGACCGAAATTCACATACGGACGATTTTCAAAACTTCCATTCCGACAAAATACTGATAAAACACCTATAACCACAATAAATATATCCATCATTTATATCCACATAAAATAAATATTTTTTTATCATATAAATTAATAATTAATTATTCATAAATAATATTACAGAATAACAATAATGACAACCAGGTCCTTTCCAGGAAGAGAGGGCTTTAGATAAAGATTTCTCCTTATTAGGCGCCTGATTAGGTGACCGACCCCTTTCACAAGCAGAACTTCCTTAGGCATTGCTAATAATGCTATTTAACAATATTATTCAAATAATATGAATTATTGATCCGATAATGGAGATATTGTGCGGTGTGATTATTGAAACAACAATAATATAAAATATCAAAGTAGCAATTATTGAATCAATAAAATAAAATATTGAGCGATAATTACTTGTAACAATTATTGAGTAGTGCCCTCTTACGTAAGAATCGATAATTCAAAATAACATGTAATACGGTAATGCTCTTTGTGCGACAAACAGCGCCAGACATCGTATTTTAACCACCAGGTAATCCAACAGTGTTAACGGTAACAATTATGTCGTTATTTATAAAAATTCAAACTTGTCGTTTTCTTCATCCGACAGTTATCCGTTATGGGGCCCACAAATGGCTGCGCCATCGTACGAATATTCTCCGACAACAGGAATATTCCACGACCAAACGAATATTCCCCGACAACAATGAATATTTTATAACCACTTGCTTATTTTGCAAAATTTGCACATTTCACCCATAACTAAAGCATTATATCAAATTAACACCTTATTATTCACAATAATAATTAGAGAAAATCGATTTTATTTATAAAAGTTTAGGTCTTACAACTATACCCCACGCAATTTCGTCCCCTCTACCAAAAACCCGTCATCATTTTAGTCAAAGCTGGCGCCCCTGTTGACCAAACCATCGCAACCCTCTTTTTCTTGTTTGAATAAAAACATCGCAGATTTCAGTTCATCCGGAAGAACTTGTAGGATGAAGGATTCTGCGTTTTCAAACATTTTTGCATGCCAGGTGCGATAGGTCAGGTTACCATATCGAGCGGCCTGGGGTAGCGGTGCAATTTCACCGAGGAATTGGATTAGGGTTTGGAGGACAGAGAAAATCGAGAAAATGGTGGGTGATTGGAGGCAAGGGACTGATAATTTTTGAGAGCGTATGGACTCGGAGAGGGCGACGATGAAGCTGAGAGGAAGTTTTTGCAAGTGAGTGAGGATTGGAAATGGAGGATGTCGGATTGGGAAGTGATCTTCTTGGAGGGAGTTTGGAAGTGGAAAGGAGGAGAGATAATGGTGACTTTTTGGGATTGGGGGACAGGGGCTATGATTATTGCTTGCTGGGTATTTTGGGGAATTGGGGGAGGTTTATCGCCGGTGCTCGGATAGGGCGGTAGACTGGGGGAGGGGAGGTGATGTCAGAGGCGTACGGTGGTGGTGGGAAGGCGGTTGGGCTGCCACAGTTAACGCAGGTTGAGGAGTGGTGGTGGTGGTGGTGGTGGTCGGAGTGTGGCGGTGGAGTTTAATTTTTTGTTTGATTTCGACGCTTGATATTTTTTGTTTGAATAAAAAAATTCAAAAATGGGACTCTTTTTTGTGGAAAGGACAGAGAATGTTGTTGTTTTGTTGGTACATTTGGTACAGGGTTTGAGCAGAAAGCGAAGAGGGTTTTGCTTGGTTTGCTGTAATGGTGGTGGGTATGGTTTCGGTTTCTAGGGAGGAAAGGGAAGAAAAGTTGGTGGATTTGGGGTTTTGAGGAGAGAGATAGAAAGAGAGGAGGGCGGATTTGTGAGGTTATAGCTCCGGAGGAAAATTGCCGGTTGATGAGAAGAAAGAGAGCCATTTATTACAATCATCTGCAACGTAATGGATGACATGTCAACTGTTTTAATCTACTAAGCACTTGCGGTCACTTTTTTGGACGGAAACTTAATTAATGACTATTTTGAAAGTTTTTTCGAGTATAGTAATGTGATTGTAATAAAAAAAGTTTTTGTAGCCACAATGAAAATTTCGGATTCTAATAGAGTGATCAAAAAGTCAATTAACCCGATTTATTTCTGATCCTTTCCTCTATAATTTCTGATTATTTTTATGACAGACGAAATACAGAGAACGTGTACGAGGCTTGATCCTTGTATCCCCTATATGTAGAGCACCGACATGGCCTGAATGGTTTTACACTAAGGTTCTGATCTCTATTACCAACTAAAAAGTTAATAAAATAAGGGAAGTGGTAAGGAGTGTAATCACCACCTCTATGTATGTAACAAGGATGGCTGCCAGTGTCATTGTCCTGTATGATGCATCCTCAAATTACTGAATGTACAATTTTACCTATAATTCTACAAGACCCAGAAATGAGTCAAAATTATGCACTATGCTTCTTTCCATATGGTAGTAAAACTGGTCGCATCGTTTGTCAGATTTCTTTAGTACTAACAACCTCTTGCTAGTGGCATGTGAAAACAGTAGATGGTCAGTAACTTTCATCTTTGTATCAGATGCTTGTTGACTTTTTCAAGGAAATGAAGAAATCAAATTCTTATTTACATGGTTCTTTGATAAACATTATGCTTTTTCAGTATCTCCAATAAAAGAAATTCCACAATTTGAGGCCACATTATGGCGAATGGATTCCACACCCCCATACCACTTCTCCAACTAACTTCTATTTTAAGCAGCTTCATAAATTGGTCCAAATTTAAAATGTCAAAATTTGTGAAAATGCGCAGTTACTGTTGAACTTGTTATACTTCTACGGAATGTGCAGTTTCATGAAAGAACGCCTTCTCCAGCGCTATTTCAGCAAGGTACTTGTTTCATTTTACTGTTTGGGTTGTTTTATAATCTTGGTTTCTTAATAATCCTAAATTTACTCTTAGGATCTTCGGTGTGGAAATGGTACAGAATCAGATATAATTCAAGGTTGTCGGAAGGTAAGGAAATCTCACTTATATTCTGAAGTTTATTGCTGTTTTCTGTTTGAAAGAAGGATTAAGAAATACTCCTGTCCAAAAATGAGATCTCACTTTCAAAAGTCAGATGTTTTAATGTAACATAACCAATAAACAATCCCAACTTACTTAAATATCATGAGAATTTGTATGTTGAATTTCAAAGTGGACTCCCATGGGGACGTCCCGAAATAAGAATTTGGAATATCACTTTTAAAAGACGGGTTTATTTCATTCCAAGTCAGAGATTTTGTATGTATACACACACATACACATAATATATATATATATATATATATATATTTATGTATATATATAACCAGAATCTTTACCTTAGCCAAACTTAGCTACAAAGCACTATAAAAACAACATTTTTTTAAAAGTTTTCTTTAAAATCCAACAGCATGGCCTATAAAAACATGAAACAAGGGGGTTGGTCAATTTTCATGTACTTTTTGTGGAGTCAGACCCCTTGATCTATGTCTTGATATTTCAGTATAATTTAAAGGGCATATACTTGCTTATTTTCTTGATTTTAAATAAGAGGCTCTTACATTATAAAAGTTTCTATAAAACGACAGTCTCTTATTTATGCTGCTTTCATTCTTGTAGGGACGGGTGAATATTGGTTGGATGGGTTGCTCCATCTTATTAATATTACCATCCAATGTAGATACCTTTGAAATTAAAAAATAGATTTCTCAGTTCCAATTGATTATCTATCAGATTTCTGTTTTAATATGATGTAGAAGTTGGAGGTTCTGGGAAGAACACGACTCTTATTCCGTTTTTGAAACATGTTGCAATCTAATATATTCTCTGACGGTGTCTCTTTTTGCATCTGTTTTGATTTTCAGATACATCTATTGGTGTTTGATAAAATTGAACAATTAAAATTTGAATGGCTAGTATATCTTAATAAATTAGATCATCTAAGTGAAATAACATCTGAACTTAAAAACTGTTTGGTAACTAAAAAGTAAAAAACATCTTAAAATAATGATCTTAAATTGACTTTTCAAAACTCAATAATAATCTTAAAATTTGGAATGGAATGAGTACAATATTTATAGAGGCTCTATAGATTTAAAATTTTCATAAAGAGACGGCTCTTAATGATTTAGATTTATATCTTCCTCCTACCGATTAAGAGACGATAAAAGACGAACAAAATTTTACCAAACAACTTTACCCTCTTATTGAATCAAATGTTAAGCTATTAAGAGGTAAACAAACACCACCTAAGTTAGACCCTAACCTCTTTATCTTTTGTTTACAGTTACTGGACGAAAGACAAATTCTGAATGTCATGCGATTTCTTCAAGCAATTAATGAGTAAGTCATTGCACCTTTCAATAGTTTTGTGGCATTTCATACTTAACTTTTGTATTCATGACACCTTGTTGAGTTATTTCCTCCAACTTCTCTACTATTTCTATCACTTTCTAGTCTCGTGTTCTTCCCCAACTTAAGAAATGTTGTGTCACCCATATATTAGTAGTGCATTCATTTAATTTTTGCTTCAACCTTCATTTAACATAATAATGTAGCATGCAGTAGTTCTTTTACTTTCTCATTCTTAAAAACAAATGTATTGAATGTCAAAGTGTTGACTACTGCAGAAGGGTTGTTGACCAACTCTTGATGATTTATACCAATAACGTATTTTGTTGATTTTGGTTATTGTTTGCAACCTTTGCGGAGTTGCAGTGGCGGAACCAGAACGTAAACATAGGGGGTCAAAATTCAGATTGAACTCCACACGTAAATTATTAATACCACCACTTGTTTCGGAACTTGGTAATTGATTATTAGAAGAATCAACAGTTCTTTGTCGCTTAATCAAGTATTTATCCATAATTTAGTATAAATAAAAACATAAATTGCTAATCAATAATTTCATCAATTTAAACATTTCATAATAATTTCATCATTCATCAATTCAATTATTCAAACATTTCATAATAATTTCATCAATTAACCTAAACAATCCGAATATACATAAAAACTTCAGCGTGAGATCAAAAAAACTCTTAAACACAATGATTGAATGTTTTGTTCCCGTAAAATTATACTGAACTAATTACTCCGTGTCAAAAAAAAAGAGAGTTCAATTTGAGAAAGAAAATAATAATAATTCATACACTGTTCTATCAGCAACCAACAGAACCAAATTATATTCCACAGAGAGACAAAAATAAACTAAAATTAAAGAGATCATCTTGATTCTTTAACATGAAATAATATAATTTGAAAGAGATAACCTAAATTAGAATTTAGAAATTACCAAAGTGACAAAGTCCAAAGGAAGGGGGAAGGCATTTGTCGCCGATAAAGGGAGAGGCGTCGGGCGCGGGCGGTGCGGCCGCACGGAGGCAAGAGCAGAGCTGCAAAGGGCCAGAGGCGAAAGAGTTGAAGACTGAAGAGATCAAGAGCAAGAGTAAAATTAAATCCCTAATTCCTACCTGATGGCATGATAGTAATTTTTAATTTTTTTTAATGAAACGACGCCGCTTCATGTTTCTAAAAAAAAACAAACAAACCTGCAGAACAGCAAAAGAAGACCAAAGAATAACTGAAGAAGACTGGAGTCACCGGACTGCCGGCGCCTGGCTGCCTGCCCCCCCCCCCCCCCCGCCTGGACCGCTGATCTACCTGGTCAGATGCCCCCCTCCCCCCCGGGCCCCTAGTTCCGCCACTGCGGAGTTTGTGTTACATGAGTCGCATTTGAAGACCGACTGAAATGTTTGAAGATTAGCAGTTAGTGTAGAAATAATTCTCGTGTTTATAATAATGAAGTTTTTTTTCCTGCAGGAGACATGACCTTTCGGAGGGCCTAAAAAAGTTGCAGTGCAAGACTCTTATTTTTGTTGGTGAATGTAGTCCATTCCACTCGGAATCTATGCATATGAATGCTATAATGGGCAAAAAGATCTGCGCTCTTGTTGAGGTAAATCTTTCTCCTTTTGATTGTTTATGTTTCCTACACTATGTTCCCCATAAAATACATGTTGGAGTATATATATATATATATATATATATATAGTCCGGCTCTCTCTAGCGAACTGGAGGGAGCATAGCGACGGTTTTTTCCGTCGCTATAGAATAGAAAACCGACTTTCTATGCTATAGTGGCGGAAAAAACCGTCGCTATAGCCGGTTCGTTCTTAGTTCGCTCCCTCAAATTCGTTAGAGAAGCGAACTATATATATATATATATATATATATATATATATATATATATATACACACACACACACACACAACTCTAGCTTGTTTTGAGTACTGAATATAACAATTAACAAAATTGCACAAAATCTCAGGATTGTGTCTTAAGGTATACTATGCTAAGCTCCCCATAAAATACAAGTTGGAGTATATATATAATCATCTTTTGAGTTCTGAATATAACAATTAACAAAATTGCACAAAATCTCATGCTTGTGTCTTAATTAATGTACTGTCTAGTAATGCATTCCTTTAGGTCTCTAACCTTTCTAATTCTTCTTCTTCTACTCATCTTTTTCTTTTGTTTCTTTTTCCTCTAAAATTTTGAGTGAAAAATGTCTAATTAAAATAGCAAAAACACAAGAAAATACAAGTAGCAAGATGAAATGGAAAGATTACATTGACGTTGCATCCAAATGGCAACAGAATTGTCAGGATCATACAATAATTAGATGATAGCTACTTTTGAGACTTCGTTTGTAAAGCACTTGCATAGGGAGAGATTTGTAGTGAAGCGTAAGTCCAAAGCCAGTTTGGATCTAGTTGTAGATTCTAGAGAAGATTAGGTTGGAAGCGGGAGTATTTGTTGAAAAAGGCAAATTGGTGCTAGTCCAAAGTATGCTCGCTAGCATGCCTACATAGTATTTGTTATTCTGTAAATACAGTTTATTTAATATACAATATCAAACATAGTATAAACAAAACATAATTTAGAATGTAAATTATACTTGAACAAATCAGATTCTGGAAATACAAGATAGATTAATCCGAGTCATTTGAATTCACAAAGTCTCCTTGAAGCAAATTTATTCCCTCACTGGTGCTAAAGGTTATTGAATAATTACTTCCCAAGATAAAACGGATTTCCAATTCTTAATTAGCAGTACTTTGAAATTAAGAATTCTTCGAACACAATTTCTATGTTCTGTACTCGAACCTTATTGAGATGTTATGATGTTGTTATGCGTTATGAATTCTGGGAATGAATGGAAGAACAGACACTGCAAACGCAGAAAGGGACGAACAAAAATATACTGCAAACGCAGAACTGAAGAAAGAACAGAACGGGAAACGGGAAAAAACTTATGTTCTTTCTGAGCGCACAGATTGATTATTTATAGAATAATTCCGTGGCTTATCAGTTGGGATATGACCGTTGGCGCGAAAAACCGTTTGTCAAAACTACGTAGTATCGTGATAATAACTTAAACACAATCTGATAATATATTAAACATATTTTGTCCAAAAAAATATATATCACGACCCGACCCACCCGCCCGACTAGACGGCGGCGCGCGCGGGTTTGAACCAAGCCTTGGCTAGGTCCTCTCCCTTCCACAAAAGTGGGGCGCCCCTTGAGTGTGTGTCCCACATTAAATTAAGCTTCAAAATGCTTTAATATTTATTTTGTCAAACCCATTTCCAACAGTATTTGTATCTTGTTTAGTTGCTGGGGTCTCTTAACAAGAAGGAAAGAACATACATTTTGAGCTAAATCAACACACGGTTTCAGATATCTTAGTCATTCACTAGTGCCTTTTATTCGTTAAAATCAGGGGTTAATATTGCTCCAAGTTTACCATTTTCTTTGCTGTACTTTCAAGTCAGCTATGTTATAATTATTCAGTTGCGATTTAAAAAGGTCTAGCATAAGTGATGACAATGAGCATTTGAATCATATTTTCCTGTAACAGGTCCAAGCATGTGGTTCATTGGTGACGGAAGAGCACCCGTATGCGATGCTAATTCCTATTGAATTTTTTTTAATGGGATTCGGTTTGTTCAGACAATCAACCTTTCTTTCCTCGTCTAGTAATGGATCAAGCAATTCATGCATGGCACCGGAGCTTCTTTCTCTTGAGAGTATAAAGATTAAGCTTAAACCAATTAAAACTCGGGCAACCAAAGAAGTTTAATATCATCTCATAACAAATGCAGTTATTTTTAGTATATAATATCTTCAACGTAGCATATTCTTTCATTGAGGTCTTTGTTGATAGGGAA
This sequence comes from Panax quinquefolius, assembly GCA_020205615.1. Taxonomy (NCBI): domain Eukaryota; kingdom Viridiplantae; phylum Streptophyta; class Magnoliopsida; order Apiales; family Araliaceae; genus Panax; species Panax quinquefolius. The sequence goes on from CM035165.1 coordinate 53,634,576, forward strand.
GAGTATTGGTTGAGGTTCAATGAGAATTTATTCTTTTTAGCAGTGTAGATAGAATTGCATTAAAGATGTTAGGGGAAGATCATTTGTAACTTATGGTTTGATTTCATAAACAATGCTACTTATGAAATTTAATTCTTGACAGTAAGGTGACATAATATGATTTTGTTGTGAGGTATTAGTCCATGATGGATGTCTCTTTGATTTGGGTAAATTATTGATCTGGGTTACTGAACTTTTGGTTGAATTTCTGTCAGTGATATGGTATTTTGCCAGGAATTATACTGGGTCTTGATATTAGTACATGGTATTGCCAGGAATAAGATTGTCAAAAAGGAGAGTAGATCTTCTGTCCCCAATTTTATATTCCCTTGTGTCATAAAACTTAATTTTTTGTGCGTGTCCCTTTTATTTAATTTTAGAATTAATTGGTGTTAAGTAAGAGTTAGTGTCAATAAAATTTAAGTAAAGACGAGAAAATTAGAGACGAAGATCTGCTCTAGTCAAAAAGACCCTTATGCAACACCCCTCCCCAAACCCCGGCTGCGCGCGATGAATATGTGCAATGCATCTAAAAGATCATTCGTACTGTGTCTTGTAGCAATATTAATTTAAAACTAAACTCATCCTCTGCTTCAATCGTGTAGTATACTCATTTACCTACCTTTCCTCTTCTTCAAACTCTGATTCATATTTTTCATAGAGAAATCTGTGATCAAGTATAGAATAAAATTTATTTTGTATCATATCTAAGAGATTCCTTCTTTAGGGCCAAAGAAGTCCCTTCTTCCAAAGAGAAATGCAAGTATCAGATTTTTAACTTAAATTTAAGTAGTTTGTGGACATACATTTACCTACTTTTTTTGAGTTCAAGGTAAAGGTTTGCCTTGGGCACATTAAAGTATGAAATTTTCATATATATATTTTTGGGGAAATGGCAAAACGATATTATGAAGTATAAGCCGATTTTATTTTATATCTCTAGGTATAGTTATCATCAATTGTTATTTCAAAATATATTAAAAAAGAAAATTAATATTTTCACATAAAAATTGATATTTCTACGTGCACTTGAATAGTGAATAAGTCTCACCTCCATCTCACTTACATGTGAGAAAATTTTATTTTAACACGTGGAAATATTAATTTTCTAAAAATGTTATGTTTCTTATTTGGTCGGTCAAACTAACTTATGATCTGAAATTGTCGAGTATCGATTTCTTGATAGATCGACATTTTTATACTTGCATCAATTTTATACGCTTATAAGTTATAATATACTATTAGTACACATTTATTCTTTCCAAATTACATATTTATCTTAAAATGAAGTACTTTATATAAAAAAAAGAAAAAAAAAAGAAAAAAAGAAAAAGAGCATACTAAATTTTTGATTTCTTACTATCAGAACCCAGAAGGTAAAAATTCAAATTCTTCATACTCGAATTCTTCAAAACCAAAAATTGTTCAAAGTCGGAAGTTCTTCAAATCTAGAATTCATCTTCATATAATATGCGTACTATCAGTTGGAAGACGAACAACTAACTCTCTTATGTCCGATCTATAAAAACACCCCAACCAAAAAGATTGAGGTAATGACAGTTTAACCCATAGATCTCAGATTTGTTTCTTCACAACCCCAAATCTATCTATACTTGATACATAAAATCAAATATTTGTGTCGATCTCTGTGATTATTTTACCCAATTTGAATGTACAACGGTGATGGGTAACAACTTGTGAATCTAAGCTTTGGATTTGTATACGTCATTTTGAGGAGAGCCACTACAATCATAAAGTAAAATAGTAGAGCCCAAGTTACTTTACTATTTGAAGGCCAACTCTACGGGTGTATTCAATTAAGATTTTTAAATTTTTTTTTTAAATGATAAATTTTTATAGAATTTGTGGATTTTAATGACTTTAAAGACTTTTTTAAAATAATTTATATAGATTTTATGAAATAAATAACATACTTTTATAAACTTTTTATGAAGACTGTGATAAACTTTTGTATACTTCTAATATATAAAATTGAAAGATTATTATATTTAAGATTAAAATTATATAAAAATTATTTATTATATTTTTAGTGCATATATTATAAATAATAATTCACTGCTTATGATAACAACTTTCAGAAAACATATTATACCAAAAATTCAAGTTCTGACAATATTGAGAGATCTAAACATTAGAATACATATATATTATATAATATATTTATTACATGGCTTCTGATCATTCAATTATTGGCTTCATAATTTTATTTTTTTTCTTTCGGAGAAAACGAAATCCACACTCTTGTGTGAGCATGTGATTCAATACCGTATTGATTGCTTTACTATAATATATATATATATATATATATATATATAGGCCGGATCAGGTCCAAACTCTCGGACCGGATCAAAATTCGGACTTTTTTTTTGCTTTTTTTTCAAAACAACTAAAAATAAATAAATAAAAAATTATGGAACTTGAATTTTTAAATAATACAGTATTTTTTGTGTGATTTGGATACATATAACAAAATATGTATGTACAGTCTATGTAGACTATACATACATTTTTTGGTATAGGTATCTAAATCACGCCCAAAACATTGTATTATGGAAAAATTTGAGTTCCATAAAATATTAAACTTTTTTTTAGTTGTTTAAAAAAAAACTAAATAAATAAAAATTTGGGTTAGTATTTTAAGCCTATCAAGGAGTCCGGGACAGGATCCTAGTTATATATATATATATATATATATATATATATATATATATATATATATATATATATATATATAGTAGAGAGAGAGAAGAAGGATCAAGAAGCATTCCTTATCTAAAGACTCCTCCTTAAATAGCACTCCTTTATTAAAATTAAATGCGTTTTGGAGTTTTTTAAAAAAAAATAAGTAAGTAGCGGATGACATTTTTGTAAATAAAATGAAAGTAAGTGGGATCACCTTCTTTTAAAAACTCCAAAACGACGTAGTTTTAATAAAGGAGTGCTATTTAAGGAGGAATACTAGATAAGGAGAATGCTCTTGATCCTTGCTCTATACCACTCGCGTCCCCACTTGTTTTTTAAAAGAAACTCCAAAACGACGTAGTTTTTAATAAAAGAATGCTATTTAAGGAGGAATGCTTGTACTTTTTCCTTCTTTCCTCGATTACACGTACCGCGGGACAGATTAGGTCTTTAGTTATTTGTTTACTTATTAATATATCTTGTTAATTTTCTTAATTATAATATGATTTAATTTTATCCACATATAAATTAAATCCAATTAGTTTTGATTCCCAAATTTTACCAAATTAATTTATCCTTCACATATTAATACTTATTAGCCCATATAAAATAAATAACTAGTTTGACCTAATAAAAGACAAAGTTCAATTAAATTATTTAAAATATAAATTTAAATGTTATTTATTTATTTATTTTATTTCTTTATTATTATTTTTTTCTGGGTATTATACCGCGAATTTGTATTTACACCGCGAATTTCTGGGTTCCCTCTTTACTGGCGATCCTAATTTCTATTTTTGTGTTTAATATTTGGAAGTCTGTAGAAGTCTTTAGAGACGAGGTTAAACTTTGGATATGAATTGGTAGTTATAATTCTTCTTCTAAAGTCTGTCAAACTCTATCATTTGATATAAATATAAAAAATCTATGACTTTTTGAATACCAAAATATTTTTATAGACTTTGTAAAAATTTTAATTTAATACCACCTAACTTTTAAAGACATTAAAAAAGTTGTAATTGAATACCAGTAAACTTTTATAAACTCTTTAAATTTCTTGATTGAATACAACCAAAATTTTAAAGTCTTTAAAGTCTTTAAAAATCTTAATTGAATACCCCCCCTACGATTCCACTTCTGGAGTCAAAAATCGTACAGTACTTACACTCTGATGAGTCATTAGCAGGTTATGACATGACTCATAAACCTTAAACCACACTCTCAATGATGATTTTCATGTGTGTTTGCGATAAAAACAGATGTTTTAAAATAACAACTATATTTAAAGGACAAGGACACGTGTCTGCAACTGCACTATTCACAGTACTGTAAAAAATAACTTAAGGTGATCTTAGTAGACAATAAATTCAAAGTCAAATAATTGGGTATTGACAAGTGTTCAAATGGAGTAACAGTAACTTCTCAACGGAAATATCCCAAGAGAACTCTATAAAAGGACTACATCTTCAAGCATATCAACTAACGATTCATCAAGAGACAAAGTGCTGAAAGTTTAAGTTTTCAAAGCTCCACTCTACGATTTTGAGAAATATCAACCGCTGCTGAGTTATTTGAAGGAGGACTTAAAGTAACTTAATAACACCTCAAACATCTACATTTCTTCTTAGTGATTGGTGATCTTAGTGATCATCTATAATTAAGTCTTAGTGACTTACAAGATTCTTTATGAATATTTGTTGTAATAGCTCTTAGTGAGCTTGGTTTGTGTAACCAACGTATCATTAGTAGATCATCCCTACTCTCAGAGTATAAGAGAGAACTAGGAGACTTTTGTGCTCCGAACCTCTTAAAAATTCCTCTGTTATTTATATTATGCATTTTTACTTTTCTAATCACTCTATGTTTTATCTCTATGACTTGTTTCTACAATCTTCTCTAAATTTAGAATTGAGATTTTTTTAATCTTTAAATGAGATTTCAAACAATTAGACGTATCCAAATTCAATATGTTAAAAAGTGAATTAGGAATGTTGAATTTAAATTCTTAATATTATGCATCGGAGAAACTAACTCTACAAGAAGAAATCGTAGAACAAGAGAAAGCGAATCAAGGTTCGTAGAGTGGATCATAAAGTAAAAAAGAAACCGTAAAGTCAAAGATGCTTTATAAAAGAAAGCTCTAAGATATCCATCAAATCGTTGAGTGGAGAGTCAGAAGTTAAGGCGCGTGCAAGGACAAATCAAGCTTAAACGAGTAAACTGGAAAAGTAACTGTCTTATAATTGTAAGTTGTAGTTAAGATAGAATGTGCCTCCAACAACTATTCAACGTGTCCCACTCAGCCAAAATAGAGGGAAGTACATTTATATTTCAAAACTTTCAATTTGACTTTTGTGATTCATCTGCTCTAAACTTTCAACTCTCTCTCTAAGCCTAAGTTCATCTTACAAGTTCATGAATATGAACTAATTTCTTGTCTGTTAGATAAAATCAACCATTCAAAACATGTTGATCTGTCAAGTTATCCCAAGAAATTAGCTCTATTTCAACGAATTTGAGGGTGTTGAAGCCCATTTCAAAATAGTGCTAAATCTAGTATAGAAGGCAGGGTTTTACGAAGCTCTGAGGACGAATATAATGGTCGAAGAGTTTTATGTCAATAGATCTAGTGCAAACAGAGTCATTGCCACTAAAGTGGGAGACACTACTCTCACCTACGAAGTCGAGGAGTTCAATCAACTTCTAGGGTTTGTAAATGAAGGAGCCCTAAATTTTGAAGGTGTGGATGTAAAGTAAGGGTTAGATTTTTTGGATATAAGAAGAACCTAAAGTTAAATGGGATCAAGAAGAAGGAGTTTCCCCATGACTTTGAGTTTTTGGCTAACCTTGTAGAAAACTGCATTCTCTGCAAGCACTATGCAAATGACTTTATCAGTGAGCTTCAACTAAAGGTTATGTCAACCATAACCATGGAAAAGAAAATCAATTTTGGAGAAGTATTGGTTACCTTCATCTCCAAATGGTTTAAAGATGTTGAGGAGAGGAAGGTTGAAGGAAAACCTTTTCCAAAGATATTTTGTGGAAGATTTATCAGCATTCTGCTGAAGAAGAAGATGAGGAAGCATCTAGATGAAAAGGAGGCAAATGCTCTGAATATTAACAAAAAGATAACCAAAAAGTTGTTTGGGAATTGGAAGAGAAATCTAGTTGAAATTTTAAAATCTAAGTAGTCTGAGGGAAGTGAGAAGATCCTACCTCAGTGAAGTTCAGAAGCCTGCCATGGTGAAGTCAAAGAGGAAGCTGGTAGAGGTAGAAGAAGAAAATTTAAGGGGCTCTGCAGCTCCAAACTTTCTTGAGGCATTGACTTCAATTGTTAAAAAGCCACCTCAGAAAATGGTGAAGGTGGTCCCTACAACCATACAAACCAAGCAACATGGTCTGATAAATAAGAAGGAAGAAAATAAAAAAGTTCTAAGGACTTTCAAGACAAATCAAACGTTACTGAGAAGAGGGATTTAAGTAAAGAGAAATCTATAGATAAAATCGATGACTCTGTCTCTCTAAGTCAACTTGTTAAAGAAAAGGGTTGGAAGGGTAAATGCTTCAGGAAGACCACTGTTTAGCCACCTCCCAAATCTACTCTTGAACTATTTGAAGAATAGTATGAAAAGTTAAATAAAAGACGCACTGATGCTGCTGCTAAAGAAGGTCTAACCCTTGCTAAATGGGATAGACAACAAACTCAGGAAAGCAAAAGTTGCTAAGATGGCTAAGTCTGACATGATCGTTTCAGTTGAGGATCCAATTTCTTCCAAGCCGATCGTAGAGTCTTCCAGCTCTTCGATTGTAGAGCATGAAGTAGCAACTGAAGTGATGGATGGGATGACTTATGAGCCTAAGCCTACTAATAAAGAATTGATGGCTGTGAAGGTTTGAACCTGAGTCAATTCCAAACAAGAGAAAAATGAGAAAGTTGATTGAGAAGAAGAAGCAAAAGTCTAAAAAGGCATTTGAGCCTTCAAAGAAAATAAAGGCTACATCTGAGGGGGAGCAAAAAGCTTTGAGTTCTTCTGATGATTCCTTGGAGCTTACCAAAATCATTCAATATGTGGTAAATGACCTCATAAATGAACCTAACAGATCTGCTACTATGCAAGAAGATGCTCCATCTTAGGGGGAGGAAGTTGAAGCTGAACTTAAATGAACTCTAATCCCTAAAGAAGCAACAACAAGGTCTGAAAACATGGAGTTCTTGGGCGAAGGTGTGATGCCCCCAAATTCAAACACTTATATTTCAAATTCGGTGCTTCACGATCTAACTTAAATAAAAAACTAAAATCTAAAATAACGGAATAATAGAATAATTTACATTGAAATAATATAAATATTCTCATCCCAAGGTCTCGCAATCGTTACTAACTTAAAACATAACTTAAACAGTTACTTAACTTAATACATAATACTAATTAAGTATTATTACAAACATGATAATAATACGTTTCTAGCATAAAGGACTAAAGCTACTCCATAGCCTTGCCCTTGCCCTTATCCTTCCTTTAAGTACTACCTTATTCTGTCTTAATTGAAATATTTTATGGAAGCAAGGATGAACAACAAATTTGCCCAGCAAGTAATATAGCAATAAGGGTAAACATGTATATAAATTTCATGATCTCAAGGGTATAACGGTAAATGATAGTTTAGAAATTAAAGGAATAATGTTGGAAGCAAGAATTATCCGTTGTTCCAAATCTGACCTTTGAATAAACATAAGAATCATTATGGACTGAAATTTATTCAACAGAATTCAGAAGTTTCGATACTTTAAGGTTTAAAGAAGATTAAACACTGAGTAGTCACTATGGACCAAGAACTCTTGTTAGAATTAATAGTATTTGACTGACAATTCAATATAAACAAGTACAACAACTGATCAACATATAGTACCCTACATTATGCATAACATTTAAACATGTTGTTTGTGCGCACGTTGATTCCGACAATATAAAATATCCCCTTCTAAGAGGTTGTTCATCTCAGTAGATATATAAGATTCCACACCAAAAAAATTGGTTTGGATCGCTTTCTAACTCATAGATTTATTTGTCTAGCAGAATCAAATGGCTTAGACACCTTTCTCAATACATTTAAGAATAATAAGTTCAAACTCGTAACATGATTCAAGATATAAAGTTTAAGTCGAATTTCAGAATATGAATAATGATTCATTCGAGTATAAATATTTGCTCAATAATTATACGGTTGATATAATAACAATTCAAAACTCGCACAATATCCAAAGTTGTGAAAGTTAGGGAAATTGCCTTTCGCGTCGATTACCACTTATAGCTTAATTTCACTTCAATGTCCTATTGTATCATACTTATGTATATATACACATTCATTAGTAACCCAAACTTGCTATATAACTAACCATCCTACACACACATATTCAATCACATATACATACATAGTGGCACACTATCAACCCACATTGTTTTGAAATTAACGTCGTCTTTACTTTCTAAAAACTTCATGTTATATAACTACTACACAATTGAACACTTTAAATCTTCATTCAAACCTTGTTTTAGAACTCAGGATAATAATTTAAACTTGCTATAAGGTTCTGATTACAATTTAAAACAATCTGTCAAAATTGGCATGTGGTGCAGCTGCACTACATTATGACTGGGGAGTGGCTCAACTGCGCAGCTCCCTGTCAATTCCAGAGTTGAGTTTTGATTTTCCTGGTCCTAGCTTACTTCTAGCATACATAGTTCTCAACTTGTATTCAACTTCTTTACACATAGGTAGCATAGGTTATCATTTGAAAACTTACTTTAAAACATGCTTAAATCGTCCATATCGTGTCTAATTAGCGTAGACACTAGAAATTTTTGCATTCTTGTTATTACCCATGCAGGAGGGCAAAACTATCTTTTACATCTTGGAGACAACCCCAAAAAATCACAAACACGATTAAACCCCAGAGACAGTCTTGTGGGACATCAAATAAAACTCAGAGGAAACCCTGAGGACAAACAGAGTCAACAGAGGTTAAACCCAGGAGATAACCCTGAGGGAAAATAGTCAAAATCCATTTCAACCCCAGACACAACCCTGGGCATGGAAAAGTGGAATGTTGATAACACAACATCAAGCCACAAACATCCAGCTGAAAACATGGTCATAAAGAACCATCACAGCAATCCCGAGTGTAAACTACTCAAAAGACAGCTCAACAGATTGCCTGCGAAGACCTGAAGATGCTATTCTGGCCATGGATTTGAAAAAGGGCAAGCCCGATGTCATTGCGTAGCTCTCAGAAAGAGCTTTCTGGAATGTTATGGCACATATCCACAGGATTTCCGAATTGCAAGTTATGAAGGTTTCAAGCAAACTGCATGTTGATCGAGGTACACGTACTTCGAGATGATGGGGCCCACCAGGCTCAGCCGTAGGTACACTTGCGGCTGATCGATTTATATATATTAGCCTCCATTAGCCAAAAAAATAAGTTTGGATGGAGAGAGAAATCCAGCCATTTGAGAGAGAACGACAACTTTTCTTTCGTTTAATATTTGTAAATCTCTTATATAAACACTCTTATACACATATATAGCAACATATCAAATTTTAATTGGTAGAAACTGAGTTCTGAAGCACCAAAGCCATTCAATAGTCATTCTCGTGCAATATCGTAAGATCTCTTCAGATTTGCTTCTTTTTCTTGCTTTATGCTATATAAAAGTACTATATATATATATAGATCTGTCTCTATATGGCATAGATCTGGTTTTTTAACTGTTCAATTTTATGTAAATAGTCAGTATTTGTGTTTTCTTGACTAGATCTCTACTAGATCTAGCTTTTAATCGGTTCAAAAGTTATAAAACTTGAACCTGAAAGCTAGAATGACTCAGATCTGTATAGATCTCATTTTCTTTTTAGTTTTGTAAATATTCATCAACCACGTGGCTCTAGATTTGTATCTAGAGGATGCTGGAAGCTTTGGCTATGAGCATGCAAGGATTTAACTGAAGAATCCTTTGTTTTGCGACGTCTAGAAATAAACATGCATTTTATTTTAATATATTCATTGTGTAAGTTGTTAAATGATATCATGCGAGCCTAGGAACCAAAGGGTCAATGATTCAATCAATGGATCTAGATCTGGTTTCAAAGATGGATTTGTTTAAGTTGTATAGCCAACTTGCAATCTAGTGTACATGTAACTGCATGGCTTAAAATAATTGTCTAGATTTAAGTCTCTAAAATAGTGAAAATTGTGCATGTGGTGTTCGGGCTTACTTCGATGGTTTTCATACCCATAAGAAGTCTGACACATACGCACACACACACACACACACACACATATACATACTGTCAAAGATGCTTTGCATCTTAAATAAAATCAAATCAAGAAAAATATGAAATAAAATAGAAGTATCAAAGGTCTCAATTAATTGTCTAGATTTAAGGCTCTAAAATAGTGAAAATTGTGCATGTGGTGTTCGGGCTTACTTCGATGGTTTTCATACCCATAAGAAGTCTGACACATACGCGCGCGCGCGCACACACACACACACACACACACACACACATATATATATATATATATATACTGTCAAAGATGCTTTGCATCTTAAATAAAATCAAATCAAGATAAATATGAAATAAAATAGAAGTATCAAAGGTCTCAATTCATATGGGAGCGAAAGGGTTTGAAAACAGATTTTCAAAAATTCACTTTCATATACTTGTTAAAAATGAACTTTTCAATAGATTAAACCCTTCGTATATAGGTGCAAAAGAGGCATGTCACTACTTTCAAATAAAGCACAAAATATCTTTTCAAATTCAAGGCTTTTAAACACACACACACACGCACACACAATGCATAAGGAATGAAAAAGTAGCGGTAATCGTATTTCATGAAAGTCGAGGGGTGCCTAACACATTCCCATCGCTTAAGAAAGCCCCCAAACTCAATGAATCTCGGGTTCCATACCAATTAAACAGAGTCACATATTGGGTCATATTGCGAAAACCTTTCAAAATCTGATTGAGTTGGTACAACCATTTAAACTCATACCAACTGGTGGCTCTGTCTAATTTGGCCCAATCATTCAAATCAAACTTTTCAAATCGTTGACATTGTATGTCGGTCTTTCCAAAATTGTATCCTTTAAGAAAGATAAAATCAACACAGTGAAATCTAAAGGATATAGAACGCGATAGGAAAGGAAAATTTCCCGGCATCAACAGGTGGCGACTCTGCTGGGGACATTAGAGGGCTTAAGCCGCATTTTAATCTTTTCAATTCCCTTTTTATTTGCATGTGTGTGAATGTTGTCTTTACATTGAATGAATGTGAATGAATATCTTTGTACAGTGCTTTATATTAGTGCTTCGCATAATGTTATTATATTTCATGTGGTGAGGCGCGATGAATGTATGTTGTGTGGTTCCTCCATTAGGAGGCAATCCCGTCGGTGGCTGATTATTGGACTCAAGTGGAGACTAATCCTGCGAGGCTTAGGAAAGGTGCCACTCAGTTCCGCTCCAATTGAAAGATCGAATTAACTTTTCATCTAGTAGATTGCGATGATCTGGGAACCTTCATGTCGAAAAACCCGTGAGAGTAACCTAAGATAGGTCAACCGCTGATAAACCAAATCGCGAAGATAAGTCTCTTCATGCATTTCCTTTCAATTCATGTCAAATGTCAATTCTATATCAAATGTCAAATTCAATTCCATGTCAAATATTAAATATCAATTCCTGTTAAATGTTAAATTCCATGTCAAATATCAAACCTTGTCGTATTTTCCTATCATCAAAACAATAAACATTTGTTTTGCAGGAAATTATTATAAAAACCTTAAAACTTAGATATTGCATAGCATGCATATCCTTAACACTTTTATCAGGACTAAACTACATAACTTTTGTTTGTAGGGAAAGATTGGTCCCATTACTAGATCGAAGTTTAAAAAGGCACAACGCCTATCTTTAGAAATGGCTATAGGTGCCCTATCTGAATCTGCCCCGGTATCTCGAGAGGAGTTTAAGGGTCTCAAAAATCAAATAGCCGAGTTGGCTATTTTTCCGAAAGAATAGAGTAAAAATACTCAGGGTCAACAGATACCCACTTAACCAGAGTCCTCTACACAAGGAGGCAGTCAAAATACTGATACAAAGATAGAAGAACAGATACCTGAACCTTAGTCTAATGAAGTGTTGGGTCTCCAACTTTTAGTTTTATTTTGATGATAACAATAAATAGTAAATAAATTAATTAAAATGGTAGAACTCTATCCATAGGATTTATATTATAATTGTTTTAATTATCTTATTTATTTTGACCAAAAATATTTTATAAATCTTATTTAATTGATTTTCTTGATCTTGATTTTTAAAAATGTTAAAATTAATTGGGTCATGCATTTTGGGACAAAAATCATATGAGGATCATCAAATGCTTGTTTGACCGAATTTGGAAAGAAGATGAAAATTTTAATTAAATCATTTTTGACATATGGGCATTTTTCTATTTATTCTCAAATTAATTTTATTATTTTAAAAATTATTTATTGTATGCATATATTATTAAAATAATATATAAGTATATATATATATATATCATATAACAAAAATATGTTTAACTAAAGTATGTTTATACCTATATATATAAAACCGTAACTAAAGTATGTTTATACCTATATATATAAAACCGTATATATATATATATATATAAAAGTAATCATTGCATGTTTTTAAATATATATATATATATATATATATATATATATACGGGTGTGTGAAGTATGTATATATATGTGAGTATATAATATATTATATATATGTGGCGCATGCATGCATTACATGATATAAATAATAATATACATATATTAAATGCATGTGTGTGTGCTTATGTTGAATGTGCTGAAACCGTGTATAAAGAATGAGCTGGCAAATTTTTTAAACTAAAACCATGACATTCTTTTTGGGACAAAACCGTGTGTACTGGCATTTAGTTTTAAACATGTGTTAGTAAAAGAGTGCAATAAATGCTAGTGAATTGATTTTCAGCCCGAGCGGAATCGTTAGTACTTCAGTGTAAAATCTGTTCCAATATGGACTGTTCAATTCAATTTTTTTTTTCATTTAACCGTGCATTTAAAATCAGATTTTCAAAATTATATTTTTATTCTTGATTTTAAAAATCTATAAATAGAAGACATTTAATTTATTTTATTTTGCTAATTCACTTTCAAAAAAAACTTATTTCTTTCCTACATACTCTCTCTCTCTACTTATCAAAGTTCTAATCATTTAAGAAAATAAAAATTGGTCTAAACAAATTGGGATAAGTTATTTGATTAAATTTATTTGAATTATTGCTTTCTTATTTATATTTATAGATATAAGAATATACATTGTTATACACAATTCTATATATCTATATTTTATCTATTTATCAAATAAAAGGATACTTGGGCGCCGCAAGGCTACGGAGATACACCTCTACGGAGAGGAATTCGAACCGTACGATTCCTTATAGTCCTCAGTAATCTTTTATTGATATTATTTATATAAATATCGTAAAATAGATAAGACACTTGATAGCTCAAAATAATACTGAGATATTCCTCCAAAAAAGAGAATCATCCGAACCAGATTTGAGAATTGTAGTGATATATTAAAAATATTTATATAAATATCAATTGTGAATTTATAAATTTTTTCAGTATTTAGGCTTATAAAGAAGAAGAATCTGTAAGACCCCAACTTTCATAAATAAAGATTAATTTTTCTCAAAATATATTTTTAAATATTATGGTGTGGTTTTGATATAATGTTATAGTTGTAGGTAATATTTATAAATTTTGCAAAGTATGCAAGTTGTTATAAAATATTCGATTGGTCGGGGAATATTCTTTTTATCGCGGAATATCCGTACGATGACACAATCATTGGTGGACCCCATAACGGAATTGCTGTCGGAGTTAGAAAATGACAAAAATAACTTTTTATAAAAATAACTACGAATGTTTCTATCGTTAAGCTGTTGAAATACCGGTGATAAAATTACAAGATGTCTGGCGTGGTTGCATAAGTAGTACACACGGTATTGATGCTTACGTGAGAAGTCACTCAGTTATACTCAATTATTGCTACAGTAATTACTGTTCAATATTTTATTTTATTGATTTAATAATTACTACGTTGATATTTTTTATTATTGATTCCATAATTGTCATTGCACAATATTTCAAATTATAGAATCAATAATTCATATTATTTGAATAATATTACTCCCTACGTCCCATGATAAAAGTCCTTATTACTATTTTGGGTAGTCCCATGTTAAATGTCCATTTTCCTTTAATAACCAAACTTTTACACATATTTTTCTATTATACACGTAGCATTAAATATCTCATACTTTTCTTATTCTAATTCTCTCTCCATATTTAATGAAATTATTATGGGCAATTTTGTCATTTTATTCATCTTCTTAATATGCGTAAAAAGTCCACCATGACTTTTATTCTTGGACGGAGGGAGTATTAGATAGCATTATTGATAATGTCTAGAAAGTTCTGTCGAGAAAAGGGGTTTGGTCACCTAATTGCGTGCCAACATGGAGAAATCCTTATCGGAAAGCCACCTCTTTCTTGGGAACGACCTGGTTGTCAATATTGTAGTTCTGTAATATTATTTGTGAATAATAAATGGTTGATATATATGATAAGAAAATATTTATTTAATGTGGATTTAAACGGAGGAATGTCTAGCATGTGGCATTTGTTGAAAGTTGGTATTTTATCTTTTCCGATAAAATAATTCATTCAAATATATTATTATAATATTACATTATAGTAGTATGATGTGATTATATAATAGTTTGATTTTTAAGTTGAATGGTAGCTTTATTATAGTAAATTCATGGTATAAAAGTAAAATGAGGTGGAAGAGAACAAATTGAATTTGAATTCTGATGATATAAGCAATGATGTCATTGAAACGATGATGTAAGCAATGATGTCATCAGAACGATGAGGTAAGCAATGATGTCATATGATCGATGATGTCATAAATTATGGTAAAAAAGACTATTTTACCCTTACTTACTCGCCAAGCCTATAAATAGAAGTTTCATTTCTTCATTATTTTCACCAATTCATTCAAGTATAGAGAGAAAGTATAGAAGGAATAAGAAAAAAAGAAGAGTATATTGTTACTACACTATTATTAAAGTATCCTATCTCCTACTAAGGTAAGGGTATAATTTTTCAGATTCGTAAGTGATATTATTCTTATTCAATATTTGTAAGAAACAATATTTTCTTCCATACTCTATAGTATGTAAGTAATATTATTTCATTTCATATTCCTAATTCTTCACTTATGTTGATAAGTATTGCTTCTAAACTCCATGAAATTAGTAGAATATCCTTGATATTTGCGCTTCATCTAGTATCTTTTATGGAAATATTATTTCGAGCATTCTTGATAATTTTAATCTTTTTCATGTCGGGGTACTATTCACGGGTTACTATTCCTGCAGTACTATTCACGGGGTACTATTCACTCGAGTACTATTCACTCGGGGTACTATTCATGACAAAAATTGATATCTTTTCGGTCCAAATTATTTTTGATACAATATTATTCTTGAATTTTACTCCACAAAGTAGTATTATGTTGACAATTTGGAAGTTTTTGAATTCTGGATAAATTAAATTATAAATCTTTAAAGTTTTTCCTTTGCTTTCATTTAATTGAATTCTTATATCATTGTCGTCATCCTCATGCTTATATTATGATAAAAGTCATCTTTAGCTTACGTGCATAGATGGACTGTTGATTGGTATGATTATAACCAGGGATTATTCAGTATAATCATGACCATAATATTACAAATGATGTGGTAAAATTTCTCATTGGTCTGTAGTGCAAAGATGAACAGGTGTTGAGATGATCATGACCATTGGTGAAAACACGGATATCCTTGGCCTGTAGTGCATGGATAATTCGTGGTTGTGATACTAATGAATATCCTTGGCCCGTTGTGCATGTATAATTCAGTGATGTGGATTATTTATTAAGCTGAGTCTCAGCGATAAAATTTATGATAACCTTTTTAAATCATAGAAGATAGTAGATATCATGCTTTACTTGAATCTTCTAATAGATTGCTTGTTCCACTGCAATTAAAGTTGATGTTATTATAATTTATTAGTTTAACACTGTTGAAGGCTAACGATGATTTATTCTGCATTATCTTAGTCATAATATTTCTTACTGGGCTAGTTGAGCTCACCCTTTGCTTTCATGTTCTCTTCTTGAAATGAGAATATAAATTTGGGACTAGTCGGGAAACGGAGTGACGGTCCAGATGTTTGCATTAGTAGTCCTCATTATTCTGTGAAATAGTGTGATAATAATTATAATGAGGACTTATTTTGAGTTTGAATATTGTCTAGAAGACAATATTTGTATTAAAACTCATAATTTATGTTTTGTCGTATTTGTGACTCCCCCAAAATTAGGTATACATCACCCATCTTGGGTCGCCAGATACATGGTACAGAATTTAAATACAAACTAATTATACAGCAGTCGTGTAAAATACGACAAGACATAACTGTGAGTTTTAATACAAATATTGTCATCTAGACAATATCCACACTCAATGGAGTCCTCATTATATTTATTGTCACATTATTTAATGTAATAGTGAGGACTACTAATTCTATCATCGGACCGGCTACTTCGCTCCTCGACTACTAGTCCCAAACTAACGCTCTCATTTCCGAGAAGAGAACAGTGAAAGAAAAGGATGAGCTTAACTAGCCCAGTAAGAAATATTATGACTAAGATAATGCTGAATAATTTATCGTTAGCCTTCAACAAATAATAAACCGATAAAATATAATAGACATCAAGTTTAACTGCAGAGGAACAAACAATCCATTAGAAGAGTCAAGTAGAACATAATATCTACTATCTCTTCTAGATTAAAAGTCAATCGTTGATATTTTATTCCTGCATTTACTCATCAACAGTTCTTTGTTATACTCAAGACAAATAAAACTTTCATCACTTGTCTTCACCGAACCATTAAAGATGTCGATTAAATTCACAATTCATATTTATAATAATGTGAATTAATAGTTCCTTCTTGCCACAAAGGCTTAATAGAACGTTTACTCAATATCCTTACCCCAAAGGCTAAAGATATTCAAATGTAATAACAATGATCATACCAATCAGTTGTCTATCTTTGCACTACGGGCCAAAGATATTCAACTATAAAATTAATGGTCATGATCATACCAATCAATTGCTGTGTCGATTGCACTACTGACCAAAGACATTCAACTGTTAACAAATGGTCATGATAAATGTAAATCACATCATTGAATTATCCATACTACTACGGCGAGGATATTCGTTAGTATCACTTAGTGGTCATGATCATGTCATACACCGTCCATCTTCACACTACGGGTCAAAGCTATCAAACAATAGATCATCTTTGCACTACGTGCCAAAGATATTCAACAACATATCATCTTTCAGACTACAAAGCCAAAGACATACAAATTGTAAAACCAATAACCAATAAAGTATAATAAAGAATGGAATAATAAAAGAATTTTACCATGTATTAAGTACTTGTGCATGAATGAGTTATTCCAACATAATAATAAAGAATGGAATAATAAAAGAATTTCACCATGTATGCGAAGACTGGCGCATGAGCGAGTTATTCCAACATAATAATAGTACTGGCGCATGATAGAAAGTTATTCCAACATAATAATAAAGAATGGAATAATAAAAGAATTTCACCACGCATGCGATCTTGATGTATGAAAAGTTATTCCAACATAATAATAAAGAATGAAATAATAAAAAATTTCACCATGTATGCGATTACTTGGCATATCTGAGTTATTCCAATATAATAATAAAGAATGGAATAATAAAAGAATTTCACCATGTATGCGAAGATTTAGCATATACATGTTATTCCAACATAATAATAAAGAATGGAATAATGTGAAGAATTTCACCATGCGTCGTAATCCGCATGCAGACAGGTTATTCAAGCGAAGAATAATAAATAATGGAACCAGTTGTGAGACCCCAGATTTTATCAATAAAGATTTAAATTTTGTCGAAATAATTTTAATATTATGGTGTGAATTTGAGATAATATTATAGTTGTGGGTAGTATTTATAAATTTTGCAAAGTATGCAAGTGGTTATATTATATTCGATAATTGGGAATATTTGGTTTAGCGAGAGAATATTCGTATAACTACTCAATCATTGGTGGACCCCAATGTAATTATTATCGGATCGAGAAAGCGACAAAAATATTTTATTGAAATAACGGCGGAAGTTTTGGTTGATCTTTGTTGAACTACCTCTCGGTAGTAAAAGTACGAGAATACGTGTAGCGTAGAAGAAGATTGCAGTATTGATTATTGATCTTTATGTGTGAAAGTCACCGGTTTGATCCATTATTGTCAATTAATAATATGAATTATTATAGCGATAATGACGTTTTGTTTTATTCGTATTATTAACGTAATAAAAGCGAAACATCTTTTATATAAAATAGAATACTTTATTAAAGTTATTCTATAAATAGAATATATTATATTTTATTATGCATAGTATTATATTATAATTGTTTTAATTATCTTATTTATTTTGACCAAAAATATTTTATAAATCTTATTTAATTGATTTTCTTGATCTTGATTTTTAAAATGTTAAAATTAATTGGGTCATGCATTTTGGGACAAAAATCATATGAGGATCATCAAATGCTTGTTTGACCGAATTTGGAAAGAAGATGAAAATTTTGATTAAATCATTTTTGACATATGGGCATTTTTCTATTTATTCTCAAATTAATTTTATTATTTTAAAAATTATTTATTGTATGCATATATTATTAAAATAATATATAAGTATATATATATATATATATATATATGTGGCGCATGCATGCATTACATGATATATATATTAAATGCATGTGTGTGCGCTTATGTTGAATGTGCTGAAACCGTGTATAAAGAATGAGCTGGCAAATTTTTTAAACCAAAACCATGACATTTTTTTTGGGACAAAACCGTGTGTGCTGGCATTTGGTTTTCAACATGTGTTTGTCAAAGAGTGCAATAAATGCTAGTGAATTGATTTTTAGCCTGGGCGGAATTATGAGTACTTCCGCGTAAAATCTTTTCCAATCTGGACCGTTCAATTCAAATTTTTTTCATTCAAACTGTGCGTTTAAAATCAAATTTTCAAAATTTTGCCCTGACTTCAAAAATCTATAAATAGGAGGCATTTATTTCATTTTATTTTGCCAATTCACTTTCAAGAAAAGCTTATTTCTCTCCTACATACTCTCTCTCTATGAAGCTTTCTCTCTCTACTTATCAAAGTTCTAATCATTTGAGAAGAGAAAAATTGGTCTAAAGAAATTGAGATAAGTTATTTGATTTAATTTATTTGAATTATCTCTTGCTTATTTATATTTATAGATATACGAATATATATTGTTATACACAATATATATATATATATATATATATATATATATATATATATATATCTATATTTCATCTATTTATCAAATAAAAAGATACTTTTGGTATGAAATCTGAGATACACCTCTACGGAGAGGAATTGAGCCGTGCATTTATTCCTTATAGTCTTGATAACTTTTTATTGATATTATTTATATAAATATCATAAAATAGATATCTGACACTTGATATTTCAAAACAACACCTGAGATATTCCTCCAAAAAGGGAATCATCCGAACGAATTTGAGAATCGTAGTGATCTATTGAAAATATTTATAAAAATATCAATTGTGAAATTATAAATTTTGTCGCATTTTAGACGCAAGGCTACGGAATACACCTCTATAAAGAGGAATTGAATCTGTCACGATTCCTTATAAGATTAAGTGACATTATTTATAAAAGCTCACATAATAGATAAAATATTGTTATATATTATATGAGTTAAACAAATATATTTGTTATATCAAGTATTCGCTTAGCGATTTATTTATTATACTTGATATATGTCATCACGGTATTTGATCATAAATTTATTTATTCATAAAATACTTGTTGCATAATATAAAAGTTATTTAAACTTTTATTTCACAAACTTAAGTGAATATATTTACTTAAATAAAAGCATATTTGATTCAAAGCTTAAAACAACTTATTTGCTTACTCAGAAACATTTTCACTCTAAAAGTTGTTTAAATTTAAAGTGACTTTTCTTTTGTAACGACCCCAAAATTCATACAATAATATTCTCCTTCTCGATCGTTAACAATACATCTTTAATCTATCTTTACATCATTATTCGATATTAAAATCACTAAAAATACGGAATATTTAAAACTTTTATACATTTCCTTCTTTATTGCCCTAAATCGCAACCTTTACATTACATATCTTCGATTCAAATTTATATCATGAATCGTTACAACAAAATGACTATACAAAGTCTTACATCATAAATAGATATCCATATACACCGGATAGCTCAACTTACAATTCAACAACATGTTACATTCAAAATATTAAATACATTTCCCATAAAACATAAGTAATCTTCTTGAGTATGGATCTCTATAATTCGCGAGCTTTATATCCTTATTTTAAATCTTTAACTTTTGCAAAATGATTATTTGCAAGGTTGAGCTCGACAGCCCAGCAAAATCTAATAGTTTTCATGCATCACATAACACATAATAACATACTCAACATATATCTCATAAACATTGAACTAACACAACATACATGTTGCATTTCATATAACAAGTATAAAGATTGAGTTCCTTACTCAATCAACATTCATTATTCAATCAACATAGTCATAAATTGACTTTAACATTTCATACTTTAAATATATATAGAACACATCATGCTCTTTGCAACAAATATTTAAAACATTTCATCATCAAGTTCACATAACAAATAGGAACTGAAAGACTTGCCTTGATCGTTGTTTACCAATAAAAGTTTAACAACTTACAGTTATCTGCACTTCATGTGCCCTACACAATTATATAATCATACACATCAACTATTAGTCACATAACAACACATAGTAATGTAAACTCTACTCCACATCTCATCATCCTTCCTGTTAATTAGCACACAATGTTAAATTAGATTGTGTTAACTTTTTGACTTATGTAATATTCAAAATTTATATAAGTGTTTAAGTCTTGCCAGGAATACTTATGAGTTTTATATTAAACCCATTACATATCTTATAATATCCATTTCATTTGACTTAAAATACTTTTTACGTTCATTAACACTTATCACGGCGTTTCGACGTTTATTCGTCACACGTCCGATTTGCCTCTCTTGTGTATGCTTACTATGCTTCTATAACTTATCTAATACATTATTTATTAATTTTAAGCATAATTATGTTTACTTACATTCATGTTTTATAACTTAGAATAACATCTTTTATCGTCAAAAGCACTACACATGCATACGTGCATGCCCGACGCCCTCTGATTGCCCATGAAAATATAACAGTCCTAAATATGACCATTTTGACCACTGTTCCCGACATCAAATTGAAAAACTTAAAGAACAATGGTTGTTGGTATACTCGTCCTCGTTTCGGATCATCTTGAATCACCTCAATCGGAGTTCGTATGAAAACGTTATGTTCATTTTAGTAAAACATGTCCGGTTAGTTTTTTTTTCCAAAATTTGGCTAGGCGACCTACCCCCCCCCTTTGGGCGGGGTTTTTATACTAGGGGGGCCCACCGAGGCGGGGGTTCCTTCTGCTAATTCATGATTTTTCATCCCAAACACTACAGAAAGCCAAATTAGGCCTATAAACTCTTTTCTAACAACCATACCAACCTACCCAAGGTGTAATATGTTTACAGAAACATAAACTAATGTTTCTAACACGTTTTTAACCACATAAACAACATAGACATCAAAGATTACAACCTTTAATTTCACTATTTCTCTTCTTTCTTCTTCTTTTGACATTGATAGCGAAATTATTCGCTGTGAATTCGTTTTTAAACCAATTCAAGTGATTCTAATTGTGATAACTCATATTCTTAACATACTAACATAATACATGATCAATTTCAACAATAAATCATAACTAAACATCAATTTGATAGTTTAAAAAGCCATTTTTCAGAAATTAATTCACAGAAAATCATTATTAACAAAATTCCTCTTGTTTATCAAAATTACATGGATTGAATTGCTAGAACAACCATATAACTCATAATCAAACACTATGAACATGATTTCATCATGTTCATCATATCTTTAATGCGCCCCAAAATAGGTCCATTCCATCCAACCCATTACGAAGTCGCCAAATACATGATACGAAATAACTACAACTTTATTATTACAACATATAAACTATGAGTTTAAATACGAGATATTGCCATCTAGACAATATCCACACGCAAATAAATCCCCATCATAATTATTGATACATTATTTTACAAAATGGTGAGGACTACTAAACAACTCTCTCTAGAACCTTCATTCCATACCCAGAGCTAGTACTCGCTACATTCTCGCCTCACGAGAAGAAAAATGGAACAACAAGGAAAAGGGTGAGCTCAACTAGCCCGATAAAGAATATTATGACTAAGATAATATACAACAAATTATCGTTAGTCTCCAACGAGGAAAAATCTAATAGAATCTGATAGATGACAAATTTTAAATCAATATTCATGGTGAAATAATAATTCATTAGAAGAGTTAAGTAGAGAATGTAAACTACTATCTTCTATATATGAATTTAAAAAGTTCATCGTCGATATTTTATCCTGTAACATCAATCAATATATATACGGAATCAAATATTCATCTTTGCACTCTGAGGCGAAGATATTCATCGATTAGTCGTATTCATCTCAACACTGTTCATCTTTACTCTACGGGCCAAAGATATTCATCGATCGGTCGTATTCATCTCAACACACTGTTCATCTTTGCACTATGGACCAAAGATATTCATCAAAAATCATTCATCTTTTTACCTTCTGGGCCAAAGATATTTGATAATATCATCATTTAGGGTGAGGATGATGAAAAATATTTTAAAAGAAAAGCGAATCCGGTGAAACAAAAAAGAACAAATATTAAGGATTCGTATTTTAAACAATCCAGTTCAAAAATACTTCAAAAATAATCATAGTGGAGTAAAATTGAGAATGATCAAAACATGGATCAATCAAAGCTAGTATCCGAATAGATATTTTAGACGAAAAGAAGAAATTTCATTTTTTAAATTGAATAGTGTAGTAGTATTCGTGAATAGTGTCGTATCGTGAATAGTCTGAGTATCGTGAATAGTAACTCAGACACCAAAAGATAGAAATTTCACAAAAAAACATCTTCACGCTTCATGAATAGTACCGTGAATAGTAACTCGTGAATAGTAACTTCGTGAATAGTAACTCGTGAATAGTAACATGAATTCGTGAATAGTAACTCATGAATAGTAACCCGAGCATGAAAAAGTTCCAAATTTGATAAAAGTTCCAACCAATATTTTCGGCATAATGATATTGAAGAAATAATATCATTTGAGAAGAAAATAACATCCTTACCTCGAAAAGGCAGATCTTAGTTGAAACAGGATATAGGCTATGACTTGAACTTACGTAGTATAGCAATACTCAAAGTATACTCAAAATACTCACAAGAATACGCTCGATAATATAGAGAGAAAACTTGGGTTTACGGTGTGATTTTCAATTCTAACCTAAAGCACCTATTTATAGGAAAATGCTTAGAACACGAAAGCGAGAAAATTGAATATAATAATATATATATAAACAAAATTCATCGCCCACATCTTGAATCTGAATTCAGCCATCATGCACATGTTAAATATGCCCACAAAATATAAAAAACGTTTTTATTAATAAAAATAAATAAAACTTCCAAAAATCAATTATTTGAACTTGAACTTCAATAATTCATAATAAATAGCCTTTTATCAGAAAATTTTGAATCTCGCGACTTTTTATAGGAAATTCAATTCTCTACAACTTTGCGAAGAAAAGTTTTCCAAATTCCAAACAAAAAATTGGTAAGAAATCCACAAGCGAGGCGATTTTCTGTTATAATCAAATTTGGTCGATAAATGGGGTCCGCAAACATGTTTAACATGTTTTAAACATTTATTACAACAAAAATACTCTTCCTCCTCATATACTCATATATCCCACATTCATTATAAAAAATATCATAGTTAATATATTATTAAAATAATATATTTAAATGAATTATTTTATCGAGAAAAAGATAAAATATTAATTTTCAACAATTGTCACATTAAAAATTTTCTCCATCTATATCCACATAAAATCAATATTTTCCTCATCATATAAATCAATAATTAATTATTCACAAATAATATTCTGAGAATCACGATCTTGTGTGTGACGGTAGTTTCAGGAAGAGGGCTTTCGATAAGGATCTCTCTCTTCTTGGTAGCTTGATTAGGTGACCAAACCTCTCCTTAGGCAGAACTTTCTAGACATTGCCAATAATGTTTTCTAATAATATTATTAGGATAATATGAATTATTGCTCCGATAATGGAAAATCTTGTGTAATGACAATTTATTGAAACAACGATAATATAAAATATCAACGCGACAATTATTGAATCGATAAAATAAAATCTTGAATAGTAATTAATTTGTAACAAATTATTGAGTAGTGTCTTCTTACGTAAGAATCAATAATTGGTGCAATCTGGTGTCTTCTTGTTCAACAACAGCGTATTAGTGTGTTTTAACCCACCGGGTATTCAACGGTGATACTTGGTAACAACTTCTGTAGATTATTTATAAACAACTTATATTTGTCGTTTTCTTCATCCAATCGCTTTCAGTTATGGGGCCCACAAAAAGCTGCTGCAGGTCGTCATGCGAATATTCCGACGATCTGAATATTCCACGACCAAGCGAATATTCCCAAACGATAATGAATATTTTATAACCACTTGCTTATTGAAATATTTGCGTATTTTACCCATAACTATCCACATTAATCAAATCAACCCTTACTATTTCAAAATAATAAATAGAGGAAAATAAATTTCATTTATTAATAATTTGAGGTCTTCTGACCTCCCTCCTTATGAAATTTCGTCCTCGAAATTGGCGTACGTACACTGTGTGTTTGAAAAGATGAGAATACCTCGCTTTCATTTCGTTTCCAACTCGGTCATTTCCTCGATAGCATGGTTTCTCCACAAAACTTTAACTTGTGGTATAACCTCGGTACATAGGACATGTTCTTTCCTATCCAAGATCTTGGCGGTACCTCCTCGTACGTTAAGTCTTTGGCTATCTCATCCGGTTCTAACTTCGATAGCGTGGTTTGAATTCGTCCACATATTTACGTAACATCGATCGTGAAAAAGCGTTATGAAACGCGTCATACTTGGCGGTAAAAGCGAGTCTATAGGCCATAGTTCCTATTCGATCGAGAATTTCAAATGGATTAATAAATCGAAGGTTTGAGCTTTCCTCACCTCATAGATTTCTCGCTTTTGAAATAATGACTTCTTGCACCTCCTTCTTCAAATTCATCGACTCGGTGTGTAGCTTGAGCGACTTTAACTTTATCGATTAAAAGTCGATTATACTCGTATATCATCACGTGGGTAACTAGAGTTTTCATCTCCATCTCTATTATTTGTAAATTATCTGAAATGAGTCTTTGACAATATCGTTTTCGTACTTGTATCGATCTTCTACTCAACACGTCGGCTACCACGTTCGCTTTTTCGAGGATGGCATGGGTGAACATGTCTTTGAAATGAGTCTCCTCTTGAGTTCTTGAGCTCTTCCCACATTCTTTGCTCCATTCGAATTTTGTATCTCTCTGAGTCAATTTGCGTTAATGGAATAGCGATTCGAGAATATCCTTCAACGAATCTCGATAATAACCACTAAGCCTGAAAGCTCGTATTTCGATTCTGAGCTTAGGTTGTTCTCAAGCTGTGACTCATATCCCAACCTTGGATATGCGTTACAATGACACCTATCGGTTTACTATCGCTTGCGAATATGGTGTCCCCTACGAATGCGGCGGTGCATTCCACAAAGGAAGTCACCGGATAAAGGCTCGGTACCAAATTCTATAGTTGAATTTTAACTCACGAAGTTCAATAGGAGCCATTCGATATGAGATTTTAGAAATGAGTTTTGTCTAGGGTTCAAAGTCGATACAAAATTTAATATCGGGCTTTGGGAGTAAGCGAGAAATTCTTGAAATACATCGGGAAAAATCAATAACAACGGGAATATTATTCAAATCGGCGTGTCTTTATTCAAATCCATAACATGGACTAAGAAAACTTGACATCCGTAATAAGCGAATGACTTCATGGCTTGATATGAAAATGTTTGATTACTGATGGTTTGATTGCTTGAATTGAATAACGAGTTGCTTAGGAATATGAAAACTTACAACCTTACGAAAGTAATCAATTTGGCATGATGAGTAGTTAACCTTAAAATCACATCAAAAGCAAATATCTCTATAGAAATAAGGTTAACGGTAATGTGATAGTGCCTGACTGAATCAAGCAAGATTTCTAAACAACGGATGTAATGAAAGTTTCTCTAACGGAGTCTCCATAAATAGGTCAAAGTCTAATTTCTCGTAGTCGAGTTCAAGCGTTGGCGCAAGCAAGAGAGATAAAGAATGGGTAGAAGCAGGGTATCTAGTAAGGTATAAACTTTGCAAGAATTTATAATTAACTAACCCGTGCTAACCGTTCGGGTTCCTCGCATTTTGACCGGTCACGACAAGCGCTCTTCGAGAATCGTTGACTTTGACTTTTACAGGACATCCTTTTGAGTCACCATTCATTGGGTGGGTTTCGATATCGTCTGATCTCGGCGATATGTCCTTCTTTTCCTTAATTATAGCATACCTTAAAGCTGTTTGTGGGCGGTTTGGTGATATATCCCTCTTTCCGCATTTGTAACATCTGACCGGTGGTCTTTCTCCTCCCCTTGGAACCCGATTCTTCTTTTTGTTGGCGTCTTCACATAGTCGTTGTTGAATCTCCTCTTTTAAAATCTCCTCCAGGCTCGCTTCTTCTATTTTCATGGCCACGATTACCACGGAGTGGTTACCGCTTTGTCGTATTCTTCTTTCTCATTTGGTTATCGTTATTACGATGGACTGCTATCTTGGTATGATCTGGTTATGGTCCCTCGGTTGAGCGTTACTCGTTATCTCGCTCTAACAATTTGAGCCACATTGACAACATCTGAATAGAGAAAATTTATGAGAAATGAGATCTTGGCGTATATGTCGGTTTCAAACCTCTCGAAACATCCGCGTCATCGTTCCTCATTCTCCACCAAATGAGGTGCTGAACTGGATAACTCATGAACTTTGCCTCGTCTTTGGGACCGTCGTGTTATTACTGCTCGGTCTAATAAACTCCACTTCCTTCGTATGCCGAATACTTTCGGGGAAGTACTTGTCATTGAATTATTCTGAAACGTCTCCCATGACATCTTTGAGTGCATTTGGATGGGTGCGCTTCCGCTGATCCCCACCGATGTCTGCCTCGTTCACGGAACATAAAAGTAGCGAATGGAACTTCTGTTCCTCCGTGCATCAAGACATCGAATATCTTGGTAATTTGTTTGACCCACGTCTCGCCTTAATCGGATCCGGCTTTCCCCAGTGCGGTGGTCCTGACTCTTTGAAGCTGCTTGCATTTGTGACCACCGTGAATTGCTATCATTTCCTCTGTATTTTGAACACGAGTCTCCCAAATGCGATTTTGCATGAGCTGCAAAAAGCTTCTAAACATCCCTCGTTCATCATTTGCTCGGTGGTGTTGTTTGTTCAGGAGGTACATTGCCCGACTGTTGCACGTTCTCCTCGTTGGTAAATCTGAGGCATCTCCACGGTCTCATTTACTCCATTGTTAATATTCTCGATTCGACATTCTCAAAATCTTGTCATAAAAACAAGGGTTAATTAAGGAAATCAATATATCACATAATATCCCTATATCTTGACCGACTAACAAATAAGCTTAGGTAGGACACCTTTAGCGAAGGATTTACTCGTCTCTCCCTCCTAATTCTATTCCCGATCTCGCTTGGAGATCATATCCTAAGCTCGATACCAGTTGTGGCGCCCCAAAATAGGTCCATTCCATCCAACCCATTACGAATCGCCAAATACATGATGCGAAATAACTACAACTTTATTATTACAACATATAAAGCTTTGTGAGTTTAAATCTGAGATATTGCCATCTAGACAATATCCACACGCAAATAAATCCCCATCATAATTATTGATACATTATTTTACAAAAATGGTGAGGACTACTAAACAACTCTCTCTAGAACCTTCATTCCATACCCAGAGCTAGTACTCATTTACATTCTCGCCTCACGAGAAGAAAAATGGAACAACAAAGGAAAAGGGTGAGCTCAACTAGCCCGGTAAAGAATATTATGACTAAGATAATATACAACAAATTATCGTTAGTCTCAACGAGGAAAAATCTAATAGAATCTGATGAAATGACAAATTTTAAATCAATATTCATGGTGAAATAATAATTCATTAGAAGAGTTAAGTAGAGAATGTAAACTACTATCTTCTATATATGAATTTAAAAGTTTCATCGTCGATATTTTATCCTGTAACATCAATCGATATATATACGGAATCAAATATTCATCTTTGCACTCTGGGCCAAAGATATTCATCGATCGATCGTGTTCATCTAAACACTGTTCATCTTTTTTCTACGGGCCGAAGATATTCATCGATCGGTCGGTCGTATGTTCATCTCACACTTTGTTCATCTTTGCACTATGGGCCAAAGATATTCATCAAGAAATCATTCATCTTTACTACTGGGCCAAAGATATTCGATAATATCATCATTTAAGGTGAGGATGATGAAAAATATTTTCAAAGAAAAGCGAATCCGGTGAAACAAAAAGAGGATTAAATATTAAGGATTAGTATTTTAAACAATCCAAGTTCAAAAATACTTCATAAGTAATCATAGTGGAGTAAAATTGAGAATGATCAAAACATGGATACAATCAAAGCTAGTATCCGAATAGATATTTTAGACGAAAAAGAAGAAATTTCATTTTTTAATTGAATAGTCTAAGTATTCGTGAATAGTATAGTATCGTGAATAAGTAAAGTATCGTGAATAGTAACTCAGACACCAAAAGATAGAAATTTCACAAAAAAAAACATCTTCGCAACCGTGAATAGTACTACTGAAGTGAATAGTAACTTCGTGAATAGTAACTCATGAATAGTCGTGAATAGTTCGTGAATAGTAACTCATGAATAGTAACCCTTGAGCATGAAAAAGTTCCAAATTTGATAAAAAGTTCCAACTAATATTTGGCATAATGATATTGAAGAAATAATATCATTTGAGAAGAAAATAACATCTCTTACCTCGAAAGGCGGTACTTACTAGTTGAAAACAGGATATAGGCTATGACTTGAACTTACATAGTATAGCAATACTCAAAGTATACTCAAAATACTCACAAGAATCGCTCGATAATATAGAGAGAAAACTTGATTTACGGTGTGATTTTCAATTCTAACCTAAGCACCTATTTATAGGAAATTGCTTAGAACACCAAGCGAGAAAATTGAATATAATAATATATATATAAACAAAATTCATACGCCCACATCTTGAATCTGAATTCAGCCATCATGCACATGTTAAATATGCCCACAACATATAAAAAACGTTTTTTATTAATAAAATAAATAAAACTTACAAAAATCAATTATTTGAACTTCATGAACTTCAATAATTCATAATAAATAGCCCTTTTATCAGAAAATTGAATCTCATGATTTTTTTATAGAAATTCAATTTCTACAACTTTGCGAGAAGAAAGTTTTCCAAATTCCAAACACAAAATTGACCAAGAAATCCACAAGCGACGATTTTACAATTTATAATCAAATTTTAGTCGATAAATGGGGTCCCTGACACATGTTTAACATGTTTTAAACATTTATTGCAACAAAAATACTCTTCCTCCTCGTATACTCATATATCCCACATTCATTATAAAAATATCATAGTTAATATATTATTAAAATAATATATTTAAATGAATTATTTTATCGAGAAAAAGATAAAATATTAATTTTCAACAATTGTCATTTAAAAATTTTCTCCATCTATATCCACATAAAATCAATATTTTCCTCATCATATAAATCAATAATTAATTATTCACAAATAATATTACTGAGAATCACAATATTGTGACCAGTAGTTTCAGGAAAGAGGGCTTTCGATAAGGATCTCTCACTTCTTGGCGCATGATTAGGTGACCAAACCTCTCCTTAGGCAGAACTTTCTAGACATTGCCAATAATGTTTTCTAATAATATTATTAGGATAATATGAATTATTGCTCGATAATGGAAAAATTGTGTGTAATGACAATTTATTGAAACAACGGTAATATAAAATATCAATATGACAATTATTAAATCAATAAAATAAAATCTTTGAGCAGTAATTCTTTGTAACAATTATTGAGTAGTGTCTTCTTACGTAAGAATCAATAATTGGTGCAATCTGTGTGTCTTCTTGTTCAACAACGCGTATTAGTGTGTTTTTAACCATACGGTATTCCAACAGTATTACTTGGTAAAAACTACTGTAGTTATTTATAAACAACTTATATTTGTCGTTTTTCTTCATCTAATCGCTTTTTTGGGGCGTTATGGGGCCGAATAAATACGAATAGGCTGCGAATATTCCCGATAATAATGACGAATATAACCCACAAGCTTATTCGAAATATTTGCGAATATTACCCACGATCCACATTAAAGCGAATATTTCAAAACGATAATGAAAATATTTTATATTAACTTGCTTATTCGAAATATTTGCGTATTTTACCCATAACTATTCTCATTAATCAAATCTTCCTTTTTCCTTACTATTTCAAAATAATAAATAGAGGAAAATATAATTTCTATTTATTAATAATTTGGGGTCTTCTTATTTTCATAAGTCATTTATAATATAGTTTATTGTCCGTATTGTTTACTTGGATTTCCATATCCAATATTAATTAAATAAACTAATTACCACATACTAAATAAATTTCTCACTTAACCAAATATCACGTAAATTATAATCTCATTATAATTTTATTTAATAATTAATATATCACTTTAATTATTAAATTACGACAACAATATAGCAACTCATGTAATCTTTAACAACTCTCTAATTATTAAATTAAATTAAAGTATTATCTAATAAATTTAATTCACAAATATATACTAACAACAACCACATAAATAAAATATTTATTTAATTTAATAAATATTTTAAATTACAAATAAAATTCTGGATTGTTACATAATTCCCTCCTTACAAGGATTCTGTCCCCAGAATCACAACTCAAATAATTCATTCGTCACATCTTTACTCCTTAAAGAATAATTCTTTATAAATTTGCATTAAATTATATATTTGCTTAAATAGAAGCATTGTTGAGCTAAAGCTAAAATTGACTTATTTACTTATTCAAGAAACACTTTTTCACACAAAATATAAAAGTTATTTAAACTTTTATAACAGTGCATAATTTACATATTTGCTTACACAGAAGCATTATTTGATCAAAACACAAATTAATATTTGCTTACTAAGAAGAATATTTTCTCAAGTATAAAAGTCTTTGAACTTTTATATATTTGCTCTTTAATTGATATCTGCTTATTTAAGAAGCATCAATTTGTACTAAATTCTTATCTGCTTATTTGAGAAGCATCAATCTGTACTAAATTCTTATGTACTTTTTTAAGAAGCACATTGTTGTAAACTCATTTTTAAAAAGAGAAAAAAGTCAGAGTTAGTTTATTTTATGTAACTGTGAGAAAGACGAGTATTTCTTCGACCAAGACTAGAGTCTTAGAGAGGTCAGCGGGAAGTTGGGTGTAAGACCCCAATTTTTATGAATAAAGATTAATTTTTCTCAAAATATATTTTTAAATATTATGGTGTGGATTTGATATAATGTTATAATTGTGGATATTATTTACAAATTTTGCAAAGTAAGCAAGTGGTTATATAATATTCGATTGGTTGGGGGAATATTCGTTTTAACAGGGAATATTCGTACGACGGCACAATCATTGGTGGATCCCACAACAAAAGTATTGTCGTAGTTAAAAAACGACATAATTATCTTTTTATAAAAATAACGGCGAAAGATTTACCGTTAAACTGTTGATCTACCCGGTGGTAAAAGAACAGTAATACGCGTGGTTGCATAGTAGCACACATTATTGATTATTGATGCTTACGTGAGAAGTCACTCAGTTATACTCAATTATTGCTCCAGTAATTGCTGCATAATATCTCTCATATTATTGATTCAATTATTGGCACATTATCATCTGCATAATATTTATTATTATTAAATCAATAATTGAGACGACAAAGTTATTCATATTATTATTTGCAATATTGATTGATGTCTAGAAAGTTACATCGAGGAGAGGTTTGGTCACCTAATTGCGCGCGCTGATAGGAGAAATCCTTATCGGAAAGCCCCCTCTTTCCTGGGAATGATCTGGTTGTTAAATATTGTGAGTTATAATATTAATGATGAATAAGTTCATGTTGATTAAATATGAAATTGATATTTTCATTGTGTTGGGATTATTAGTGTTAGTGGAAATCGACATCTATTTCGATAATAATGGATTCCTGGAGGTTATATTGACCAATCGGGTAATTAATCGGATAAATGAGCAATTAATTGCTATTAATTCACATGCTTATAACTATTTGTTTACATTGTGTACTATTGATTCACATGCATGTACTATTAGGGGAGGTGGTGCAAGATGGATAATACTTGCATGACTAAATTAAAAATGGAGGTATAGATGAAGGTACTATACTGTAATTATTTTTTTCACATGATTGTACTATTGATTCACATAATTGTACTATTGATTCACAAGATGTACTATTAGGGGAGGTGGTGCAAGTTTGATAATACTTGCAGGACTAAATTAAAAATGAAAGAAAAGATGAAGGTATTATACTGTAATATTTTGAGCCCCAAAACGTGCAATTATTGAAACTATGTTTTCCTATAAATAGAAACTCATTCTTCTTTCATTCTCACCAATTCACTAAGACTCACAAGAGCAATTATAGAAAGAGAAGCTATAGAGAGAAGCTTTAGAGAGAAAGTAGAAGAGAAGTCTGCTACCTCACTATACCAGTATCCAGTCTTCTTCTGAGGTAAGGGATATTTTTTTTCCTAGTATTCATAAGGAATAATATTGTCTTCCATACTCTGTAGTATGTGAGTAATATTATTTTGTCTCGTATTTTTGATTATACCCTCATTTTGTTAAAGTATTGCTTCTATATTCCGTGAAATTAGTAGAATATCCTTGAAATTTGCGCTTCATCTAGTATCATTTCACAAGGATATTTTCTGCACATTCTTGTTAAATTTTAAGCTTTTTCATAGATCATCCATGAGTAGTATTCATTTTTACGGTACTTATTCATTCAAAAGTACTATTCACAAAGTACTATTTCTTGGTACTATTCAAAAGTAGTATTATTCATAAAGTACTAAGTACTATTCATAAAGTACTATTCACGGGGTACTATTCTCTACTATTCACGAAGTACTATTCACTCAGGGTCTATTATTCACTTGGGAATTATTCATGACAAAAAATTGATTTCTTTCTTTGTCAAATCATTTTTGATACAATATTATTCTTGAATTTTACTCCACAAATCATTATCATGTTGACAATTTGGGCATTATTGAATTCTGGATAAATTAAATTATAAATATTTAAAAATTTATCCTTTGCTTTCTTTTAATTGAATTCTTATATCATTGTCATCATCCTGATGCTTATATTGTGATGAAAGTCATATGTGGCTTACGTGCATAGATGTACTATTGATTGGTATGATTATGACAACGGATTATTCGGTATAATCATGACCCGTAATGTTACAAATGATGTGATAAAAAATCCTCATTGGCCTGTAGTGAATTGATGGATAGTTGTTGGTATGATTATGACTAGGGATTATTCGGTATACTCATGACCATTGATGATTACATGAATATCCTTGGCCCGTAATGCAGGGATGATTCGATGACGTGGTTTATTTATTAAACTGAGTCTCAGCGATAAAGTTGATTAGATTTTTTTTAAATCATAGAAGATAGTAGATATCATGCTCTACTTGACTCTTTTAATGGATTGCTTGTTCCGCTGCAGTTAAACTTGATGTTTATTGTATTTTATCAGTTTAACACTGTTGAAGGCTAACGATAATTTATTATGCATTATCTTAGTCATAATATTTCTTAGTGGGCTAGTTGAGCTCACCCTTTTGCTTTCATTGTTCTCTTCAGGAAATGAGAACGTAGCTGGGACTAGTTGTGGAATAGAGTGACGGTCCGAGATGGTGGCTATAGTAGTCCTCACTATTTGATGAAATAGTGTGATAATAAATGTAATGAGGACTTCATTTGATTTTGAATACTGTCTATGAGATAATATTCGTGTAAAAACTCTAAGCTACGCTATTGTCGTATTGTTTAAAAGAAGTTTGTATTGGATTTATGTACCATGTATTTGGCGACTCAGAATGGGTGATGTATACCTATTTTGGGGGCATCACAGTTGGTATCAAAGCTTAGGGATATGATCCCTGGCTGAGATGTGAGACTAGAACTAGGAGGGGAGAGACGGGAAATTCCTTCGCTAGTATGACCTACCTAAGTTTATTTGGTATTTATTTGGTCGGTCAGAGTATAGGGATAATATGTGACATGTCAATTAACTCTTATTTTGTGGCGATGTATTGAAAATGGCATCGAAAATGTTGAGATAAGCAATGAAGCACATGAGACCATTGAGTCACCAACGATTAATACCGAGGATAATGTGCATCGGGATGGCAATAATCCTCGGGAAAAACAACAATCTTGACCAAATGATGAACGATGGGATGTTTAGAGGCTTTATGCAATTCATGCAACATCGTGAGAAGAACTCACTCTGTTCAAAATGCGGTGGAAACACTTGGCAACTCTCGGATGGTCACCATTAAATAGTTCAAGGAGCTGGGACCACACGGAGTTTATTGGAGAGCTAAAACCACTTAAAGCGGAGGCGTGGATAAAGAGATCACCAAGATATTTGATGTCTTGGGATGCTCGAGGAGCAAAAAAGTTCCCTTTGCCACCTTTATGTTGCGAGGAGAGGCAGATTCTTGGTGGGAATCAGTAAAGCGTACTCAACCCCGCCTGACTGAAGATGTCTTGGGAGAAGTTCAAGAAGCTTTTCAACAACAAGTACTTTTCCGAAAGTATTCGTCACATGAAGGAGGTAGAGTTCATCAATTTGAGCAAAACAATATGGACCGTGTCGCGAAGACGAAGCTAAGTTTTCTTTGAGTTGTCCCGGTTTGCGTCCCACTTGGTTGATAATGAGGAGAGAATGGCGGATGTTTCTAAGAGGTTTGAAACCCGAGATACGTCAATATCTAATTTCTCACAAACTATGTTTGTATTCAGATGTTGTAAATAGGGCTCAGTTATTGGAGCGCGATAATGAGTCAACCCAACCAAAGAGAGAGCAACCGACAAAATGATAATACCGGTGGTAGCGATCATCGAGCGGTGACAACAAGCGTGGAGGGAATCAACATGCGAAAATGGTAACCACTTGGTGGTAATCATGGCCAAGATAATAGAAGTGGAAATTTCAAGAAGAGGAGATTCAATAATGATGGAAAGACGTCATCACCAAGACTTTGTTTGTTAAGGAAGGAGAGCGACGACCCGATCGTATGTTACAAATGCGGAGGGAGGGACATATCGATCAAAGCTATATGCGCAACAATCCAAAAGCATGTTATAATTATGGAAGAGAA
Organism: Panax quinquefolius; assembly: GCA_020205615.1. Lineage (NCBI taxonomy): Eukaryota > Viridiplantae > Streptophyta > Magnoliopsida > Apiales > Araliaceae > Panax > Panax quinquefolius. The sequence continues at coordinate 53,670,384 of CM035165.1, forward strand.
GGTCACCTAGCCCGATTTTTTGTCATGCATCGAAAGTTAAGTCCAATTTGGGATGGAGGCATCAAAGGTAGTCATCCGAGACAAGAAGACAAAAAGCGGTAGTTCAAGGGAGAACATTTGTCGTAACCTCCCAAAAAATGAAGAATCTGAACGAGGTGATCACGGGTAAGCTAATCATAAACTCTAGCGAAGTTTATACCTTATTTGATACCGAATCTACCCATTCTTTTATTTCTCCTTCTTGCGCTCAACGTTTAAATTTGATTTCGGAGAAATTAGACTTTGACTTATCTGTTGAAAATCCGTTGGGAGAAACCTTCATTACATCCACTGTTTATAAGTCTTGTTTGATTCAAATCGGTAACCGCACGTAACCTGTCGATCTTATCTCCTCAAAAATACTTGCATTTGACGTGATTTTAGGGATTGATTGGTTAACTACTCATCATGCTAAAATTGATTATTTTCGTAATAAGGTTGTTAGCTTTCATATTCTAATCAACCTATTATGCGAATTCAAGCAACCAAACCATTAAAATCAATCACTGTCATATCAAGCCATAAAGCTATTCGTTTATTGAAAAACGGATGTCAAGCTTTCTTAGCCCATGTCACAGATTTAAACAAAAATACGTCAGATTTGAATGATATTTCTATTGTTAATAAATTTCCTGACGTATTCCCCGAAGAACTTCCTGGCCTACCCCCAGAGCGTGAAATCGAATTTTGTATCGACCTTGAACCCGGTATAAAACCCATTTCCAAAGCCCCATATCGAATGGCTCCTATTGAACTTCAGGAGTTAAAAACCCAACTGCAGGAATTATTAGACATCGGTTTCATTCGACCTAGTACGTCTCCTTGGGGTGCTCCTATTCTATTCGTGAAGAAGAAAGATGGAAGTATGCGACTTTGTATTGATTATCGGGAGTTGAATCATGTCACCATCAAAAATAGGTTTCATTGCCTCGCATTGATGATGACTGTTTGACCGATTTGCAAGGCGCCAAATTCTTTTCAAAATCGATCTTAGATTACGGATATCATCAGTTGAAGATTAAAATTAATGACATTCCAAAGACTGCTTTCAGAACTCGGTACGGGCATTACGAATTCCTAGTCATATCTTTTGGATTGACTAATGCTCCTGCTGCCTTCATGGATATGATGAACCGAGTATTCAAGGAATATTTGGATCACTTTGTGGTCGTCTTTATTGATGACATCCTCATTTACTCCAAAAGCCGTGAAGATCATGAGCAACACTTGAGGCTGATACTCCAAAAGCTTCGTGAAAACAAGTTATATGCCAAGTTGAAGAAAAATGAGTTACGGCTTGAGGAAGTAGCATTCCTTGGGCACGTGATATCAAATCATGGAATATCTGTTGACGGCAAAGATTGAAGCAATTCAAAATTTGGGAGCAACCTAAGTCGATGGAAAGTCACGTAGCTTTTCGGCTTAGTTGGTTTATTATCGGAGATTCGTGGAAGGGTTTTCTCGAATCACTACTCCATTAACTTCGGTGACTTAGAAAGATATAAAATTTGGTTTGGAGCGAGGAATGTGAGAAGAGTTTTCAAGAACTCAAGAGGAGACTCATTTCAAAGACTGTTACGACAATACCATCTGGCTCGGAGGATTTGTCATCTCTGGTGATGCTTGAGGTAAAGGGTTAGGATGTGTTCTCATGCAACATGGGAAAGTCATAGCTTATGCCTCACGATAACTCAAAGAATATGAGAGGAATTATCCTACTCATGATCTAGAGTTAGCGGTTATCGTTTTTTGTGCTTAAAATTTGGAGGCATTACCTGTATGGAGAGAAGGTGGAGATCTATACGGATCATAAAAGCCTCAAATATTTCTTCACTCAAAAGGAACTCAACATGCGACAACGACGATGGTTTGAGCTATTGAAAGATTACGATCATACCATTCAATACCATCTGGAAAAGCGAAGCGTAGTGGTGACGCAATGAGTAGAAGATTATATGCGAACTGAGTGCGATATTGTTAACACAAAGGCCCATTTTGTATGACTTACAAAGGATGGAGATAGAGTTAAAGACTCGAGGACCCATGTGATGATGGCAAATATCTGAGTAGAACCGACTTTAATCGATAAAGTTAAAAGTTGCTCAAGCTACTGAGACTGGAGGCGATGCGTATGAGGAAGAAAGTGCAAGAAGGTGCTATTAGGAAGAAAGAATCGATGAAGAAGGAATACTTGAGTCAACTCCGGACTTTGTGTTCCTAACGATTACGACTTGAAGTATAAAATCATGATGGAGGCGCACAACACACCATTTGCAATCCATCACAGGAGTACCAAAATGTATCGTGATCTTGACATACATTTTGGTGGAGCAATATGAAAGAGAGAGATAGCGGGGTTTATCTCAAGGTGTCTAACTTGTCAACGAGTCAAGGCAGAAAATCAAGTGCCAAAAGGTCCATTGCAACCACTTGAAATTCCAGAATGGAAGTGGGAGCACATTACCATGGATTTTGTTACTGGTCTTCCCAAGGTTTCTCAAGGCATAGATGTGATTTGGGTCATTGTTGATAGATTGACCAAGTCTGCTCATTTCTTATCAATACGAAAAACTTATACACTTGAACGACTTTCTCGTATGTACATAAACGAGATTGTAAGATTGCATGGTATGCCAGTATCCATAGTTTCTGATCGAGACCCAAGATTCACTTCACGATTTTGGGTTAGTTTACAAAAAGCTATGGGCACGAATTTATGATTTAGTTTGGCATATCATCCTCAAACGAATGGGAAGTCGGAGAGAACTATTCAAACTCTTGAAGATTTATTAAGACTCTGTGTCCTTAACTTCAAAGGAAGTTGGGACAAGTTCTTACCATTGGTGGAGTTTTTCTACAACAACAGTTATCAAGCAAGTATTGGCATGGCTCCATTTGAGGCGTTGTATGGAAGAAAGTGTCGTTCTCCAGTATGCTGGGATGAGGTGGGTGAAGAAACGTTGTTGGGACCGGAGTTGGTACGTATGACTACTGAAAAAGATTCAAACGATCCGACAACGTATAAAAACCTCACAAGATCGACAAAAGAGTTATGTTGATCTTCATCGAAAGGACGTGGAATTCAATATTGGAGATCATGTGTTGTTACGTGTTGCTCCATGGAAAGGAGTTATGAGATTTGGAAAGAGAGGAAAGCTCAATCCTCGATTCATTGGCCCATTTTTAATCCTCGATCGAGTAGGAACTGTGGCCTATAGACTCGCCTTACCGCCAAGTATGTCTCGTGTTCATAACGTTTTTCACATATCTATGTTACGTAAATATGTGAAAGACCCGAACCACATTATTGAATTAGAACCGGACGAGATAGCGGAAGATTTAACGTATGAAGAGGTACCTGTTAAAATCTTGGATAAGAAGGATCATATTCTACGCTCCAAGGTTATACCTCAAGTCAAAGTTTTGTGGAGAAACCACGATGTTGAGGAAATAACATGGGAGTTGAATCTGAAATGAAGTCAAGCTATCCTCAGCTCTTCGACATACCAGGTATGCATCCCAATTTCGAGGATAAAATTTCATAAGAAGGGGAGGTTGTAAGACCCCAACTTTTATGAATAAAGATTAATTTTTCTCAAAATATATTTTTAAATATTATGATGTGGATTTGATATAATGTTTTAATTTTGGGTATTATTTACAAATTTTGCAAAGTAAATAAGTTGTTATATAATATTCGATTGGTTGGGGGAATATTCGTTTTAACAGGAAATATTCGTACGACGACACAATCATTGGTGGACCCCCGAATGAAAGTATTGTCGTAGTTAGAAAACGATAGAATTATCTTTTTATAAAAATAATGGCGAAAGTTTTCTTAGATTAAACTGTTGAACTACCCGGTGGTAAAAAAACGAATCTGGCGTGGTTGCATAGTAGCACACGGTATTGATTATTGATGCTTACGTGAGAAGTCACTCAGTTATACTCAATTATTGCTACAGTAATTGCTGCATAATATCTCTCATATTATTGATTCAATTATTGTCACAATATCATCTGCATAATATTTATTATTATTAAATCAATAATTGAGACGACAAAGTTATTCATATTATTATTTGCAATATTGACGATGTCTAGAAAGTTCTGTCGAGGAGAGGTTTGGTCACTACCTAATTGGCGCATGATAGGGAGAAATCCTTATCGGAAAGCCCCCTCTTTCCTGGGAATGATCTGGTTGTTAAATATTGCGAGTTATAATATTAGTGATGAATAAGTTCGTGTTGATTAAAGATGAAATTGATATTTTCATTGTGTTGGAATTATTAGTGTTAGTGGAAATCGACATCTATTTTGATAATAATGGATGCCTGAATGTTATATTGACCAATCGGGTAATTAATCAGATAAATGAGCAATTAATTACTATTAATTCACATGTTTATAACTATTTGTTCACATTGTGTACTATTGATTCATATGCATGTACTATTAGGGGAGGTGGTGCAAGATTGATAATACTTGCATGACTAAATTAAAAATGGAGGTATAGATGATGATTGTCTTATCTTGTAATTATTTTTTTCACATGATTGTACTATTGATTCACATGATTGTACTATTAATTCACAAGATGTACTATTAGGGGAGGTGGTGCAAGTTTGATAATACTTGTAGGACTAAATTAAAAATGAAAGAAAAGATGAAGGTATTATACTGTAATATTTTGAGCCCCAAAACGTGCAATTATCGAAACTATGTTTTCCTATAAATAGAAGCTCATTCTTCTTTCATTCTCACCAATTCACTAAGACTCACAAGAGCAATTATAAAAAGAGAAGCTATAGATAGAGAAACTTTAGAGAGAAAGTATCCAGTCTGATACCTCACTATTCCAGTATCCAGTCTTCTTCTGAGGTAAGGGATATTTTTTTTCTAGTATTCATAAGGAATAATATTGTCTTCCATACTTTGTAGTAGGTGAGTAATATTATTTCGTTTTGTATTTTTGATTATACCCTCATTTTGTTAAAGTATTGCTTCTATACTCCGTGAAATTAGTAAAATATCCTTGAAATTTGTGCTTCATCTAGTATCGTTTCACAAGGATATTTTCTGCACATTCTTGTTAAATTTTAAGCTTTTCATGCCGGAGTACTATCCATGAGTAGTATTCATTTTTACGTTACTATTCACAACAAGTATACTATTCACAAAGTACTATTATTTACATGGGTACTATTCATAAAGTACTATTAATGGATACTATTCACAAAGTACTATTCACGAGTACTATTCACAAAGTACTATTCATGGGGTACTATTCTTGAAGTACTATTCACGGGGTACTATTCACTCGGGTACTATTCACCTGGGGAATTATTCATGAAAAAATTTGATTTCTTTGCTGCCAAATCATTTTTGATACAATATTATTCTTAAATTTTACTCCACAAAGCGATATCATGTTGATAATTTGGGCATTATTGAATTACGGATAAATTAAATTATAAATCTTTAAAATTTATCCTTTGCTTTCTTTTAATTGAATTCTTATATCATTGTCATCATCCTCATGCTTATATTGTGATAAAAATCATCTGTGGCTTACGTGCATAGATGTACTATTGATTGGTATGATTATGACTATGGATTATTTAGTATAATCATGACCCGTAATGTTATAAATGATGTGGTAAAAAATTCTCATTGGCCTGTAGTGCATTGATGGACAGTTGTTGGTATGATTATGACCTGGGATTATTCAGTATAATCATGACCATTGATGATTACATGAATATCATTGGCCCGTAATGCAGGGATGATTCGATGATGTGATGTGGTTTATTTATAAAGCTGAGTCTCAATGATAAAGTTGATGAAAAACTTTTTAAATCATAGAAGATAGTAGATATCATGCTCTACTTGACTCTTCTAATGGATTGCTTGTTCCGCTGCAGTTAAACTTGATGTTTATTGTACTTTATTAGTTTAACACTGTTGAAGGCTAACGATAATTTATTATGCATTATCTTAGTCATAATATTTCTTACTGGGCTAGTTGAGCTCACCCTTTTGCTTTCATTGTTCTCTTCAGAAATGAGAACGTAGTTGGGACTAGTCGGGGAATGAGTGCGGGTCGAGATGGTGGCTATAGTAGTCCTCACTATTTTATGAAATAGTGTGATAATAAATGTAATGAGGACTTCATTTGAGTTTTGAATCATCTATGAGACAATATTCGTGTTAAAACTCTAAGCTACTTATGTTGTTGTCGTATTGTATAAAAGAAGTTTGTATTTGATTTATGTACCATGTATTTGGCGACTCAAGAATGGGTGATGTATACCTATTTTGGGGAACGAGACAAATCTCTGTGCATTGTGTGATTGAATTTTTACTGTCTTCATATTAATTTCTAACACTGCAAAGTAATTATCCAAAAAATCAAAAAGGCCTAAGATAATATTTTAATTAGTAATAATTTATTCAACCCCCCTTCTAGATTATTATTGGAATTTCAATTGGTATCAAAGCGGTGCTATTTAACTTGTTTGTTGAGTAAATACAGGCATACCTAAAAGTAGATCCATCTATGGCCTACAATGCTACTGGTTGCGGAGAAGGACTATCAATGACCAGATCTCCACTATTTGATGGTACAAACTTTGCCACCTGGAAGAGCAGATTCAAAATCTATGCCAAATCACAAGGAATCAAAGTTTGGCTTGCAATAGAACGAGGTGTAAAAGTTCCGACAAAAATCGTGGGAGAAAAGATCGTTGAGAAAGATATTGATGAATTCACTACTGATGATGAAAAGGCTATGAACATTGCATCCATAGCTGAACAAGTGCTAACTAGTGCCCTCATTGAAAAAGAATACAAAAGAGTTAGCAATTGAAAGAATGCAAAAGAAATATGGGAAAAAATTATTCTAACTTATGAAGGAACCAGTCATATTAAAGAAACCAGAAAAGATGCTCTAATCCAAGAGTATGAAAGTTTCAAGCTGGAAGAAGGTGAAAAGATTATTGATATGGAAACACGTTTTTCCAGAATTATTGATGAACTGGAACATCTGGGGAATGCATATACAACTAATGAGAAAAACAGAAGAATTCTTAAAGCCCTTCCATCCATCTGAAAAATGAAGGTTATTGCTTTTAAGGAAAGGCAAGACCTAACTACTTATCCTCTTGATAGCCATATTTGAAATCTGCGTGCCCACGAAGTCGACATGTTAGTCGAAAAAGCAGGATCGGATATAGATATCAAAAAGAAAGGAATTACTTTCAAAGATTTACTTATAAATCAAGAAAGATATGATAAAGAAGTTGTTAAACAAACTGAGAAAATTGTAAATCTATGTTTAATGGCAAACAATGAGTCATCACCAAGATCTGAGGTACATTTTGAACATCAATTATCAAGTACTTCATTTGTCATGCATACCTTAGATAATATAAATGAAAAACACCATAAACTACAAGAAGCATATAATTATTTATATGAATATAATAAAAATATTAAAGAAGATTTTATTGAATTAAAAATTTTATTAGAAAAATTAATTAAAATTAACAAAAATCTAGAAATGAAAAATGTAAACTTGATTATAACTAATGAAAGTTTAAATGAAGTAAACTTGGAAAATGATTCTTTAAAAGAAGAATTAGAACAATTTAAAAGAATAAATAAAAATCTTGAAATAGAAAATTAAATAAAAAATCAAGTGTTAAATGAAGATATTAAAAATCTCAATTTTGAAAATGCATCTCTAAAGATAGAATTAGAAAAAAAAATGAAGATTCTTCTTTGTTAGTTCCTAGTTGGCACAATAGTTATCTAGAAGGGGGGGGGGGGGGGTTGAATAAATATTTAAAAAATCTTTTCATTTTAAACTTGTTCTTTGATGATGATTAAAACTTAGCGGAATTGATGTTTGTTTTAATCTTCTTTACAAAGCAGTGGAGTTATGAGAGTGAGGCAGTTATAGCAGTTATGACAGATATAGCAGTTATAGTATGAATGAAAAAGACACAGTCTTTTTAAGTGGTTGAGAGCACTTAAAGCTCCTAGTCCACTCTTCTACTCAACGAGTAGGATATCCACTAAGGATGTCTTTAACAACTTCTGAATCACACATATTCCTTCCAGACCAGCAGTCTAGGAACTTCTTAGTTCACTCTTGAACTCTTCAAGTCCAACAGACTTGGCTCTCTTACAGTTCACTTAGAACTCTTCAAGTCCAGCAGACTTGGTACTCCTCTTCAGTTGATTGATAGATGTTGAGTTCTTGATGGTTGCTACTCATTTGCTGTTCAAGCACTTGTTCGAAAGAACTGAGTAGCTGAGCAAGCTTTGCTAATTCTCAGATCGTAGAGTTGAGCTTTAGAGTTGTTCACGTTGTTTGTTCAATGCTTGCTTGCTTCTCTCTCATCTACTTGATTTTCATATATGTGATCTTGAAAACTATCCGTTGGATCCATCCGTTGAGGCATTAAATGCGTTTGACCTTTCTGATCTTTGATGGAGACATTTCTGCACATCTTCTAAAAGCGCATTACGCCTTGACGACTGCTGCGGTGCTTTCTCACCTAACACACGAAAAGGTGTTTTCCCCCTTACCTGATGGTACTTTCCTTAGCTTCTTCAATCGCTTCTTTGTTGCATACTTAGGATATTTTCTTGTGACTTTGGGAATTTGGTGAGTCTTGCGGCATTTAGAATCCATTCCTCTTATGGTGGAATCATCTTCCACATAAATTATGAGGCTCGACGTTTTTCTGACGACTGAGATGCGGATGATTCTACGATTGGATCGTGGTGACTTGTCGCCTTGGTGCTGATGCGATGCTATCAGCCGAGAGCACTACGATTTCTCTGAAGTCTTTGCAGACTACGATCTTTGCTTGCTTGAGTTGTAAACTCTACGTTTCCTTCAGCACACTACGATCGTTGAGTTGGCACGGCAAACGTTGGGACCACTCTATGATTTTCGAAGAGGCCCTTCAAGGCAGACACACTACGATCTTCGAAGCTCTACGTTTCTGCCTTGACTTCTGCAATGTTGATTAGATTGATATACTACGATTTCTTCGAAGACTATCTATTACATCTCAAGATCAACCTAACAGCTTTGATCTTTCTATCTATACATTCCATTACAGAATGATACACGTTAATAGTTTAGATCAACCTAACAGATTTGATCTATCACTAAGTCCTTGTACATATATTACTTGAAAGGACTTTTACAAATAATCATGAGCATATACATTAAAATATCAAATCATAATATGCATTCTCCCAACAATCTCCCCCTATTTGATGTTGACATAACTAAGGAGATTTGTTGTCATGATTATTAGTGTCTAGATGAATTTGTAGGAAATTTAAACATGACTTAGTATTTCGTTGAACAGCTAAAATTTCTAGAGAATAAGCATGAATTTATTGATGTTCAAGAAATATTGCAGTTTAGCTTTACATCAATAAGAATTTAAAGTTTCAACTTATCTATATTTCTTTGACCTTTTCCTTGGAGGATTGACATACTCCTCAGCCTTTCTTTTCCTGCTAGCTTTATCCCTTTTGGCTAACTCTTCCAGCTCACTTGGACTTACTATCGGGATGTGATCATGCCTATTCATGAATACTGGATCTCCAATTGGCATTCTTAGGCCTGTGGTGGTCACATTTGGTGAGCTGGTAGTTGGCCCTTGACTTCTTAAAGGCTGAGCCATCAAGACTTCCTGCTGATCAGATCGTTGAGTCTGATTGCTTTATCGTGAAGTCTGTTGGTGGAACTGTCTTGCAAGAGGGCTTCGTGAAAATTGTCCTCTTCCCCTTTCTTGGTTTCCTTGACCTCCTTTGCCTCTGCCCTGATCTCCCTGTGCTCCTTGAACTCCTTTCCTTTTATTCTCCCCCTTTATGTCAGCATCAAGGGTTCGAATGTCTACAGAAAGTCGATTCACTCCTTGGACAAGCTCGTTCAGTTGGCTTTGTGTCTGAGCAATGTCCTCTCGACTTTCCTTGATCTGGATTTCAGATCTAGCTTCTTTGTTTCGGAGGGCAGTGAAAACAATGTCATTCTGTCGTTCCTGATTGACATAAGATTTCTGGAATTCTTGGACTGAAGCTTTCAAGTTGATGATGTTCTCCGGCATATGTTTATTTTGAACTTCTTGATGTTTCTGCATTTCAAGAACAACCTCTCTTTGCTTGGTGGCTATCTGGAAGTGAATCTCATCTCTGTCCTTCATGCTCTTAAGAATTTCTTGGATAATTTCCCTCAGCTTCTTTGTAAGCTCAGCATTCATAGTGCCAGGAAAATTATTTGCAGCTGTGATCATTTGATCAATAGGATATGAATGAGATTCGAGTGAGATTCGGGCTTTCTTCTATGTTCTTGACCATGTTCTTGGATGCTTCCTTCAAGTCATCCTTCGTTGGCAGATTTGGGAGAGTATCATTGGTTTGAGGATTGTTGAATGGAGGGGTTGTTTTATAGGATTTATCTTGCAGTGAGTAGAGAGCAAGATCAAGACTAAAGTAGTCATTGGAGGAGGAGGATGGCATGTCTGATGGAGGGGCCTGAGTTTCGATGTCTAGAATATGTGGCTCTACGATTTCAATTTGGGACTCTACGATGGGGCTAGAGTCAGGAATCGTAGAGGTGGTGGTTTAATGGGAGAAAATGAAGTTGATTGCATTTGGTTCCTCGATTCTGAGAATTTTGGGATTCTGCAACTGGAAATTGATTTACTGGATTAAGAATCACTTCCAACCATCGAGGGAATTCATAGAATTGACTAAATGAGGATGATGGCAAATGATTAATTCTGAATTGGGTAGGGATAGACAGTACCTCAAGTTTATCCTTTGAGGAAGAGTTGTTGGTAAGCAATTTCTTCGCAAAATTGAATCTACCTGGAAATCCATGAGCCAATACTGAGATGGCTGGATACTCTTTGAAGCTCCAGAACATGTGATCCTAAGAGTTTAGGATTTGGGCTTGATGGTATGGCATCATGGGTAGGTATGAGAACATCTGATTGTAGAGATAGCTTCTATACCCATCTCTGCCCACACCAGTGATCTGAAGGTCATCATCATCTTCTTCCTCTTATCTTTCTTCGTTGAAGGACTCCATTATCTCAATGGGCTCTTGATGATCCTTTACTGGTTCCTCTTAATTTCTGGCAGGGACATCTTCTTCTGCCATGGAGATATCCTGAGGCTCCCCCTCAACTTGATCATCTTCTTGTAAGCTCAAAAACTCCCCCTCAAGTGGAGCATCTTCTTGAGTTTGGGCATCTCCCCTCATTTGGTGTATTCTCTATCATGAGAATTTTGAGGATCTCCCCTCATTTGGAACCTTTGTCCTCTTGACTTGTTCTGGACAGTTCCTTCTTAGCAACCATAATCTTTGCTTTCTTCTTGAGCACTTTTTCATTTTCAAGAATGTACTTTTTAACCAGCTTTCTCCTTGATTTGCTGGGCTTAGCCACAACTTCAGGACTTTCTTGATTATCAGTTTTGTCCTGTTCAACAGCCACTATGCTTGAAGAAGCTGCTTCCTTGCCTACCATGCTTGGTCTGGTCTCTACGAACAGTAGAGACTCTACGATTGAGGTGACTGATGGCCTTTTGGACTTATGACTAACTTTGTTCTTCTTCCGGATCTGGGATATGGTAGCCTGATCCTCATCTGCTTCATCTTGCTGCTGCTTTCTTCTTAGCATCCTTAGAGTCTCTATATTAGAGGACTCTACAGGTATATCAGTGGTAGATCCTTGAGGCTCTTCTACCAGTCTAGCCTTTAGCTTCCTCTTGCCCTTGCTCTTTCTGGTATGAACAGAGGGTTCTTCTTTGTTGGTTTCTTCTTCTTCTTCGTTCTCCCTGACCACATACATGTTTCCTGGAAAGCCTGAGTCCTTCAGATCCCCAGTTCTTCCACTTGATTCGGCTATCATTCGAACATACTCAGCTGGGTTCCTCTTCCAATTTTCAAACAATTTCTGGGTCATACGTCTGTTTGGGTTGATAGCTTCTCCTTCTTCATCCCCAATTTTGTCACCCAGGGCTGATTGTAGAATGATACTTATGAATCGCCCATATAGCATCTTTTGAGGGCTTTTCAATTTCTTTGAGTTTACGATCCACTTACTAATCCACTCGAGCAATAGGGCTCCATAGTTGAGTTGTATTCCATAACTCATGGCAGTCATGAGCCTGAGTTGGATTTCATTTACAGAGTCATGACCCGAGCTCTTGCAGCATATACATTTCCCAACTATATCGACTAGAAATTCATACCTCTATGGGAACTCCTTCTTCTTGTACCCTTTCATAGAGGGGAGTTTCTTGTGATGCATTCTTCTAAGTCCCTCTTGGAAGTCTACGCTATCTAAGAGTGGATGCCCTTTATTTTTGAGACCTAGGGCGAGGTTGATGTCTTGACCTTGGTCCGATTTCCACATCCCTTACTCTCATAGTGATGATGTTGTCTTGAAATACTCCATTTCTGTAGAACTCTTTCACTAACATGGGATAAATTAAAGTATCTGTGCTTAAGGCTTCTTCGAGACCTGCCTTCTTCAGTAAGGCCAGAGTCTTGTGGAACTTGGGTTGAGCTAGTTTGAACTCGTCAAAACAGAGTCTATAGCCTGAGATAACACTGGATGCTGCCATTGATTTTGTTGCTGGAAGTGAGATTTGACTGAGCTTTCCTCGATTTAGGGCTTCTGCTTTGAGAGAGAATGTGAGAGATGATCTTTTGAACTTCTGATTTCAAAAATATGATTTCATTTTGTACTTGTAACTTCCCTCTCTCCTTTTTTCTTAGTGGGACAGGTGTCGACTTTTGCTTGGCTCTACGATTTTGACTGATAAGGATTGTACTGATTTGCCCTTGGCTCCTACAGAGCTAAGGTGTCCTTAGTGAGGACTACGATCATTGAGGCAATTTTGTGATCGTTGAGTGCTTTGCATTTGTCAAGTTTGATCTACGATCGTCGAGTCTGTCCAGCTTTTATCGTGTCTGTTCTTCGATCGTCGAGTATGTCAACATTCGTCGTGTCTGTTCTACGATCGCCGAGTCTGACCGGATCCTTGTGATGAGCTTTTGACATAGCATTCTTTTAAGGTAACTCAGGAAGGGCCAACCTCTTGGAGTGAGTCAAGGGTTAGGTTTGTTCCTGAGGTGCTTATTAGAGGGATTCCAATGTTTTGAAGCTTATCATCACAGGATGCACTCTTGCTTTGTTGATGGGACTTTTGTCATCGTTGAGTCTGCTCTACGATGGTTGAGTCTTTGCTACGATCGTTGAGGTGGTTTTGCCTCTTTAGCTCTACGATCGTGGACTTCCCTTACTCATGTCAATGATTTTGAGTTCAGCCTTTGTATCTGTTATGGTTAGCACAATCTAGAGCATATATTTTATGGTTGTAAATTTAGCATGCCTAGATCACTTATTAACTTATTAAATCTGGATTCATCTAGAGGTTTTGTAAAGACATCAGCTAGTTGATTTTCAGTAGGGATATATTGTAAAGATAAAGTTCCATTTTGTACATGATCCCTAATAAAGTGATACCTTATCTCTATATGCTTAGTCCTAGAATGCATAACAGGATTATGAGTTATTGCTATGGCACTTGTGTTATCACAGTGAATAGGAATAGATTTGAAATCAAACCCATAGTTAGCTAGTGATTTTTCATCCATAGGATCTCGAAAGTTGTTGTTTGCCGTGAACAATGTATTCGAAACCTCTCGGTTGAAGTAGGCACTAAGTTTTGCTTTTTGCTAAACTAGGACACAAGTTTGTTTCCTAGCAATTGACAAGTGCCACTGGTACTCTTTCTATCTATTTTGCATCCTGCAAAATCAGCATCTGTGTATCCTGTTAGTTCAAATGAGGATTCCTTGGGGTACCAAAGCCCCAAGTAAGGTGTACCTTGAGATATACTGAAGATCCTCTTTACGATGAGATAAATGTGACTCTTTAGGGTTAGCACGAAATCTAGCACATATACATGTTGCAAACATTATGTATGCAGTCTCATGGCGTTAGATATAAAAGAGAACTATCATACCTCTGTATTGAGTTATATCAATACTTTTACCCTTTTCATCTTTGTCAAGCTTGGTTGCGAGGAGCAATTAGTGTTTTTCATGGGAGAGGTGATTCCATGCAATACTTCTTGAGTAACTCTTTGATGTACTTGGCTTGGTTTATGAAAATTCCTTCATCAGTCTGCTTTACTTGCAGTCCAAGGAAGAAATTCAGCTCACCCATCATGCTCATTTCAAACTTGCTCTGCATTAGCTTAGAGAATCTCTTGCATAACCTTTTGTCAGTAGAACCAAAAATAATATCATCAACATATATTTGAACTAATAAGACTTTGTCTTTATGCTTTCTAAGAAATAGTGTGGTATCTACTCTACCTCTAGTAAACCCATTTTCAATTAAGAAGTTAGTTAGTGTTTCATACCATGCTCTAGGTGCTTGTTTAAGACCATATAAGGCTTTGTCTAATCTATAAACATAATTAGAAAGAGATGGATTGATGAAACCTGGAGGTTGCTCTACATATACTTCTTCTTGGAGTTCTCCATTTAGGAATGCACTTTTGACATTCATCTGAAAGACTTTGAACTTCATGTGACCAAAGAAAGGCAAGAAAGATTACGATGGCTTCTAATCTCGGCAGCAGTGCAAATGTCTCATCGTAGTCGATGCCTTCTTCTTGAGATTAGCCCTTTGCCACTAATCTTGCCTTGTTCTGGTTATAACTCCATCTTCATCCATTTTGTTTTGAAGACCCACTTGGTTCCAATAGCGGGATGACTCTTTGGTCTTGGTACCAATCTCCATACTTTGCTTTGTTCAAATTGGTTGAGTTCTTCTGCATGGCTTCTATCCAGCTGGAGTCTTCCATAAGCATCCTCTATCTTCTTTGGTTCTATTTGTGATTGGAAGCTTAGATAAAAGCATTCATTTTGAGTAGTGACTCTTGTTTTGACTCTAGCTTTTCGGATCTCCAATGATTAGATCACGAGTGTGATCTCCGCCCATCTCATTCTACGGTTGGGACATACGTCTGATGCCTTCTTGTCTTAAGTCTTCAAGATCTATTTCTTCTTCTTGGTGTGGAGGTTCATTTGTCTTGCATAGACCTCTCTACGATCTCATTTTGTTGCTCAGCGATTTCACTTTATCGGCACTATGATCGTAGTGTTGGGTTTGATGATTTCATTTAGTAGTGTATGCGCACTTTATCGGTCGTAGTGTCTTGAAGCACTTTGTGTTGTGCGAGTCTTTTTCGCCGAAGATGATATGAATTGAGACTTCAACACTCGGTGTCTTTTTGTTGAAAACTCTATAAGCCTTCTATGCGTGGCATATCCAAGAAAGATTCCTTTATCGACTTGAAATTTGAAATTTTGTCAGTCTTGCTTTCCATTGTTGAGAATGTAGCATACGGTAGAAAATATGAAAGTAGGCGACACTTGGCTTTCTTCCTTTCCATAGTTAAGTAGGCGTCTTCTTGATCGTAGAGTGTATCGGTGATCTATTCTGCGTGTGTAGCATGCGGTGTTGATAACTTACGCTTGAAGTATTGAGCGAGATGATTTGCTGCTGCAAGTAGAGTTCTTCCAGCTTCTATCAAGGTTCTATTCTTTCTTTCAGTTACTCCATTTTGTTGAGGAGTTCGTGGAGCTAAGAAGTTATGACTGATCCCATTGTCTGTGCAGAACTGGTCCATTTCTGAGAAGTCGAATTCTCTGCCATGATCACTCCTTATGGCCTTGATTTTCTCTCATTTCTCGTTCATCACCAGTCTGAACATCTTGATTAGCTGGGAGCTCATTTCATCCTTTGAGGTTAAGAAGAATACCCATGTGAATCTGGTGTAGTCGTCGACTATAACTAGAGAGTATCTTTTTCCTCCAAGACTAGTTATTGGAATTGGCCCAAATAGATCCATGTGAAGCAAATGCAGGGGCTTGTCGATAGAGTTGGCAGTTTTGCTTTTGAATGAGCTTCTGGTTTGCTTTCCAAGCTTACAGGCATTGCATGGCCTTTTTTTTACGAAGCTAAACTTAGGTAGGCCAGCTACGAGATCTTTTGATGCTAGTTCGGACATGCTCTTGAAGTTTAAGTGAGACAACCATCTATGCCATAGCCAGCTCATTTCTTCAGATTCTTTTACCAGAAAATATATTGTTTCATCTGAGCTTAGTTGACCAAGATCCACTGTGTAGACATTTCCTTTTCTTGTCCTGGTTAGCTTTACAGCAGATGTCTTCAAATCTCTGACTTAACATTGGTTGTTGAGGAATGTCACTTGATGACCCTTGTCGTAGAGTTGATTGATGCTTAGAAGGTTGTGTTGGAGACCTTCTACATATGCTACCTTGCTGAAAGATACTGCACCATTGCCAGCAGAGCCGTATCCTCTTGTCTTGCCCGAGCCGTTGTCTCCAAAGATGACTGAGGGACCCTCCTTCTCTATGTAGTTAGATAGAAGGGCTTTGTTCCCGGTCATGTGCCTTGAGCATCCACTGTCCAGATACCATGTAGTGATCGTGGAGCTCTTTTCCTATCAAAACATTGAACCTTCATTTTGGTACCCATATTTGCATGGGTCCTTCTTTGTTAGTGCCTTTGGGGACCCAAATATGTTTAATCTTGGGTCTTACATGCATGAAATTATAATAACACTTGGCAGCCTTGTGACCATATTTATTATATATAAACATCTAGTATGATGCATGCCTGTGTGTGTATGATGATTCACCCTCCATTTGGACTTGTGTGGTTCTTTAGTTGTCCTTCTGTTAAACTGATTCTCATTTTTCCACGTGTCCTTCGATTTCATAAATAGTGATGAGTGTGCCTTACCTCTATTGTACCTTCCCAGTTGATTCGTAGAGTTGGTCTTGCTTGACTCTACGATTCTTCGAGGTTGATGAGTAGAGGTTAGGTTACTCTTCTCTTTTATGAATCCTGAACAAACATGAGATCCTTTACTCCTTTGAGTATGAATGGAGACAGTAGGACAAGGTTGAACTTGTTCTTCCTTCTATGAGGATTTCACAAAGGTAATGCTTCTACTAAAACTTGAGGCATTACTAGTGCTAGTTTCCTTTGTCTTTTCCACACATGGCTCTGAAATGGATTCCCCAAAGCCTAAGCACTGTTTTATCGAATGTGCTCTCTCGACTAGAGAGCGGGAGTCCATGGATGATGAGGATTTGTTCCATAGAGATAGTCTTTTTTAGCTCCTCAATTTTCGAGGTTAGATTAGACTCTCTTTGTGCATTGAGTGTGTTTGTCTGTTTTAAGGTCTCATTCTCAGCCTCAAGCTTGAAGAGAAGATTAGTACTTAGAAGGGCTGTTTCAAGCTCTTATTGAACTTTCTTCTTTTCCTCTTGAAGAAGTGAGTGATCCTTAGACAAGACTCTAAACCACTTCATGTATTGATGTAGATCAGTGGTTATGCCATGCAGAGCAGTTCTTAAATCATTTATGTCTACATCAGGTGAGTCAAAGTCAAATACTTCATCGAGACTTACATCATGTATGTTGAGATTTTGTTTGTCCTATGCATGTTTGGCCATTAGGCACAGATTAGCCATTTGTAGTTCTTCATCATCTCCAAAGTCGAAGATTGGAGTCGTTATGCAATCACTCCACGATCCTCCAGCTACCAGGCCTTTGTCTCTCTTCTGAGGCTTTTTGTTTCCTTTGTATTCCTTCTTTGCATTCTATTTCTTCTTTAGTTCTTCTCTTAGAAGTTTTTTGCAGTTGGCAATGAAGTGTCTAGGCTTCTTGCAGTTGTAGCATAGATCATTTATTTGCTCCTGGCTGCCGTAGTTGTTGACCTTCTTTGGCTTGCTGGTTTTTCCTTGATGCATGAACCTTCTCAGTCTTTTTACCAGCATACCAAGGTCTTCATCATCGTCTTCATCATAATCAGAGTCAATCTCAGTGTTGACTTTTGATGCACTTTTGGTTGCCTTTAGAGAAACACCCTTATCCTTCCTTCTTCCTTTTGATGGGGTTTCAGTTCGTTGAGTCAGCTCCAGTTCGTATGTTAGGAGATTGCCATATAGTTGTTGAACTGTCATCTCGTGAAGATTCTTTGACTCTCTTATCGCAGTGGTTTTGGCATCCCACTTGCTCGGTAGGGCTCTCATGAACTTTATGATCAGATCTTTGTTAGGATAGATCTTCCCATATGCTCGTAGAGAGATGAGCAGAACGTTGAATCTCTCATAGGTGGCAGTCATGTTTTCTCCTTGAACATGAGCAAACATCTCATACTTCTTTGTGTCGAGGAGAGATTGTTTGTTTTTCTCGACTTCTTTGGTTCCTTCGTGCATGATTAACAATGCTTCCCAAACCTCCTTGCATTGTTTTCTTTTTGTTGACAACATTTTTAACAGATCGTCTTCTAAGGATTGGAGCAGGATGTTCTTGGCCTTTTTTGTCAAGTTGGATGACTCTCTTCTCGTTGTCTGTCCACTCTTCTTTAACCTTGATTTGAATTCTGTTTGGATCGTCAGTGGTTGGTGCAAGCTTCGTTGGAATATAGGGCCCATTTTGAACGGTCTCAAATAGATCTTCATCTATTGAGTCCATGTATGCTTGCATTCTGACATTCCAGTTAGCAAATTTATCCTTGTTGCACATTGGTGGCTTGTTGCCTCCTCCAGTTCTAGATTCGCTTGGTACGTGTGCCATTGGATCTAATAAAGCTTATAAGTTGTATAATAGAACATGCTCTGATACCAATTGTTAGTTCCTAGTTGGCACAATAGTTATCTAGAAGGAGGGTTGAATAGATATTTAAAAAATCTTTTCGTTTTAAACTTGTTCTTTGATGATGATTAAAACTTAGCGGAATTGATGTCTGTTTTAATCTTCTTTACAAAGTTGTGGAGTTAAGAGAGTGAGGCAGTTATAGCAGTTATAGCAGATATAGCAGTTATAGTATGAATGGAAAAGACACAGTCGTTTTAAGTGGTTCAGAGCACTTAAAGCTCCTAGTCCACTCTTCTACTCAACGAGTAGGATATCCACTAAGGATGTCTTTTACAACTTCTGAATCACATAGATTCCTTTTAGACCAGCAGTCTAGGAACTTTTTAGTTCACTCTTGAACTCTTCAAGTCCAGCAGACTTGGCTCTCTTACAGTTCACTTAGAACTCTTCAAGTCTAGCAGACTTGGTACTCTTCTTAAGTTGATTGATAGATGTTGAATTCTTGATGGTTGCTACTCAGTTGCTGTTTAAGCACTTGTTCGAAAGAACTGAGTAGTTGAGCAAGCTTTGCTAATTCTCAGATCGTAGAGTTGAGCTTTAGAGTTGTTCACGTTGTTTGTTCAATGCTTGCTTGATTCTCTCTCATCTGCTTGATTTGCATATATGTGATCTTGAAAACTATCCGTTGGATCCATTCTTTGAGGCATTAAATGCGTTTGACCTTTCTAATCTTTGATGGAGACATTTCTGCACATCTTCGAAGCGCATTACGCCCATCGACACTCGCAGACTGCTTTCTCACCTAACACCTGAAAAGGTGTTTTCCCCCTTACCAATGGTACTTTCCTTAGCTTCTTTAATACGCCTCTTTGTTGCATACTAAGGATATTTTCTTGTGACTTTGGGGTGGTGAGTCTGCAAAGATTTAGAATCCATTCCTCTTATGTTGGAATCATCTTCCACATAAATCATGAGGCTCGACGTTCTCGACACAAGATGATGCTCTACGATTTGATGGTGATCGCCTTGGTGCTGATGCGATGCTATCGGTAGAGAGCACTACGATTTCTCTGAAGTCTTTCACACTCGATCTCTTTGATCTTTGCTTGCTTGTTTTAAGTTGTAAACTCTACGCTTCCTTGTAAACACTACGATCGCTGAGTTCGTTGAGTTGGCTCAAATAAACGTTGGGACCACTCTATGATTTCCGAAGAGGCACTTCAAGGCAGGCACACTACGATCTTCGAAGCTTTACGTTTCTGCCTTGACTTCTGCAATGTTGATCAGATTGATACATTACGATTTCTTCGAAGCCTATCTATTACATCTCAAGATCAACCTAATAGTTTTGATCTTTTTATCTATACATTCCATTACAGAATGATACACGTTAAGAGTTTAGATCAACCTAACAGATTTGATCATCACTAAGTCCTTGTACATATATTACTTGGAAGAACTTTTACAAATAATCATGAGCATATACATTAAAACATCAAATCATAATATGCATTCTCCCAACATTCTTTAATAGATCAAATTAATATTTTAACTAAAGAATGTGATGATTTAAATTTTATTGTTCTTAAGTTCACAAAAGGGAAAGAAAACCTTGATGTCATGCTTAATCAACAAAGATGTGGATTTAACAAAGAAGGATTATGATACATTGGAGAATTTAGTAAAAATAAAGGACTTTATCATGTTAAAAGTAAAGAAAAAGAAAATTATACATCTCCATTTACTAAATGTTCTTATTGTAACAGAAATGGTCATTTTTTTCACATGTGTAATGCTCAAAATGGAAATTATAAAGGAAAAATGGTTTGGGTGCCTAAAGGAACGAGCATTGCACCAATTATTAATACAAGGAAAGAGTTTTGTAATAAAATTCAAAAATCTCATAGAAATTTTCATCCAAATATTTCAGGATATAATAATAGAGTAAATCATGCATCTTATAGACCTGCTACTCATAAAATGCTTGTGTCTACTAAGATTGATTATCCTGTACCCATTTTTGTAAAGGAAAACACAAATGTTCCTTATACAAAATGGAAAACTCACCCAAAGGACCCTTTTTATTAAAGGGTACCAGTTCTTGTAATTGATAAATGTTTCAGGTATGTCTTGGAGCTAACTCTAGTAAAAATAACTGACGACATCATTGTTGGGTCTATTGATATTACTTTGTGAAATGATTTCTCTAAAAGCATGAGTAAGGTTTTTAAAAATAAGCATGAAGGGAGAATTAAACATCTTCTTAAGGGTACAAATAAAATCAGATGAAAAAGATTCTGACTATGCAGATCATCATAATTGTTCAAGTACAAGTGGCACATGTTAGTTTTCTCATAATTATATATATATATATATATATATATATATATATGTCCATATACATATTTTGAAATATATATATAGGAATATTTTTAAAGAATATATTTAATATTTAAATCTATTTATATATATAATAGATTTAATGTGGAATGTTCATTTAAATTTCTATACATCTAACGGTAAATAATCTCCATTCTTGTATAGTAATTTTGGTCAATCAAAAGCAACCACACAAATTCAAATCATGCAAGAGGTAAATAAATCTTTAAAAGATTTTTTTATTCTAATATCTTCTTCTTCTGAGTTCGAAAAGTAATTTATACTATTCCCCCCCCATTTTTATGATGACATAGGGAGAAGAAAAATATTATTGGAAGAAGAAAAAAATCACATGATATATACATGCTATATACATGAACTGTTATATATTGTTGCATGTTTATTTTTCAAAAATTTAAATTTTTGATGATTGCATAAATTGAGGGGGAGCTTTTATGGAAAATATTTTTAGTTGATTATCATCATCAAAAAGGGGGAGATTGTTGGGTCTCCAATTTTTAGTTTTATTTTGATGATAACAATAATTAGTAAATAAATTAATTAAAAGGGTAGAATCCTCTCCATATGATTTATATTATAATTGTTTTAATTATCTTATTTATTTTGACAAAAAATATTTTTTAAATCTTATTTAATTGATTTTCTTGATCTTGATTTTTAAAAGTGTTAAAATTAATTGGGTCATACATTTTGGGACAAAAATCATATGTTGATCATCAAATGATTGTTTGACCGAATTTGGAAAGATGATGGAGATTTTGATTAAATCATTTTTGACATATGAGCATTTTTCTATTTATTCTCAAATTAATTTTATTATTTCAAAAATTATTTATTGTATGCATATATTATTAAAATAATATATAAGTATATATATATATATCATATAACAAAAATATGTTTAACTAAAGTATGTTTATACCTATATATATAAAACCGTAACTAAAGTATGTTTATACCTATATATATAAAACCGTATATATATATATATATATATATATATATATATATATAAAAGTAATCATTGCATGTTTTTAAATATATATATATATATATATATATATACGGGTGTGTGAAGTATGTATATATATGTGAGTATATAATATATTATATATATGTGGCGCATGCATGCATTACATGATATAAATAATAATATACATATATTAAATGCATGTGTGTGTGCTTATGTTGAATGTGCTGAAACCGTGTATAAAGAATGAGCTGGCAAATTTTTTAAACTAAAACCATGACATTCTTTTTGGGACAAAACCGTGTGTACTGGCATTTAGTTTTAAACATGTGTTAGTAAAAGAGTGCAATAAATGCTAGTGAATTGATTTTCAGCCCGAGCGGAATCGTTAGTACTTCAGTGTAAAATCTGTTCCAATATGGACTGTTCAATTCAATTTTTTTTTTCATTCAACCGTGCATTTAAAATCAGATTTTCAAAATTATATTTTTATTCTTGATTTTAAAAATCTATAAATAGAAGGCATTTAATTTATTTTATTTTGCTAATTCACTTTCAAGAAAAACTTATTTCTTTCCTACATACTCTCTCTCTCTACTTATCAAAGTTCTAATCATTTAAGAAAATAAAATTGGTCTAAACAAATTGGGATAAGTTATTTGATTAAATTTATTTGAATTATTGCTTTCTTATTTATATTTATAGATATAAGAATATACATTGTTATACACAATTCTATATATCTATATTTTATCTATTTATCAAATAAAAGGAGGATCTTGGCGCAAATGCTACTTGGAGATACACCTCTACGGAGAGGAATTCGAACCGTACGATTCCTTATAGTCCTCAGTAATCTTTTATTGATATTATTTATATAAATATCGTAAAATAGATAAGACACTTGATAGCTCAAAATAATACTGAGATATTCCTCCAAAAAAGAGAATCATCCGAACCAGATTTGAGAATTGTAGTGATATATTAAAAATATTTATATAAATATCAATTGTGAATTTATAAATTTTTTCGTATTTAGACGCCGCAAGGCGACGAAGATACACTGTAAGACCCCAACTTTCATAAATAAAGATTAATTTTTCTCAAAATATATTTTTAAATATTATGGTGTGGTTTTGATATAATGTTATAGTTGTAGGTAATATTTATAAATTTTGCAAAGTATGCAAGTTGTTATAAAATATTCGATTGGTCGGGGAATATTCTTTTTATCGCGGAATATCCGTACGATGACACAATCATTGGTGGACCCCATAACGGAATTGCTGTCGGAGTTAGAAAATGACAAAAATAACTTTTTATAAAAATAACGGCGAATGTTTTACTGTTAACTGTTGAAATACCCGGTGATAAAATTACAGTAATACGCGTGGTTGCATAGTAGCACACGGTATTGATTATTGATGCTTACGTGAGAAGTTACTCAGTTATACTCAATTATTGCTACAGTAATTACTGTTCAATATTTTATTTTATTGATTTAATAATTACTACGTTGATATTTTTTATTATTGATTCCATAATTGTCATTGCACAATATTTCAAATTATAGAATCAATAATTCATATTATTTGAATAATATTACTCCCTACGTCCCATGATAAAAGTCCTTATTACTATTTTGGGTAGTCCCATGTTAAATGTCCATTTTCCTTTAATAACCAAACTTTTACACATATTTTCCTATTATACACGTAGCATTAAATATCTCATACTTTTCTTATTCTAATTCTCTCTCCATATTTAATGAAATTATTATGGGCAATTTTGTCATTTTATTCATCTTCTTAATATGCGTAAAAAGTCCACCATGACTTTTATTCTTGGACGGAGGGAGTATTAGATAGCATTATTGATAATGTCTAGAAAGTTCTGTTGAGAAAAGGGGTTTGGTCACCTAATTGCGTGCTTAACATGGAGAAATCCTTATCGAAAGCCACCTCTTTCTTGGGAGCGACACAGTTGTCAATATTGTAGTTCGTAATATTATTTGTGAATAATAAATGGTTGATATATATGATAAGAAAATATTTATTTAATGTGGATTTAAAGCGGAGGAATATACAGCATGTGGCATTTGTTGAAAGTTGGTATTTTATCTTTTAGATAAAATAATTCATTCAAATATATTATTATAATATTACATTATAGTAGTATGATGTGATTATATAATAGTTTGATTTTTAAGTTGAATGGTAGCTTTATTATAGTAAATTCATGGTATAAAAGTAAAATGAGGTGGAAGAGAACAAATTGAATTTGAATTCTGATGATGTAAGCAATGATGTCATTGAAACGATGATGTAAGCAATGATGTCATCAGAACGATGAGGTAAGCAATGATGTCATATGATCGATGATGTCATAAATTATGGCAAAAAGACTATTTTACCCTTACTCTGCCAAGCCTATAAATAGAAGCTCATTTCTTCATTATTTTTCACCAATTCATTCAAGCTATAGAGAGAGAAAGTATAGAAGGAATAAGAGAAAAAGAAGAAGAGTATATTGTTACTACACTATTGCAGTATCCTATCTCCTACTAAGGTAAGGGGTATAATTTTTTCGTATTCGTAAGTGATATTATTCTTATTCAATATTTGTAAGAAACAATATTTTCTTCCATACTCTATAGTATGTAAGTAATATTATTTCATTTCATATTCCTAATTCTTCACTTATGTTGATAAGTATTGCTTCTAAACTCCATGAAATTAGTAGAATATCCTTGATATTTGCGCTTCATCTAGTATCTTTTTATGGAAATATTATTCTGAGCATTCTTGATAATTTTTAATCTTTTCATGTCGGGGTACTATTCACGGGTTACTATTCCTGCAGTACTATTTACGGGGTACTATTCACTCGAGTACTATTCACTCGGGGTACTATTCATGACAAAAATTGATATCTTTTCGGTCCAAATTATTTTTGATACAATATTATTCTTGAATTTTACTCCACAAAGTAGTATTATGTTGACAATTTGGAAGTTTTTGAATTCTGGATAAATTAAATTATAAATCTTTAAAGTTTTTCCTTTGCTTTCATTTAATTGAATTCTTATATCATTGTCGTCATCCTCATGCTTATATTATGATAAAAGTCATCTTTAGCTTACGTGCATAGATGGATCGTTGATTGGTATGATTATAAACTGAGGATTATTCAAAGATAATAATCATGACCATAATATTACAAATGATGTGGTAAAATTTCTCATTGGTCTGTAGTGCAAAGATGAACAGGTGTTGAGATGATCATGACCATTGGTGAAAACACGGATATCCTTGGCCTGTAGTGCATGGATAATTCGTGGTTGTGATACTAATGAATATCCTTGGCCCGTTGTGCATGTATAATTCAGTGATGTGGATTATTTATTAAGCTGAGTCTCAGCGATAAAATTTATGATAACCTTTTTAAATCATAGAAGATAGTAGATATCATGCTTTACTTGAATCTTCTAATAGATTGCTTGTTCCACTGCAATTAAAGTTGATGTTATTATAATTTATTAGTTTAACACTGTTGAAGGCTAACGATGATTTATTCTGCATTATCTTAGTCATAATATTTCTTACTGGGCTAGTTGAGCTCACCCTTTGCTTTCATTGTTCTCTTCAGGAAATGAGAATATAGCTGGGACTAGTCGGGAAACGGAGTGACGGTCCAGATGTTTGCATTAGTAGTCCTCATTATTCTGTGAAATAGTGTGATAATAATTATAATGAGGACTTATTTTGAGTTTGAATATTGTCTAGAAGACAATATTTGTATTAAAACTCATAATTTATGTTTTGTCGTATTTGTGACTCCCCCAAAATTAGGTATACATCACCCATCTTGGGTCGCCAGATACATGGTACAGAATTTAAATACAAACTAATTATACAGCAGTCGTGTAAAATACGACAAGACATAACTGTGAGTTTTAATACAAATATTGTCATCTAGACAATATCCACACTCAATGGAGTCCTCATTATATTTATTGTCACACTATTTAACAGAATAGTGAGGACTACTAATTCTATCATCTGGACTGTCACTCCGTTCCCCGACTAGTCCCAGCTACATTCTCATTTCCTGAAGAGAACAGTGAAAGAAAAGGATGAGCTTAACTAGCCCAGTAAGAAATATTATGACTAAGATAATGCTGAATAATTTATCGTTAGCCTTCAACAGCGTTAAACTGATAAAATATAATAGACATCAAGTTTAACTGCAACGGAACAAACAATCCATTAGAAGAGTCAAGTAGAACATAATATCTACTATCTCTTCTAGATTAAAAGTCAATCGTTGATATTTTATTCCTGTACTACTCATCAACAGTTCTTTGTTATACTCAAGACAAATAAAACTTTCATCACTTGTCTTCACCTGAACCACCAAAGATGTCAGTTAAATTCACAATTCATATTTATAATAATGTGAATTAATAGTTCCTTCTTGCCACAAAGGCTTAATAGAACGTTTACTCACTATCCTTACCCCAAAGGCTAAAGATATTCAAATGTAATAACAATGATCATACCAATCAGTTGTCTATCTTTGCACTACGGGCCAAAGATATTCAACTATAAAATTAATGGTCATGATCATACCAATCAATTGCTTGTTAGTGCACTACGGCCAAAGACATTCAACTGTTAACAAATGGTCATGATCGTGCAAATCACATCATTGAATTATCCATGTACTACGGGCAAGGATATTCGTTAGTATCACTAGTGGTCATGATCATGTCATACACCTGTCCATCTTCACACTACGGGTCAAAGCTATCAAACAATTGATCATCTTTGCACTACAGGCCAAAGATATTCAACAACATATCATCTTTGCACTACAGGCCAAAGACATACAACTGTAAAACCAATAACCGACAGTATAATAAAGAATGGAATAATAAAAGAATTTTACCATGTATGAAGTACTTCGCATAGACAGGTTATTCCAACATAATAATAAAGAATGGAATAATAAAAGAATTTCACCATGTATGCAGTACTTCGCATAGACAGGTTATTCCAACATAATAATAGTACTTCGCATAGACAGGTTATTCCAACATAATAATAAAGAATGGAATAATAAAAGAATTTCACCATGCATGCAGTACTTCGCATAGACAGGTTATTCCAACATAATAATAAAGAATGAAATAATAAAAAAATTTCACCATGTATGCAGTACTTCGCATATACAGGTTATTCCAATATAATAATAAAGAATGGAATAATAAAAGAATTTCACCATGTATGCAGTACTTCGCATATACATGTTATTCCAACATAATAATAAAGAATGGAATAACAGAAGAATTTCACCATGCGTGCGTAATCCGCACAGACAGGTTATTCAAACAGAATAATAAATAATGGAACCAGGTTGTGAGACCCCAGATTTTATCAATAAAGATTTAAATTTTGTCGAAATAATTTTTAATATTATGGTGTGAATTTGAGATAATATTATAGTTGTGGGTAGTATTTATAAATTTTGCAAAGTATGCAAGTGGTTATATTATATTCGATTGGTGGGGAATATTAGGTTTAGCGAGAGAATATTTGTCTGGCAGCTCAATCATTGGTGGACCCCACAATGTAATTATTGTCGGATTGAGAAAGCGACAAAAATATTTTATTGAAATAACGGCGGAAGTTTTACAGTTGATCTTGTTGAACTACTTTCGGTAGTAAAGAAATACGATGTCGTGTAGTTGCGTAGTAGTAGCGCGGTATTGATTATTGATGCTTATGTGAGAAGTCACTCGGTTTGATTCCATTATTGTCGATTAATAATATGAATTATTATAGCGATAATGACGTTTTGTTTTATTCAGTATTATTAGCGTAATAAAAGCGAAACATCTTTTTATATAAAATAGAATACTTTATTAAAGTTATTCTATAAATAGAATATATTATATTTTATTATGCATAGTGTTGCATAGTGTTTTGCATAGTATTGCATATAGTGTTTTGCATAGTAAAATGTTTTTATATAAATAGAATATATTATATTTTATTTAAAAGATTTTTCTTTAAATATGGACCGTCAGATTAAAGTAAATCAATCTGGATAGTTCATGGATTAATTCTTATGCATTTCATTTTCCTATAAATAGAAGCTCATTCCTTCATTATTTTCTTACGAATTCATTGAAACTAGAGAGAGAAATTATAGAGAGAATTTATATAGAGAAAATTATAGAAAGAAGAAGAGTATACGCTACTTCACTACTTCTATATTAGGTTCTTTTTTACGGTAAGGGTGTTATTCTTTCTTCTTGAAGAGAACTTACATTATTCCATTCATTATTATTACATTGGAATAACTTTGTAAAAGTGGTATACCCTATACATAACTTTGTATATGCGGCATACCTATACTTGGTGAAATCCTTATGTTATTCCATTCATATTTATTACATTGGAATAACTTTGTATCATCTGTGATTTATCCTATACTTGGTGATATTCTTCTATTATTACATTTGGAACATCCATACATGTGGTTTTTACCAGGACTGGTTAAAATCTTTATTATTACATTGGAACATCACATGCGTGTGTTTTGTTTTAGGACTGATTCCGATTTTATCATTACATTGGAATATCCTATATCGTGTGTTTTTACAGGATCTGGTTCCATCTTTATTATTACTGTTGGAACATCACATCGGTGTGAATTTCACGACTGTTTAGTTATTATTATTACATTGGAATAAAGCATACATGCAATCTGCATGCATGGTGATTTCTTTTGTTATTCCATTCTTTATTATACCCGATTGGTTAAAACTTTGACTTCTATACTCCATGAAATTAGTGGAATATCCTTGATATTTGCGTTTCATCGATATCTTTTCATGGAAATATTCTTACGATCATTCTTGAATTTTACTCTACTGAAAGCGATATCATGTTGACAATATGGGCGTTAATAATTCATGGATTAAATAATTCTTGAACTTGTTTTATTGAATTATTATGTCATTGTCACCATCCTCATGTTATATTATGTTATCTTTGGCTTACGTGCATAGATGAACTTAGTATGATTATGACCGAGGATCATTCGGTATAATCATGACTTGATATAAATGATGTGACAAAAAGTCCACGGTGGCTGTAATGCGATGATGGACGTTTTTGGTATGATTATGACGAGGGGTGATTCGGTATAGTCATGACCATTGATAATTTGATGAAAATCCTTGGCCCGTAGTACGAGGGATGATTAGATGTGGTGGTTTATTTATTAAGTCGAGTCTCGGTGATAAAAATTGATGAAAACCTTTTAAAACCTAAAAGATAGTAGACTTTATTCTCTACTTGACTCTTTTAATGGATTGCTTATTAAGCTGCAGATTAAGCTTGGTTGTCTATTGTATTTTATCGTTTTAACATTGTTGAAGGCTAATGATAATTTATTACGCATTATCTTAGTCATAATATTTCTTCTTGGGCTAGTTGAGCTCACCCTTTCTTTCTTTGTTCTCTTGAGGAAATGAGAACATAGTTGGGGACGAGTCGGGGAGCGAAGTAATGGTCGAGAGGATAGCATTAGTAGTCCTCACTATTACGTGAAATAGTGTGATAATAGTTGTAATGAGGACTCCTTTTGAGTTTGTATAATATCTAGTAGACAATATTTGTATTCAAACTCATGTTTATGTCGTATTGTACCACGAATGAGTTAGGTTAAGTAAGTTGTATTTGAATTTATGTACCATGTAAGTGGCGACCCAAGATAGGTGGCGTATACCTAATTTTTGGGGCGTCGCGATTAATATCGAGCTTAGGGATATGATCCACGGCTAAGATGTGAGATAAGAACTAGAGGGGAGAGGCGGAAATTCCTTCGCTAGTATGACCTACCTAAGTTTATTTGGTATTTAATTGGTCGGTCGAGAGTATAGGGATAATATTTGATATATTAATTAACCCCTTGTGTTGTGGCGGTGTTTGGAAATGGCGACTATTAATATTCACAATGGAGTGAATGTGGACCGTTGTGACACCTTTAATCACTAATCGAGTTAATGCGATTGTCGAGACGAGGAACAAATTAGAGATATCCACGTAGTGAATGAAGAACTAATTGTTGCACCAGAGAGCTAGTTTCTTGAGAGGTAGCGGTGAGAGTGAGGAAGAAGAGGAAGAAGAGGAACACGAGGAGAATTGGTTAGAAGAAATTTATGATCAAAACTTAGAATTACAAAATCGTGTTCGTGAGCTAGAAGAACGAGGTTGAAGAAGCGACAAACGATTCGTGGAACAAAGGGATACAACAATTCAAAATTGGGTTACCCGATATGTGATGCTCGAACAAAATCACGCTTTGGCGGGGTGTAAGATATTAAAGTTGGAATCGAGAATTTAAAAATCAAAGATCGGTGAAAGAAGAAACAAGCGAGCGAAGGAGAATAGGCGATGCATGGGTAAAAAGGCGCTTGCAACAAGCGTTGATAGTGTAGAAAAAGGCGTCCAGATCAATAAAGCAAAATAGATGAAATGGACTTTGCTTTTTGAATGACAATTGGGAGAACCCAACATCGAATTTGAATTACCACATGCATAGCGGTCAACCCGAATTCGATATGGATCGGAGAATAATAATTCAAATTATGGATCGAGGAATGTGAAGAAGCACTTAAGGGTGGAATGTACCCTATAGTAAAGTCAAACTTCGGTAATTTAAGCGAGAAGCGTTTAGCCGAGAAACCGAACGAAGTTATTACGGGTAAATTAATTATTGCGAAGTCTATACTTTATTCAATATAAGTTCTACCCACTCTTTTATTCTACCTAGTTGTGTTCAATGTTTAAATTTGACTCGAAAAAAAATTAGACTTTGATTTATCTATTGAAACTTCGTTGGGAGAAACCTTCGTTACCTCTCTTTGTTTATTAATCTTGTTGTTTCAAATAAACACTTTCACGATCTTATCTCTTTGAAAATACTTGCCTTTGAGGTAATTTTTGAAAGCGATTGATTAACTACTTATTATTCTTTTTCGTAAGGTTGTTAGCTTTTATATTTATAACAACCCTGTTATACTGAATTCAAAGTAACCAAACCCTAAAGTTAATCATTGTAATATCAAGCCATAAGTAAAGAGCTCGAACCTTTCGTTGTTGACTTCCTTGTGTGGAATGCAATCAAAAAGCGGACTTACGTAGGCGACATCGTGAATGAAGATGGCAAGTTTATAGGTATCATTGTGAGATCTTATCTAGGTTAAGGGATAGAAGTCACAGTTGGTATCAATGTGACGTCTATCCAAGTCTTGGATGAGAGTGTGATTTTGAATTATATTTCTATCATTAATAAATTTCTTGGCGTATTCTTGAAGATTTCCTAGCCTACCCTAGGCGTGAAATTGAATTTTGTATTGACCCAAAGACAAAAACCCATTTCTTAAACCCTCAAATATTTCTTCAACTAAATGAGCAGTTTTACGTGGTTTATGATGAAAGTCATAATAAAAGCATTGGAATAATGAAAATCATGGGTATTGATTGGTATTAGTAAGTTTTATGATGAGTTATGTTGGTTAGTATGTAAAAACATGAAAGTTTCTTAGAAATCACAAAGAGTTGAAATCAGATTTTGGTGAAAAGCGTAACATAAAATTCAATTGACCATATCTCTTATTATATTTTGAATTTTTGAATGTGGTCAAGTCCTAGAGTTAGATCTATGAGTTACCTAACTAATCCAAGTTGAATTACTGGAAAAAGTGTTGTAGATTTTTGTGTGGACTGATTTTAGCAAAGGAGGCCAAAGCTGTAAATTTCGAAAATGCTACTGCCCAGAAACTTTAAGGGGCTGTTTCGGCCACTTAAATTATGAGAAAAATTCTGGCCTTTTGGGACATGAAGGTATATGGTATAAAGTACCTCCTGTCCAAAAATGAGCTCATTCTGACATAAAATGAGCAAGTTATGACTATTTCAATATTTAGGTTTTTCCGACGAAAAACGCTATAATCGGAGTTCTATAACTCCGATGACCATGAAATTTAAACTAGAAACTCACGTTAACATGTGTAAGATCCTGCCAAGATTTGGGAATTTTTGGAGTTAAACTTGAGGTAGCTAATTTCTTAAGGAATTAATTAGAAATTGATTTTTGAAAAATAGTAAATGAATTTTAAAATTAAGAGAAAATATATTTTCATTATGGGACTATATTATGCTAAATCCCAGAAAAGAAATATTTTTAGGACTGATTTGGTATTTTTCATGAAAATAGTTTAATTCTGAACATATGAGTTAAATATGTTATGTGAAGTAACAAAGTTGAAAATAGGATATTATGGCTAGAGAATCCTATATAGAGTATATGCATATTTTTGAGAGATTTGATAATTGGTGATGATATCTTATGAGTATGGCATTTTGAATGATTAAATGCATTATATGGTAAAAGCGTAAACAATTAAGATAAATTGTTTATAAATTTAAGAAATGATTAAAATATTGTTATAGTATTAATGATATTAGATTATGAGATTATTAAGTGATTGATAACATGGGGATATTCTTGAATCTGGATAAATTATATTATAAATGTTTAATATTTATCCTTTATCTCATTTGATTGATTCTTTATATCATTATCCTCATGCTTATATTATGTTGAAAGTCATCATGGCTTTTGTAGTGCATAGATGGACTTGGTATGATTATGACCGAGGTTGTTCGGTATAATCATAAGCAGTAATTGAAAACACAATTATCTTTGGTAGTAGTGCATGGATAATTTGTGGTCGTGATCTTAATGAATACACAATTATCTTTGGTAGTAGTGCATGGATAATTTGTGGTCGTGATACTAATGAATACACAATTATCTTTGGTAGTAGTGCTTGGATAATTTGTGGTCGTGATACTAATGAATACACAATTATCATTGGTAGTAGTGGTATGGATAATTTGTGGTCGTGATCTTAATGAATATCCTTGGCACGTAGTGCGGGGATGATTCGATGATATGGATTAATTATTGGTGAGTCTCGAATGAAATATTAATTCATGGATGTGGTAAAAAGTCATCTTTAGTAGTAGTGCATTGATAGACTTGGTATGATTATGACGAGGATTATTCGGTATAATCATAGACTTGGTAGTGATTGAAAAACACGAATATCCTTGGCCGATGGTGCATGGATAATTCGTGGTCGATGATACTATTATTATTGCGTCTCAAAGCATTATTGGTTTTCTGATTTGTATATCTTTAGCTTTGTAGTGCAAAGATGAATTGTTAATGAATAGCTTTTGGTGATTTCAAAAGATGAATTTAATATTTTAAGCGATAAAGGTATTTAAGGTATCCTCATCTCTTTATCATATCAGTCGTACCCTAATTTCGAGGGAGAATTCCATAAGGAGGGGAGATTGTGAGACCCCAGTTTTATCAATAAAGATTTAAATTTTGTCGAAATAATTTTAATATTATGGTGTGAATTTGAGATAATATTATAGTTGTGGGTAGTATTTATAAATTTTGCAAAGTATCAAGTGGTTATATTATATTCGATTGGTGGGGAATATTAGGTTTAGCGAGGGAATATTAAATGCAACTAGCTCAATCATTGGTGGACCTATAACGTAATTATTGTCGGATTGAGAAAAGCGACAAAAAATATTTTATTGAAATAACGGCGGAAGTTTTTCTGGTTGATCTTGTTGAACTACTCGGTAGTAAAAAAATGCGATGTCGTGTAGTTGCATAGTAAGACACGGTATTGATTATTGATGCTTATGTGAGAAGTCACTCGGTTTGATTCCATTATTGTCGATTAATAATATGAATTATTATAGCGATAATGACGTTTTGTTTTATTCGTATTATTAACGTAATAAAATAGAAACATCTTTTATATAAAATAGAATACTTTATTAAAGTTATTACATAAATAGAATATATTATATTTTATTATGCATAGTGTTGCATAGTGTTTTTTGCATAGTATTGCATAGTGTTTGCATAGTAAAATGTTTTTATATAAATAGAATATATTATATTTTATTTAAAAGATTTTTCTTTAAATATGGACCGTCGATTAAAGTAAATCAATACGGATAGTTCATGGATTAATTCTTATGCATTTCATTTTCCTATAAATAGAAGCTCATTCCTTCATTATTTTCTTACGAATTCATTGAAACTAGAGAGAGAAATTATAGAGAGAAGCTATAGAGAAAATTATAGAAAGAAGAAGAGTATTGCTTACTTCACTACTTCTATATTAGGTTCTTTTACGGTAAGGGGTGTTATTCTTTCTTCTAGAAGAGAACACATTATTCCATTCATTATTATTACATTGGAATAACTTTTGTAAAAGTGGTATACCTATACATAACTTTGTATATGCGGCATACCCTATACTTGGTGAAATCCTTATGTTATTCCATTCTTATTTATTACATTGGAATAACTTTTGTATATCTGTGATTTACCTATACTTGGTGATATTCTTCTATTATTACATTGGAACATCACATGCATGTGTTTTTAGGACTGGTTAAAATCTTTATTATTACATTGGAACATCACATGCATGCGTTTTACACCGGACTGGTTCCGTTTTATCATTACATTGGAATATCTATCATTGTTTTACAGGATCTGGTTCCATCTTTATTATTACATTGGAACATCTGTCGATTGTGAATTTCACACGACTGGTTAGATTATTATTATTACATTGGAATAACTTTTGTCATCTGCAATACGCATGCATGGTGATTTCTTTTGTTATTCCATTCTTTATTATACCCGGTTGGTTAAAACTTTGACTTCTATACTCCATGAAATTAGTGGAATATCCTTGATATTTGCGTTTCATCCGATATCTTTTCATGGAAATATTCTTACGATCATTCTTGAATTTTACTCTCTGAAAGCGAGTATCATGTTGACAATATGGACGTTAATAATTCATGGATTAAATAATTCTTGAACTTGTTTTAATGAATTATTATGTCATTATCATCATCCTCATGTTATATTATGTTATCTTTGGCTTACGTGCATAAATGAACTTAGTATGATTATGACCGGGGATCATTCGGTATAATCATGACTTGATATAAATGATGTGACAAAAGTCCACGATTGGCACATGTAATGCGTTGATGGATAGTTTTTGGTATGATTATGTCCGAGGGGTGATTCGGTATAGTCATGACCATTGATAATTTGATGAAAATCTTTGGTAGTAATACGGGGATGATTAGATGTGGTGGTTTATTTATTAAGGTGAGTCTCGTGATAAAAATAGATGAAAACCTTTTAAAACATAAAAGATAGTAGACTTTATTCTCTACTTGACTCTTTTAATGGATTGCTTATTCATTCTATGATTAAACTGGTTGTCTATTGTATTTTATCGGTTTAACCTTTGTTGAAGGCTAATGATAATTTATTACGCATTATCTTAGTCGTAATATTTCTTCTTTGGGCTAGTTGAGCTCACCCTTTCTTTCTTTGTTCTCTTGAGGAAATGAGAACATATTTGGGGACGAGTCGGGGAGCGAAGTAATGGTCAGAGGATAGCATTAGTAGTCCTCACTATTACGTGAAATAGTGTGATAATAGTTGTAATGAGGACTCCTTTTGAGTTTGTATAATATCTAGTAGACAATATTTGTATTCAAACTCACGGTTTATGTCGTATTGTACCACGGCAGTTAGGTTAGTAAGTTGTATTTGAATTTATGTACCATGTAAGTGGCGACCCAAGATGGGTGGCGTATACCTAATTTTGGGGCGTCACACACAGGTGCATCTTGTCGTCGTCAGACAAGATATTACGGCGAATAGTAAATAATAGAACCGGTCGGCGTAAGCTTACGCAGACGAGGATATTAAATGAGAATAATAAATAATGGAACCGAGTCCCACAGAAGCCTACGAGAAAAGATATTAAACGAATAATAAAGAACAGAATATTAGAAGAATTTCACCAAGTATATGGTAGACCGCGTATACAGGTTTTTCCAACATAATAATAAAGAATGGAATAACAGAAGTTGTCTTCATGAATAAGAAAGAAATAATACCCCTTACGAGTACAACAAATAATATCCCCTACCTTTGAAAGAAGAGTATTAATTTCGACTGGTAGGGCGAAGATATACTCGAAGAAAACTTGCACTACGCTCAAAGCTTTCTTAAACTCTAAAGAAATACGCTCAAGATTATAGAAGAAGAACTCTCTCTATAGTTTCTCTCTAGAGTTTGATGAATTGAATTCGTAAGAAATAATGAAGGAATGAGCTTCTATTTATAGAAGAATGGATTGCATAGTAACTAATTAATGAATGGTCCAGATTGATTTACTTTAATCGGACGGTCCATATTTAAAGCAAAATCTTTTAAATAAAATATAATATATTCTATTTTATTTAAAAAGATTTTACTATGCAAACACTATGAAGGTATCTTATCAATACTATCATAATAAAATATAATATATTCTATTTATAGAATAACTTTAATAAAGTATTCTATTTTATATAAAAAGATTTTACTATGCAAAACAATATGCTGATAGAATAAAATATATTCTATTTATAGAATAACTTTTATAAAAGTATACATTTTATATAAAAAGATTTTACTATGCAAAAAACACTATGAATAATAGAATATAATATATTCTATTTATAGAATAACTTTATAAAAGTATTCTGTTTTATATAAAAAGCTTTTCTTTTATAATTTCAACCAACGGTCTGAAAAAATAGTACATCTCTTCATGGAATAATATTGTACCCAAAAATGATTTGGACCGAAAAGAAATATATATTTCGGGTGAATAGTACCTCGTGAATAGTACTTCGGGAATAGTACCCTGTGAATAGTACCCCGACACAAAAAGTGTCCCAAATACCCGAGTGAACAATACTAGAGTGAATAGTAATCGGGTGAATAGTAACCCGTAAATAGTAACTCGTGAATAGTACTCCGACACAAAAAGTGCCCCAAATACTTGAGTGAACAATACTAGAGTAAATAGTAACTGGGTATTTTATGACAACTTGTCTACTTTGAAAATTTTTTACATATCACCCTTAACTCTAAACTTTTATCAATTTAACTATTTACCAAAATAGAAAAAATGAATACTTTTATTTTATAAAATTCGGGGTCTCACAATCTTCACTCCTTATAAAATTTCGCCCTCAAAATTTACGTACGTACCTGGCATTCGAAGAGATGAGAATACCTTGCTTTCTTTTTGGATTGTACCTTTCCGGTTATTTCCTCTCTATCATAATTTTCCATTTCTCATCTCATGTATTTCAAATATCATTCTAGAATATAGTTTTAAAATATGGGTTAATTGACATACCACATAATACCCCTATATTCTGACCGACCAATTAAATAACAAATAAACTTAGGTAGGTCATACTAGCGAATGAATTCCACGTCTTTCCCCTCCTAGTTCTTGTCTCACATCTCAGCCAGGGATCATATCCCTAAGCTTTGATACCAACTGTGACACCCCCAAAATTAGGTATACATCACCCATCTTGGGTCGCCAGATACATGGTATAGAATTTAAATACAAACTAATTATACAGCAATCGTGTAAAATACGACAAGACATAATTATGAATTTTAATACAAATATTGTCATCTAGACAATATCCACACTCAATGGAGTCCTCATTACATTTATTGTCACACTATTTAGCAGAATAGTGAGGGACTACTAATCTTATCATCCGGATAATCACTCTGGTTCCTCGACTAGTCCCAGCTACATTCTCATTTCCTGAAGAGAACAGTGAAAGAAAAGGATGAGCTTAACTAGTCCAGTAAGAAATATTATGACAAAGATACTGCAGAATAATTTATCGTTAGCCTTCAACAGCGTTAAACTTATAAAATATAACAGACATCAAGTTTAACTGCAGCGGAACAAGCAATCCATTAGAAGAGTCAAGTAGAACATAATATCTACTATCTCTTCTAGATTAAAAGTCAATCGTTTATATTTTATTCTGTCTTTACTCATCAGCGGTTCTTTGTTATACTCAAGACAAATAGAACTTTCATCACTTGTCTTCACACGAACCACCAAAGATGTCGATTAAATTCATAATTCATATTTATAATAATGTGAATTAACGGTTCCTTCTTGCCACAAAGGCTTAATAGAACGTTTACTCAATATCCTTACCCCAAAGGTGAAGATATTCAAATGTAATAACAATGATCATACTAATCGATTTGTCTATCTTTGCACTACGGGCCAAAGATATTCAACTATAAAATCGATGGTCATGATCATACCAATCAATTGTCTGTCCCGATTGCACTACGGCCAAAGACATTCAATTGTTAACTAATGGTCGTGATCACGCCAATCACATCCTTTGAATTATCCATGCCTTACTGGCCGAGGATATTCGTTAGTATCACTAGTGGTCATGATCATATCGGATACTATCCATCTTCACACTACTGGTCAAAGCTATCAAACAACAGATCATCTTTGCACTCGGGCCAAAGATATTGAAGAACAGATCATCTTTGCACTCGGGGCAAAGATATTCAACAACATATCATCTTTGCACTCTGGGCCAAAGACATACAACCTGTAAAACCAATAACCAACAAAATATAATAAAGAATGGAATAATAAAAGAATTTCACCATGTATGCGATTGCAGATAGGCAGCGAGTTATTCAACATAATAATAAAGAATGGAATAATAAAAGAATTTTACCATATATATGCGTTACTTGCATAGGCAGTTATTCAACATAATAATAAAAATGAAATAATAAAAGAATTTCACCATGTATGCGATTGCCCGCATAGATAAAAGTTATTCAACATAATAATAAAGAATGGAATAATAAAAGAATTTCACCATGTATGTAGTACTTCGCATAGACAGGTTATTCTAACATAATAATAAAGAATGAAATTATAAAAGAATTTCACCATGTATGCAGTACTTCACATATACAGGTTATTCCAACATAATAATAAAGAATGGAATAATAAAAGAATTTCACCATGCGTACATAATCCGCACAGACAGGTTATTCAAATAGAATAATAAATAATGGAACCAGGTCATGCGTAATCGCACAGACAAGATATTCCGACAGAATAATAAATAATAGAACCAGGTTCGGCGTAAATGCACAGACATGATATTCCAATAGAATAATAAATAATGGAACTAGGTCCGGCGTAAACGTACAGACAGGATATTCTGACTGAATAATAAAGAACAAAATATTAGAAGAATTTCACCAAGTATAGGGTAGACCGCGTATACAGGTTATTCCAACATAATAATAAAGAATGGAATAACAGAAGTTTTCTTCATGAATAAGAAAGAAATAATACCTCTTATGAGTACAACAAATAATATCCCCTACCTTTGAAAGAAGAGTATTAATTTCGACTGGTAGAGCGAAGATATACTCGAAGAAAACTTGCACTACGCTCAAAGCTTTCTTAAACTCTAAAGAAATACGCTCAAGATTATAGAAGAAGAACACTCTCTATAGTTTCTCTCTCTAGAGTTTCAGTGAATTCGTAAGAAATAATGAAGGAATGAGCTTCTATTTATAGAAGAATGGACTGCATAGTGACTAATTAATGAACAGTCCAGATTGATTTACTTTAATCGGACGGTCCATATTTAAAGCAAAATCTTTTAAATAAAATATAATATATTATATTTTATATAAAAATATTTTTACTATTCAAACACTATGTATGCACTATGCAAACACTAAGCATAATAAAATATAATATATTCTATTTATAGAATAACTTTAATAAAGTATTCTATTTTATATAAAAAGATTTTACTATGCAAAATACTATGCACAATAGAATATAATATATTCTATTTATAGAATAAGTTTATAAAAGTATTACATTTTATATAAAAAGATTTTACTATGTAAAACACTATGCATAATAGAATATAATATATTCTATTTATAGAATAACTTTATAAAAGTATTACATTTTTATATAAAAAGCTTTTACATTATAATTTCAACCAACTGATTCGAAAAATTAGTACATCTCTTCATGGAATAATATTGTACCCAAAAATGATTTGGACCGAAAAGAAATATATTTTTCGGGTGAATAGTACCCCATGAATAGTACTTCAGGAATAGTACCTTGTGAATAGTACCCCGACACAAAAAGTGTCCCAAATATCCTTTGTGAACAATACTAGAGTGAATAGTAATCAGGTGAATAGTAACCCGTGAATAGTAACTCGTGAATAGTACTCTGACACAAAAAGTGCCCCAAATACTCGAGTGAACAATACTAGAGTAAATAGTAACCGGGTATTTTATGACAACTTGTCTACTTTGAAAAATTTTCACATATCACCCTTAACTTTAAACTTTTATCAATTCAACTATTTACCAAAATAAAAAAATTGAATACTTTTATTTCATAAATTTGGGGTCTCACAGTATTCTACACGATACTTAACAGTTATATAAATTAAGTTTGTATTTGAATTATGTACCATGTATTTGGCGACTCAGAATGGGTGATGTATACTTATTTTGGGGGCATCATAGTTGGTATCAAAGCTTAGGGATATGATCTTTGGCTAAGATGTGAGACTAGAACTGGGGGGAGAGACGAGGAAATCCTTCGCTAGTATGACGTACCTATGTTTATTTGTTATTTAATTGGTCGGTCAGAATATAGGGATAAAATGTGATATGTCAATTAACCCTTGTTTTGTGGCAGTGTTTGAAAATGGCATCTGGAAATGTTGAGATAAGCAATAGAGCAAATGAGACCGTTGAGTCACCAATGATCAATACCCATGATAATGTGCATCAGGAAGGCAATAATCCTCAGGAAAATAACAACACTGACCAAACGATGAACGATGGGATGTTTAGAGGCTTTATGCAATGCAACATCAGGCGAGAGTAACTCCAGTTCAAAATGCAGGTGGAAACACTGGCAACTCTCGGATGGTCACCGCTAAGTAGTTTAAGAAGCTGGGACCACCAGAGTTTTTGGGAGAGCCAAAACCACTTAAGACAGAGGCGTGGATAAAGCAGATCACCAAGATATTTGATGTCTTGGGATGCTCGAAAGAGCAAAGGTTTCCCTTTGCCACCTTCATGTTGCGAGGAGAGACATATTATTAGTGGGAATATGTAAAGCATACTCAGCCTGCCACACTGAAGATGGGAGAAGTTCCAAGAACTGTTCAATGACAAGTACTTTCCCGAAAGTATTCATCACATGAAGGAAGTAGAGTTCATCAAGCTGGAGAAAAATAATATGATCGTGTCACAGTACGAAGCTAAGTTTGCCGAGTTGTCCCGGTTTGCGTCCCACTTGGTTGATAATGAGAAGAGAATGACGCGAATGTTTCTGCGAGGTTTGAAACCTGAAATACGTCAATATCTCATTTCTCACAAACTGTGTTTGTATTTAGATGTTGTAAATAAAGCTCAGTTATTAGAGCGCGATAATGAGTCAACCCAACCAAGAGAGAACAGCCGGTAAAATGATAATACCAGTGGTAGCAGTTATCGAAGCGGTGACAACAAACGTGGAGGGAATCAACATGCTAGAAATGGTAACCACTTCAGTGGTAATAATGTCTAAGATAATAGAAGTGGAAATTTTAAGAAGAGGAGATTCAATAATGATGGAAAGACGTCAGCACCAACACCAGTTGTTAAGGAAGGAGAACGACCGCCGATCGTATATTACAAATGCGGAGGGGAGGGACACATCAGTCCAAACTATACGCAGCAGTACAAAGCATGTTACAATTATGGAAAATAAGGTCACCTAGCTCGATTTTGTCGTGCAGCAAAGCCAAGTTCAGTAGGGATGGGGACACCAAATGTCGTCCCAGACAAGTCAAAGCTGATAGTTCAAGGGAGAGCGTTTGTCGTGACCTCCCAAAAAGTAAGGAACCCGGATGAGGTTATCGCAGGTAAGCTAATCATAAACTCTAGCGAAGTCTATACCCTATTTGATACCGGTTCTACCCATTCTTTTATTTCTCCTACTTGCGCTCAACGTTTAAATTTAAATCCGGAGAAATTAGACTTTTGACATATCTGTTGAAACTCCGTTGGCAGAAACCTTCATTGCATCCACTATTTATAAGTCTTGTTTGGTTCAAATCAGTATCCTCACATTAACTGTCGATCTTATTTGCTTAAAAATACTTGCATTTGATGTGATTTTAGGGATTGATTGGTTAACTACTCATCATGCAAAAATTGATTGTTTTTAAGGTGGTTAGCTTTCATATTCCTAACCAACCTATTATGCCAATTCAAGCAACCAAACCACTAAAGTTAATCACTGTCATATCAAGCCATAAAGCTATTCATTTATTAAAAAATGGATGTCAAACTTTCTTAGCCCATGTCACAGATTTAAACAAAAATACGTCAGATTTGAATGATATTTTTATTGTTAATAAATTTCCTAACTTATTTCCTAATGAACTTCCTGGCCTACCCCCATAGCGTGAAATCGAGTTTGGCATTGACCTAGAACCCGGTACAAAACCCATTTCCAAAGCCCCATATTGAATGGCTCCTATTGAACTTCAAGAGTTAAAATCCCAACTGCAAGAGTTGTTAGACATCGGTTTCATTCGTCCTTGTACATCTCCTTGGGGTACTCCTGTTCTATTTGTAAAGATGAAAGATGGGAGTATGCGACTTTGTATTGATTATCGGGAATTGAATCATGTCACCATCAAAAATAGGTACCCGTTACCTCGTATTGATGACCCGTTTGACCAGTTGCGAGGTGCCAAATTCTTTTCAAAGATCAATCTTCGTTCCAAATATCATCAGTTAAAGATTAAAACTGATGACATTCCAAAGACTGCTTTCAGAACTTGGTACGGGCATAATGAATTCCTAGTCCTATCTTTTGGATTGACTAATGCTCTTGCTGCATTCATGGATATGATGAACCGAGTATTCAAGGAATATTTGGATCATTTTGTGGTTGTCTTTATTGATGACATCCTCATTTACTCCAAAAGTCATGAAAATCATGAGCAGCACTTGAGGCTGATACTCCAAAAGCTTTGTGAAAACAAGTGTAGACACTCAAAATTTTCTGCACACCTGTCACTAATATTGCAGGAGGACATATTCATCTTTTAAGAGGGAACCTCGGAAGACAGTTCATATCCATTCCGGATACTACCAGAAGTTCGACATCAACCCCAGAACACACACTGGGAGTAACAATTCCAACCTCAGAGATAACCTCGAGGCGTGCAGATCCAATACCGGAACACACACTGGAGAATACCGATTAATCTCAGAGATAACCCTGAGGTAACCAGTCTCAGTTCCAATCATGGGAATAGCTACCTTCCTTGGTGATCACCCCAAGGAATGCAGTTTTGACGATAACCCCGGAAATGCTTGTTTCAAATGCAACCAGTTTCAATCTCGGCACTCACAACGAGACACCCAGTACAAACCCAGAGATAACACCGGGAGGACAGACACACCTCAGAGTTGACATTGAGGACCTTCAACATTTGCAGCAGTCCAA
Source organism: Panax quinquefolius (assembly GCA_020205615.1). Lineage (NCBI taxonomy): Eukaryota > Viridiplantae > Streptophyta > Magnoliopsida > Apiales > Araliaceae > Panax > Panax quinquefolius. The sequence goes on from CM035165.1 coordinate 53,714,173, forward strand.
TCTCAGCAATAACCCTGAGTAACGTCTGCTTTATCAGCCCACACCAGCGATAACTCCGGTGAGGGGCCAAGGCATCACCTCGCCACTCTAAAGCCACATCACGTCATCTCAACATTTCATACATACATCTCTACACAACAATGTCCCACAAGAATCAAGGAAAACCAATCCCGAGTGACTATTGTGTAGGGTAACGAATAGAATTTGAAGCTTGAAGATCGGAGGGCATCGTCCCATCTTCATGACTTCATACAACCTCTAATCCCATGCCATTGTACAACTCTCGACAACGGCGGTCTGAAATAGGTCCTATATACCTCAGTCGGATGCCTGGATTGCAATTCTGAAAGTTCGAGCGGACATTGCAGTGCCTACGTGCACGTACTACGAGACGACCCAACCCAACCCAAGAAACCTGGGGCAACCCGAGAAGCCTCAGATACACCTGCGGCTGGCCGCAGGCTGCAGGTACACCTACGGCTCCCCCCTCTATTAATAGAGGGCTTGGGTTGGCCATTTTGAAGAGAGGAAGGGCGAGGAAGCCCTGTCAAATTTGCTCACATATAGCTATTTTTGTACCGGCGGGAGCCGAGTTTCATCCACTTTAAAGATATAGAAGTCTTCTTTGGCAGCCCACTGTAAGCCTTCTCACACACTTTAAAGCATTCCTCTTCATCTTTGCACACACCCTTCTTTACGTTGAGAGTCGTGTTGCGTGTGTTTGCCCGGACTTCGGTTCGTGGTTTTATTTGATTTTATATATATATATATATATATATATATATATATATATATTTATATATATGGACTAACATTATCGAGTTATGCCTCAGTTGAGCCTAGACTTGATGCGGAGCATTTATTTGCTTATATATATATACTTATATATATATATAGCGTATGTGTCGGACTTTGTTCGATGAGCCTGAACTTGATGCAGGCGCCATTGCTTTAATATATATACAAACACGGTTTATGAGAAATAAGATGTTGGCGTATCTAAACTTTAAACCTCTTAAAAACATCCGCGTCATTCTTTCTTCATTATCCACCAAGTGGATTGTAAGACCAAAATTTTTTTAAATAAAAGGAATTTCCTTTATTTATTATTTTGAAATAGTAAGGGTTGATTTGATTAATGTGGATAGTTAAGGGTTAAATCATAAATATTTCAAAATAAGCAGTGGTTATAAAATATTCATTTTTGTCGGGGAATATTCGTTTGGTCGTGGAATATTAAATCTTTGTCGAGGGAATATTAAATGCAACGGGCTTGACCATGTATGTGGGCCCCATGTGAAAGCGATTGGATGAGGAAAAGACAAATATAAGTTGTTTAAAAATAGCAGGCGTAGTTATTCTGAGTTAAAATTTGTTGGAATACCCGGTGGTTAAAATACGATGTCTGGCGCATTGGTTGCGTAGTAGCACACGGTGGTATTGAGTATTATTGAATTATTGATCCTTACGTAAGATGGCCTACTACTCGATAATTTTCCACGATGAATTCTTATTCGATATTTTATTTTATTGATTGATAATTCTTTGCGTTGATATTTTATATTATTGTTGTTCGATAATTGTCTTTGATATTTCCCATTATCGGATCGATAATTCATATTATTTGAATAATATTATTAGATAACATTATTGGCAATGTCTAGAAAGTTACATCTAAGGAGAGGTTTGGTCACCTAATTGCGCGCGATGGAGGAGAGATCCTTATTGGAAAGCCCCCTCTTTCTGAGGAGAGGCACTGGTTGTCATAATTGTGATTACGTAATATTATTTGTGAATAATTAATTATTGATTCATATGATAAGGAAATATTTATTTTATATGAATATAAATGATGGATTTATTTATGTGGTTATTAATGAAGGAATTAATCTTTGAGATGTTTTATTTGTATTTTGTCGGATTGGAGGTATTAAAAGATCAAATCGGTGTTATTATAGCTTTATTGTGTGAGTTATAATATTTAATCAAAAAAGTTGGATCGTTGTAATTTTTGGATATATTATACATATATAAGTTGAGTATATGTCCACAAATTTTGAGCCGTTAAAAATGAGCGAATGATTTGTTATAAATTTTAAGAGGTGTTTGATTAGGAAAGTAGGGTTATAATTGATTTTGGTGGAAAATTCTAGAATTGAGTGGGCCCCACTTGTGGTTGGTGAAAAAAATGTCTTTGAATTTTATTTCAAATGTGGTGGGTGGCAATAGTAGCGAGTAAAGCCATCGGGTGGTTGAAGTCGAAATGCTTTGGGCTAACATTTTCTATAAATAGAGGGCTAAGTTAGAATTGAAAATCACACGAGAAACAAAGTTTTTTCTCTTTCTCTCTCTATATTATTGGCGTATTTTGTGAGTATTTAGATACTTTGAGAGTTCTTTATTCGATTACAAGTTTCATTCGACATCACTTGAGCCTTTCCTTAGAAATCTTGATTCTTTGAGGTAAGGGATATTATTTTTTCGTAATGATATTATTTCTTGATATCATTATCTTTGAAATATTGATTGGAACTTTTTATCAAATTTGGAACTTTTTCATATCGGGGTTACTATTCATGAGTTCTTATTCACGAGTTCTATTCATGAGTTCTTATTCACGATTCTATTTGAGTTCTATTCACGATTCTTATTAGTACTATTATGAAGCGTGAAAATGTTTTTTTGTGGAATTTCTATCTTTTGGTGTCGGAGATTCTTATTCACGTATCGGCCTTTATTCACGTATCTATTCCTTTATTCACGTATATTCACTATTCATCGAAAAATAAAATTTCTTCTTTTTCGTCAAAAAATATCTATTACGGATACTAGCTTTGATTGTATCCATGTTTTGATCATTCTTGAATTTTACACCACTATGATTATTTTTGAGGTATTGTTGGACATGGATAAAACAAAATCACGAATCCTTAATCCTTAATCCTTGTCATTTTGTTTCCTTTGGATTCGTTCTTTAAAAATATTTTCATCATCCTCGGTCTTAAATGATGATATTATTGAATATCTTTGGCACTGTAGTGCAAAGATGAATGATTTCTGAAGAATATCTTTGCTTTTGTGGCAAAGATGCAAAGATGGCGCGGTGTTTAAATGAACATAATGGTGATGAATATCTTTGGCCTTTAATGAGCAGTGTTGAGATGAAAAGATGAGCAGTGTTGAGATGAACATGGATGGACATTGATGAATATCTTTGTTTTGTAGTGCAAAGATGAATATTTGATTTGAGATGAATATTGATTGATGTTCTGAGGGATAAAATATTGATGATGGTATTAAATTCATAGATTATAGTAGATTTCATTCTCTACGTAACTCTTACATGAATTATTATTTCCATTGCGAATATTGATGCGAAACTTGTTGTCTATTGTATTCATCAGATTTTTCCTGTTGGAGACTAACGATAATTTGTTGTATATTATCTTAGTCATAATATTCTTTCTTGGGCTAGTTGAGCTCACCCTTTTCCTTGTTGTTCCATTTTTCTTCTCGGGGAGGCGAGAATGTAGCGAAGTCTTAGTCGGAGGTATGGAATGAAGGTTTAGAGAGAGTTGTTTAGTAGTCCTCACCATTTTTGTAAAATAATGTATCGATAAATGTGATGGGGATTTATTTGAGTATAGATATTGTCTAGAAGATAATATTTGTATTTAAACTCACAGATTTCTTGTTGTAATAATAAAGTTGTAGTTGTTTACGTACCATGTATTTGGCGAATTTCGAGAATGGGTGTTGTGTATACTATTTTGGGGGCGTCACGGTTAATATCGAGCTTAGGGATATGATCTCTGGCGGAGATCGGGGAATAGAACTAGGAGGGAGGCAGAGTAAATCAACCCGCTAGTGTGTCTACTAAGCTTATTTGTTAGTTGGTCGGGTATATAGGGATATTATGTGATATATTGATTTCCTTAATTAACCCTTATTTTATAATGATGTTGAGAATGTCATTGAGAATATTAATGATGGAGTAAATGAGACCCCGTGGAGATGCTGTACTCACCAGCGAGGAGAGCGTGCAGCAGCAGTGGCAATGTTCCTCCTCTGTGAACAACACCTGCTGGCGAGATGATGAGCGAGGGATGTTTAGAAGTTTTTTGCAGTTCATGCAAAATCGACGAGGAGACTCGTGTTCAAAATATAGGAGAAATGATAGCAATTCACGGGTTAGTCACATTGCCAAGCGATTCAAAAGTTGGGACCACGAATTTAAGGGAAAGCGGATCCGATTATGGCGGAAACATGGGTCAAACAAATTACCAAGATATTCGATGTCTTGGGATGCGGCGGAACGAAGGTTCCATTCGCCACCTTTATGTTAAAGTGGCGGCGGATTCTTGGTGGGGAATCGTGAAGCGTACCCATCATTTACTTTTCGGCGTATGTCGTGGGAGCGTTTGAAGCAGATTCGATGACAAGTACTTCCACGAAAGTATTCGTCGTATGAAGGAAGTGGAGTTTATTAGGATAGAAGCGAGAATAACATGGCGGTGTCCCGATCTGGCGAAGTTAGCGGAGTTATCGAGTTTGCACCTCATTTGGTGGAGAATGAGGAGCGTATGCGCGGATGTTTACGAGAGGTTTGAAACCGGCATCGTCGGTATCTCATTTCTCATAAATTTTCTCTCTGACCGGATGTTGTCAGCGGGGCTCGGTTGTTAGAAGCGAGATAACGAAATCGTTCAATGGGGACCATAACCGAGGATCATCTAGAAGATAGTAGTCATCAAAATAACGATAACCGGCGGAGAAAGAAGAATACGAACAAAGCGGTAACCACTCTGGTGGTAATCGTGGCCATGAAAATAGAAAAGCGAGTCGGGAGGAGATTTTAAAAAGGAGATTCAACAACGACCATGTGAAGGCAGCGGTATGCCGATGACAATTGGTTTAAGGGAGGAGAAGCGACCACCGGTCGTATATTATAAAATCGGGAAAGAGGACATATCGGTCAAGCGCCCACAGCAGTTTAAGGTATGCTATAATTGTGGAAAAGAAGGACATATCGCTCGAGAGTTATGCGATATCGAAACCCGATCCGGTGAGAGAATGGTGACTCAAAAGGATGTCCCGAGAAAAGTCGAAAGTCAGCGATTCTTGGAAGGCGTTTGTTGTGGCCGGTCAAAATCGAGGAACACGAGCGAAGTTAGCAGGTTAGTTAATTATAAATTCTTGCGAAGTTTATACCTTACTAGAATCTGGGGTTCTACCCATTCTTTTATCTCTCTTACTTTGCGCTCAGCGTTTGAACTTGACTACGGAGAAATTAAACTTTGACTTATTTATGGAGACTCCATTAGGAGAAACTTTCATTACATCAGTTGTTTAAAATCTTGCTTGATTCGGAGTTGGCACTATCACATTACTTGTTAACCTTATTTCTATAGAGATATTTGCTTTTGATGTGATTTTAAGGTTAACTACTACTCATCATGCCAAATTGATTGCTTTTGTAAGGTTGTTAGTTTTCATATTCTAAGCAACTTTGTTATTGAATTCAAGCAATCAAACCATTGTAATCAAACATTTTCATATCAAGCCATGAAGTCATTCGTTTATTACGGATGTCGAGTTTTCTTAGTCCATGTTATGGATTTGAATAAAGACACGTCGATTTGAATAATATTCTTGTTGTTATTGATTTTTCTGACGTATTTTTGAAGAATTTCTTGGCTTACTCCCAAAGCACGATATTAAATTTTGTATCGACTTTTGAACGGTACAAAACTCATTTCTAAAATCTCATATCGAATGGCTCTATTGAACTTGAGGAGTTAAAAATTCAACTATAGAATTTGGTACTGAGCCTTTATCTTGTGACTTCCTTTGTGGAATTCACTAAGCAGAACTCTCTGTAGGGGCGTCGTATTAGATGCGATAGTAAAGCGATAGGTGTCATTGTGACGTCTTTATCAAGATTGGGATATAGTCGCGATTGAGAGCAACTTAAGTCGATAATCGAAATCGTAGCTTTACAGGCTTAGTTGGTTATTATCGGAGATTCGTTGAAGGATATTCTCGAATCGCTATTCCATTCTCGCTTGGTGACTCGTAGAGATACAAAATTCGAATGGAAGCGAGGAATGTGGGAAGAGCTTGAAGAACTCGAGAGGAGACTCATTTTGATACGTGTTACGACCATGCCATCTGGAAAAGCGAGCGTGGTAGGCGGCGTGTTGAGTAGAAGATCGTATACAAGTACGAGTGCGATATTGTCAAAGACTAATTTCGTATAATTTACAAATAATAGAGATGGAGATGAAAACTCTAGGTACCCGCGTGATGATATCTGAGTATAATCGACTTTAATCGATAAAGTTAAAAGTTGCTCGAGCCGCAGGCAGGAGGTGATGATCGTATGAAGAAGAAATACAAGAAGGAGCTATTAGGGCGAGAATTGATGAAGAAGGAATACTTGAGTCCACTCTAGACTTTGTGTTCCTACGACTACGATTTGAAGTACAAGATTATGATGGAGGCACACAATACACCATTTGCAATCCATCACGGAAGTACTAAAATGTATCGTGATCTTGACATACATTTTGGTGGAACAATATGAAGAGAGAGATTGCAAAGTTTATCTCGATGTGTTTAACTTGTCGGCGTGTAAAGGTAGAGCATCTAGTACCTAAGGGTCCGTTGCAACCACTTGAGATTAGGAATGGAAGTGGGAACACATTACCATGGATTTCATTACGGGTCTTCCTACGGTTTCTCAAGGCATAGATGCTATTTGGGTTATTGTTGATAGATTAACCAAATCTGCTCATTTCTTCTTGGAAATCGGAGACTTATTTCCTTGAGCGTCTTTCTCGTATATGCGTAAATGAGATTGTGAGGTTGCATGGCATGCTGTATCCATAGTTTTAGATCGTGACCCAAGATTCACTTCATGATTTTGGGTTAGTTTGCAGAAAAGCTATGGAGCGCAATTTACGATTTGGTTTGGCATACCATCCTCAAGCGGATGGGCAATCGAGAAAGGACTATTCAAACTCTTGAAGATATATTAAAACTACGTGTCCTAGATTTCAAAGGAAGTTGGGATAAGTATTTACCATTGGTGGAATTCTCATACAACAATAGTTATTAAACAAATATAGGTGTGGCTCCATTGAAGCATTATATGGACGAAAATGTCGTTCTCGATATGTTGGGATGAGGTGGGTGAAGCAACATTATTTGGGACGAGAGTTAATATGTATGACTCAAGAAAAGATCCAAATGATTGAGCAGCGTATACAAAGCGGCACAAGATCGACAAAAGAGTTATGCGGATCTTCATCGAAAGGGCGTGGAATTTAGTGTAGGGGATCATGTATTATTGCGAGTTGCTCCATGGAAGGAGTTACAAGATTTGGGAGAGAGGAAAGCTCGATCCACGATTTATTGGTCCATTTCAAATTCTTGGCCAGGAGTAGGAAATGTAGCCTATAGACTTGCGTTACCTCGAGTATGTCTCGTGTTCGTAATGTGTTTCACATATCTCGTACTTAAGTAAATATGTGAAAGAACCGAACCACGTTATAGAGTTAGAGCAGGACGAGATAATAGAAGACTTAACGTATGAGGAGGTACTGTCAAGATTTTGGATAGGAAGGAGCATGTCTACTGTATGAAGGTCATACCACAAGTTAAAGTTTTGTGGAGGAATCATGCTTTATAGAGGAAATGACACAGGGAATTGGAAGCGGAAATGAAAGCGAGGTATCCTCACCTTTTGAAACACACAGTGCGTCGTCGATTTCGAGGGCGAAATTTCATAAGGAGGGAGGTTGTAAGACCGAAATTTTTTAAATAAAAGGAATTTCCTTTATTTATTATTTTGAAATAGTAAGGGTTGATTTGATTAATGTGGATAGTTAAGGGTTAAATCATAAATATTTCAAAATAAGCAAGTGGTTATAAAATATTCATTTTTTTGTGGGGAATATTCGTTTTGGTCGTGGAATATTAAATCTTTGTCGGAGAATATTAAAATGCAATGGCTAGCGACCGACCATGTGTGAGCCCCATGTGAGCGATTGGATGAGGAAAATGACAAATATAAGTTGGTTAAAAATAGCGGCGTAGTTATTTACAGATTAAGGTTGTTGGAATACCCGGTGGTTAAAATACGATGTCTGGCGTGGTTGCCGCGATGCACGGTATGCGGTATTGCAGTATTGTTGAATTATTGATCCTTACGTAAGATGGCCTTTACTCGATAATTTTCACGGTAATTCTTATTCGATATTTTATTTTATTGATTGATAATCTTTGCGTTGATATTTTATATTATTGTTGTTTGATAATTGTCCTTTACTGATATTTCCCATTATCGGATCGATAATTCATATTATTTGAATAATATTATTAGATAACATTATTGGCGATGTCTAGAAAGTTACATCTAAGGAGAGGTTTGGTCACTAATTGCGGCGCTTGATGAGGAGAGATCCTTATTGGAAAGCCCCTCTTCTCTGAGGAGCGGCACTGGTCATCATAATTGTGATTACGTAATATTATTTGTGAATAATTAATTATTGATTCATATGATAAGGAAATATTTATTTTATATGAATATAAATGATGGATTTATTTATGTGGTTATTAATGAAGGAATTAATCTTTGAGATGTTTTATTTGTATTTTTGTCGGATTGGAGGTATTAAAAGATCAAATCGGTGTTATTATAGCTTTATTGTGTGAGTTATAATATTTAATCAAATAGTTGGATCGTTGTAATTTTTGGATATGTTATACATATATAAGTTGAGTATATGTCCACAAATTTTGAGCAATTAAAAATGAGCGAATGATTTGTTATAAATTTTAAGAGGTGTTTGATTAGGAAAGTAGGGTTATAATTGATTTTGGTGGAAAATTCTAGAATTGAGTGGGCCCCACTTGTGGTTGGTGAAAAAATGTGCTGAATTTTATTTCAAATGTGGTGGGTGGCAATAGTAGCGAGTAAAGCCATCGGTGCTTGTAGAGTCGAAGTCTCTGCCTTGTTGGCTAACATTTTCTATAAATAGAGGCTAAGTTAGAATTGAAAATCACACGAAACAAAGTTTTCTCTCTTTCTCTCTCTATATTATTGGCGTATTTTGTGAGTATTTAGATACTTTGAGAGTTCTTTGTTGATTACAAGTTTCATTCGACATCACTTGAGCCTTTCCTTAGAAATCTTGATTCTTTGAGGTAAGGGATATTATTTTTCTTCTTAATGATATTATTTCTTGATATCATTATCTTTGAAATATTAGTTGGAACTTTTTATCAAATTTGGAACTTTTTCATGTCGGGGTTACTATTCATGAGTTACTATTCACGAGTTACTATTCATGAGTTACTATTCACGAGATTCTTATTCATGAGTTCTTATTCACGAGTTCTTATTCACGAGTACTATTCATGAAGCGTGAAGATGTTTTTTGTGGAATTTCTATCTTTTGGTGTCGGAGTTATTATTCACGCATTATCGGCCTTTATTCACGATATCTGACACTATTCACGTATCGGCACTATTCATCGAAAAATAAAATTTCTTCTTTTCGTCCAAAATATCTATACGGATACTAGCTTTGATTGTATCCATGTTTTGATCATTCTTGAATTTTACACCACTATGATTATTTTTGAGGTATTGTTGGACATGGATAAAACAAAATCTGAATCCTTAATCCTTAATCCTTGTCATTTTGTTTCTTTGGATTCGTTCTTTAAAAATATTTTCATCATCCTCGGTCTTAAATGATGATATTATTGAATATCTTTGGCTTTGTAGTGCGAAGATGAATGATTTCTGAAGAATATCTTTTGGCAAGATGAGCAGGTGTTTAAATGTAGTGCAAAGATGAGCGGTGTTTAAATGAACATATTGGTGATGAATATCTTTGGCCTTTAGTGCAAAGATGAGCAGTGTTGAGATGAACATAATAGATTGATGAATATCTTTGGCTGTAGTGCAAAGATGAATATTTGATTTGAGATGAATATTGATTGATGTTCTGAGGGATAAAATATTGATGATGAATTTATTAAATTCATAGATTATAGTAGATTTCATTCTCTACGTAACTCTTACATGAATTATTATTTTTCATTCTTGAATATTGATCGAAACTTGTTGTATACATTGTATTCTATCAGTTTTTTCCTATTGGAGACTAACGATAATTTGTTGTATATTATCTTAGTCGTAGTATTCTTCTTGGGCTAGTTGAGCTCACCCTTTTCCTTGTTGTTCCATTTTTCTTCTCGGGAGGCGAGAATGTAGCGAGTACTTAGTCGGGGTATGGAATGAAGGTTCTAGAGAGAGTTGTTTAGTAGTCCTCACCATTTTGTAAAATAATGTATCGATAAATGTGATGAGGATTTATTTGAGTATAGATATTGTCTAGAAGATAATATTTGTATTTAAACTCACAGTTTTTCTGTTGTAATAATAAAGTTGTATTTGTTTCTGTACCATGTATTTGGCGACTCAGAATGGGTGTGTTGTATACCTATTTTGGGGGCGTCACAATTCTGCTCCAACCTGATGAACTCTACCTCTTTTATGTGACGAATACTTTCGGGAAAGTACTTGTTGAATAGTTCTTGGAACTTCTCCCAAGACATCTTCAGTGCGGCAGGTTGAGTACGCTTTATCGATTCCCACTAGTAATCTGCCTCTCCTCGCAACATAAAGGCGGCAAAGGGAACCTTTTGCTCCTCGGAGCATCCCAAGACATCAAATATCTTGGTGATCTGCTTTATCCATGCTTCCGCCTTAAGTGGTTTTGGCTCTCCAATAAACTCCGGTGGTCTCAGCTCCTTGAACTATTTAGCGGTGACCGTCCAAGAGTTTCCAGTGTTTCCACCTACATTTTGGACAGGAGCCGCTCTCGCCTTCTGTTGCATGAATTGCATAAAGCCTCTGAACATTCCATCATTCATCATTTGGTCAGTGTTGTTGTTTGCATTAGGATTGTCACCTTCCTGATGCACATTATCCTGTTTATTGATATGTGGTGAATCAGCGGTCGCTCCCGTTCTCAAATGAAGAGAACAAATGAAAGCAAAAGGGTGAGCTCAACTAGCCCCAAGGTATCTAAGATAATGCAAAATAAATTATCATTAGCCTTGGCGATGGTGCCCTATCAGGGTATCTTCCAACTGACGGATGGTGCTACATTTGTACCACATTCATACATTCAGTCAATTGAAAATTCTCAACGAACGAACATAACTTCTATATATTCAAAGTAATATTTACATTTCCTAGGTTCTATACCCATTACAAAGGTTCTTTGTCATAATATTAGTTACATTACAACAATAGACCTTTACTATTACAAGACAGCTTAGTAATCTGCCTTAGCTTTTCCCTTATCCTTTTTCGATACTTCTGGACGTTTAGTCTTAGATGCATTCATATGGTTCAAGCAAGAGGGAGCATAACTAGCTCAGCAAGTATAACAATTTAATAACAACATGCTTGAAACATACAAATCATATATCTTCAATAACTGAACAATAGTTATGAAGTACTATTGATAATTCAAAATAGCACTTCATCTTTTCTTTCAAAATGTTTTACAATAATAACAATATTTAGTAAAACATTCACTCTGGTCAAAGACCTCGAGTATTCATTCTTTATTGGAAAAGGACAACCCGGAAGCAAGTCCGTAAGCCCGATATTACTTACGAGCACTTCTAGGTGATCAGCCTATTGTACTCTATGTTGATCAACACTACATCCATTAAACGTATGCACGTTTAAGCATTTGGCAACCTCACGTGCCTGTCGTTTTACCGACAAAACATTTGTTTAACATTTCAGTCTTCTTTTGAAAACCATATCAAGTAGTTGACAAAAGATAACAACATTTGATAATACATGAATAGATTATCAATACATCAAGTCTAGCCAAAGGAATTGGCTTAAACTTCAACATACCTCAATTCATGCGAAAGAATACATGAACCTCAAAAACTTGTTGATTGAATCGAGACAAGAGTTAGAATACTTGCCTTTAGCGTCGCTATGGTATTTTAACTTTATGTTCAAGTCGTTCAAGTCTCTACAAATACATGATCACATAATGCCTTACATTAGGTCACATATAATCAAGTATGTATATGACTATATCATACCCTTCATTTCAATCTAATTGTGTATTAGATTCGGTTACTATTCATTCCGGTTTATCATTATCCTTGCATTTATATTCGACTAGGTTATCTCAACCTTTATACAACATCCTTAAGGTTTAACAAAGTTTAACAATGTTACATTACATTCCTTAAGTTATGTTTACTTTTAAATCAATTAACTTTTTCTTTTCTTTGTACTTAGAAACCTTCATCATTATTCTTGTTACGAGGCTGGTATTTGTGGCTGACTTTTATACTTATATCTCATTTGTTTGTGAGCTTATTATATATTGTCCGGGACTTGATTGGATTTATGGCGAGTCCTTACTTAATGGGCATATTTGTATTTCACTCTCTAGGAAGGATTTTGATGCTATACATACATATTTGTGCGCCACATATTATACTATAGTTCGCTTCATGTGAACTCTTGCGATGGCTCGAACACCTTTATTCCGCTTATTGTGGCGTGAGTCATTTTGCCTAGGGTTGGCCCGCATGGCTGACTCTGCACCGAAAAAACAAATTCAGTTTGTGAATTTTGTGAACTTCCCGGACGCATAACTTCTTCGTTATAAGTCCGAATTAGCTCGTTCAAAAGCCTACGGTTCACAAATTACATAATCTACATGTTCATGCAAGAATTTTATCTATTTGACTTCGTTTGCTAAAAATTCACCTATTGGTTCATTTTTAACTAAAACGATAAACGTTCGTGAACGTTCAACGCTTGTTTCTTCGTTCTAAGTCGGAATTCGGTCATTTTCGAGTCCACAACTCTTAAATGCCAAATATGACTTGTCTCTATTTGAAAACCATGGTTCCGTGATCAAACACAAAATTTGACTTCCATTTCGAGAATTTTACGAATTCGACGTTTATCGTCCAATCATGCAAATTCCGGCAATTCTTCATTCTTATGATTTGTTCAACATTACAAATGAACCTCATTCATCATGTGAACATCTTAACATACTTAATACAACAACTTATGTTCATTGTTGGATTTTGACTTATTCTTAATGGGCTTATAACTTGTCAAATTATAAACTACTTAAGATTTGATTATTCATGACTTATGACAATTAGAGTTTCTTAATCATCATACTTTACATGTTCTTCACATATAACTTTACTTAGGTATATATATGATACATATAATCATATAAGTTCTTAATTCACTTCTCTTAATAAACTCATTACAAGTTCATATTTTCATACTTAACATTCAAGGTTAACTTATAATAAGTTTATAACTTTTATAAGTTCAAATGACTTATTACCAACTTATGTGGCTTAAGTTCATGACTTACTCATTCTTCTTGCTTCTTACCATCCATGTTCCTTAATTCCAACTTTTCTTATCAACCTATCATGGTAGAGATAGAAGATAATAGAGAAGAAGTCTTACTTTTGTGTAGTCTTGGTAAAGTAGCTTGCTTCTTCTTCTTACTTATGGAATGACTTATGTGTAGCTTATTCTCTCTAACACTTAAGCACTTTTGAGATGTTAGATTATTTGAACAACTAACAAATGGCTTGTAAGCCTTCTCTATTTATAGAACTTGCAAAGCTAGGGTAGTTTAGTCATTAAATCACCCACCTCCTCAAGCCACCTCCTTACTATTCATTACTTGGCTAGCACAACTTTTATCCTACACTTGGTCATTACTTCAAAGTCTTGGTCACCACTCTAACTTGGTCACCACATTACTTGGTCACCACAATACTTGGTCACCACAATAACCATATCAATATGGTTTGCCCCATGGGTCATACAACTCATGGATTCCATCTTGGGCTTTCATTAAATCATCCTTTGGGCTTTGCATTAATAAACCTAGTTTGTTCATTCATTAATGATTGGGCCTCTCCCTTTAATTCACTTGGACTTGTATTAATTCAATCAATCTTTACAAGTCCATTAACATTACTTAATACACATACATATAGTTTATGTATTATTTTTGTATTCTAATTCATATAGAAAATATATACAATATTTCATTCTTCATACAAACTCGTATTATACTCGTTTTCATTACTTTGTACAATACCTAAGTATCATACAATTATTACTTATTCATTACTAATTCGCCTTACTTAAAGTTTATAAATTAAGTCCACAAGCGAATTATTACTTTTTCCATAACTAGATTTTTATTATATAATCCATCTTACCTTGTTATTTCATCATTACGTATTTCTCGGAAACTCAAAATTATATCCCGAGCAAATACCGATGAATAGTGTTTTTCGGAAAATTTCTCGAAAAACTTTTATTTTCGTCTTGGAAATTCAAACACTTTAATTCATCCACGTAGCTCAAATACTACGACATTCTAACATCAATAGGTTATACAATGACAACCATCTTGATAACACATGGAATATGATTTTATTATTATTTAATTTAATAAAATCATTTTACAATAAGATCCGAATTTCTCGGTCGTTACATTCTCTCCCCCTTATAAAGATTCTGTCCCTAGAATCTCGTCTTACTTTAATAAAAATAGATGAGGAAAATTTTTCTTCATCTTTTCTTCTAGTTCCCACGTTGCTTCTTCAGCATCGTGGTTCTTCCATAATACTTTTACTGATGGTATTACCTTGTTCCTCAGAACTTGTTCCTTTCTATCAATGATTTGCATCGGCGACTCTTCATATGTTAAGTCTTTCTCGATATGAATCGGCTCATACTCGATTACATGCTTATAGTCCGAAGCTTATATATGGACGTAATCTGATCGTGAAACACGTTATGTATTCGTTCTAGGTGCAGGAGAGGTAATGCTATCATATAAGCTACCTCTCCCACCCATTTTAACACCTCAAAAGGTCCTATAAACCTTGGACTTAACTTTCCTTTCTTTCCAAAGCGTATCTTTCCTTTCGGGGAGATACCTTTAGAAACACATCTGAGCCCACCTCAAAACTCTCGACTTAGTCTATGTGAGTCGCATACTTCTTTCATCATCATCTGACGAGTGTGACGAGGCGCATCCGAATTAACTTTACCACATCCATTATCTGCTTGCACCAATTACGGTCCTAGCATCCATGCGGCGTTCTCCCACCTCATCCCAACATAAAGGTGTTACGCACTTTCTCTCCATACAAAGCTTTATACGGTGGCATACCTATGCTTGCATGATAAGCTTTGTTGTTATATGAAAACTCTACTAGTGGTAGGTGATCATCCCAACTACCCTTGAAATCCATGACGCAAGACCTCAACATGTCTTCAAACGTCTGAATTGTCCTTTCGCTCTGCCCATCGGTTTGTGGATGATAAGTTGTGCTTAACCTCAGTTGTGTTCCCAACTGTTCTTGCAAACTCCTCCAAAAGTTCGATGTGAATCGTGGATCACGATCTGACACAATCGATACTGGTACTCCATGTCTGGAAATGATTTCCTTAACATAAAGTTTAGCT
Source organism: Panax quinquefolius (assembly GCA_020205615.1). Taxonomy (NCBI): domain Eukaryota; kingdom Viridiplantae; phylum Streptophyta; class Magnoliopsida; order Apiales; family Araliaceae; genus Panax; species Panax quinquefolius. The sequence continues at coordinate 53,729,765 of CM035165.1, forward strand.
AACTGGTCTAAGTTATACTTGACCCTAATTGGCAAAAAGTGAGCCGACTTCGTCAACCGGTCCACTATTACCCAAATCGAATCATACCCTTTTTGCGTCGTCGGAAGTCCCACCACGAAGTCCATCGTGATATGCTCCCACTTCCATTCTGGAATCTCCAATGACTGTAATAAACCCTTTTGGTCGTTGATGTTTGGCCTTAACTTTTGACAAGTTAAGCACCTACTCACATACTCTGCTATTTCTCTCTTCATGTTTGGCCACCAAAAACTCTGTCGAAGGTCTTGATACATCTTAGTGCTACCAGGATGTATCGAGTACCTCGAACTATGAGCTTCTTGTAACAATTGCTCCTTTAATTCCGTCTCATTCGGAACCCAAATTCTTCTTTCAAATCTTAATAATCCCTCATTATCAAGACTATACTTAGCATCTTCCTTCTCGGATAACCGCTTCTTCATTTGGTTACACTTGTCCGTCTTGATTTGTACCTCCTTGACTCTATCTACGATGGTAGATTGTATCTCCGTCACAATGAGTAACTGCCCCGAATCACTCGGCATCTTGACTTCTATTTCCATTCTAGCCATCTCTATTATTAACTCATTTTGAGCCATTAACATAGACAACTTTTCCCGACCCTTCCTACTTAAGGCGTCAGCAACTACATTGGCCTTTCCAGGGTGATACAGGATTTCACAATCATAATCCTTTATCAACTCCAGCCATCTTCTCTGTCTCATATTCAACTCCTTCTGAGTGAAGATATACTTTAGACTTTTATGGTCCGTATATATCTCACATTTTTCCCCATAAAGATAATGTCTCCATATCTTTAGGGAAAAACTCTCTCATGCGATTCCGGATCATGAGTAGGATAAACTTTCTCATAATCCTTCAATTGCCGAGATGCATCTGTAATGACTTTGCCATCTTTGCATAAGCACACAACCAAGTCCTCTATGCGAAGCATCACTATATACTACTAAAATTTTCCCGTGTCATCCGGCAATGACAAAACAGAGCTTCACTTAATCTTTTCTTGGTTCTTGAAAAGCTGTCTTCACATTTATCCGTCCATACATATTTCACCGTCTTCCTTGTTAAATTAGTCAACGAGGTAGCTATCTTGAAAATCTTGGATAAATCTTCGATAGTACCACTGCTAACCCTAGGAAACTCACGCACCTCGATCGGCAGTTTTTGGTTGTTCCCAATTCATTCTTGCTTCCACCTTCACCCGATTGGATCCACTGAAATCCCTCTTGTTGATGACATGACCTAAAAATTGCACTTTTTTCCACCAAAATTCACATTTGGTGATGCCTTAGTGAATTTGAAAAATCTTGGATAAATCTTATAACTTCTCCTTCCTTCTTAGTGTCCAACACTAATCTTTCAGCCAAAATTCACATTTGGTGAATTTTGCACATAATCTTCTCCTTCCTTAGTGTCTCAACACTAATCTTAAGTGTTGACATGATCTTTACGGCGTCTTAGAATAGACTAGAATATCATCGATAAATACCACGACGAACTTGTCCAAATATAATTTGAACACTCTGTTCATTATATCCATAAATGCAAGTTGGTGCATTAAATCAACCCAAATGACATCACCGTAAACTCGTAATGACCATAACGAGTCACGAATGCGATCTTTGGTACATCTTCCTTCCTAACCTTCAATTGATGATACCCGTCGCAAATCTATTTTAGAAAAATACTTTGCCCCTTTCAATTGATCAAAGAGATCATCGATCCTGGGAAATGGGTATTTATTCTTTATCGTTAACTTGTTCAACTCTCGATAGTCGACACAAAGCCTTAACGATCCGTCTTTCTTCTTGACAAACAACACCGGTGCTCCCCACGGCGAAACACTCGGTTGAATGTACTTTTTGTCCAATAGTTCACTGTGAATCGAACCATTAGTTCTTTCATTTCCACCCCGGCGCCATACGATGCGGTGCCCTTGAGATCAGTGTCGTTCACGGCATAGTGTCTATCACAAATTTGATCTCCTGTCCGTGCCAGTAAATCCGGTAACTCACTTGGAAATACATCCATGAATTCGTTTACTATAGGTATTTGTTCCATGGTTGCTCCCACTTTCGGGTATCAACAACATGGCATAGGTAACCTACACAACCCTTCCTTAAAAAGTTTTCTAGTTTGTGTCATCGTGAAAGGCAACACACGGACGTCCGACAATTTACTACCGTAAAATACTACAGGAGGTTGCTTCAACGTCCTGATGCTCACACATTTCTTTTGGCAATCTATAATTGCTCCATGGTTAATTAACCAATCCATTCAAGAATTACGTCGAATTCTCCTAACTTTATCGGTATCAAATCTACCGATAGCCTACGACCACGTAAATCTACGCAACAACTCCTATGAATATCTTCAACAGGAATTATCTCTTCGTTTGCTACCTTAATGTTCAAAGGTATAGGCAATTTTTTGGGAAATAATTCTAGTCGTCTAGCAAAATCACATGCTATAAACGAACAAGTAGCACCCGAATCAAATAGCACGTATGCATTTATATTGTTGATCGGAATAATACCTACAACTACATCCCCGGATGCCACCGCATCTTGGACCGTCATATTAAAAGTGCGGGCCATTGATTTCCCTAGCTGAGCTGGACCACTAATAGCTAACTTCCCGCTATTAGTTCCCTTATTTCCTTCTATCACCTTCTTCGGGCAGTTCTTTGCTATGTGGTCAGTTGATCCACATACAAAGCATCCGTGATTTTTCTTTGGATTTGGGACAGTTAGGCGAAATGTGCCCTTCCTGTCCACAATTATAACAAACCGCCTTTCCTTTGAGGCAGACTCCTAAGTGAGTCTTCCCGCAGGTTTTACTGGCCTCCATCCTCCTCTTAGAGTCCCCTTGTTTTACTCCGGTATTCCCAGAGTTAAAGCCCTTCCTCTTCTGACCGTTGCCACTTCCACTGGCTCCCTCGGTCTTGGTTCCTCCATCAACCTTGCCCTTGTTTTTCTTATCTTTGTGGTACTGGCTGAGAGCCTCATTCCCACCTTTGGCAATTATTGCCTTTTCTAGTATGGTTCCAAAGGAAGTACTTTGGAACACAGAGATTCGGCTATAGAGCCAGGGTTTCAAGCCCTGCTCGAATCTTCTAGCCTTTCTCACTTCAGTGTCCACTTGATGTGGAGCGAAATCGTGCGATTCATTAAACTTGGCGACATCTTTGGGAACTCATCATATCCCTTGTCTCAATTCAAGAAACCTCATCTCCATCCTCCCTTGCATACTCGTGGGAAAATAGTTCTCGAAGAAAATCTCCTTGAACCTCTCCCACGTTAGGTTTCCTATATCGGCCCTAGCCTGGTTTGCCTCCCACCAGAAGTTGGCCTCTCCTTTCATCAAATAGGTTGCAAAGGCAACCTTTTGACCCTCCTCAACATTTGCTATTACAAATGCTTTCTCAATTTCTTTTACCCAAGTCTGGGCTTCTATAGGGTCCGTAGTTCCTTTGAACTCCGGCGGACCTACACTTTTAAAGTCCTTAAAAGTAGTAGCTCGTACTACTCCAGGAATCACGGGTACATTAGCCCCCATTCTATTAAATGCAGCCGTTAAAAGATTAACGAACTCCTGCATTGGATTAATCGGACCACCCTCCGGTTGGTTAACATTAGCGCCCTGATTTCGTTGTCTCCTTCTTGGCGGCATTTTGCTGTTAAGAAAACAACACATCATTATTACTTTATTCTTGTTGGTTTGTTATTATTTGTAATAAAACAATAACTCATACTCATTACTCAACATATTCCATAAAAAGACTTATATTGATTTATAACTTGTAGTTTAACACTACATTGTTTACATTACTCAAATTTTAGGCGATTACATTACCATCCCATAATTACTTTTCCAAAATTGGGATTTACAAAAGACTACCCTTTGTTATATAAAAAAGGGTTTTACGTCACTACTAGATACATAATATTTACATATCTATTCTACTCTAGCTATTGCTAGACTACATCTGTCGAGGGCATTCTCAAAATCCTTCTTTGGCGCCGGACCCAATAATAACATCTCTCTCGATAGTGTGTCGGGGTCCGCCTCGCTTCTATCTCGATATCCAGCTACCTGCTGCTGGAAATCTACATGAGAACTCCTATGAATATAGGACATCCTCTCCAACTTCCTCTTTTTAGTCTTTAGCTCCTGCTTGAGCTCAAAGACTTCACATTTCAGCTCTCGGACCTTGTCCTTAGCTAGAACTCTATCATCATGCTCCTCTTCCCACATTCCCTCCATGCTAGCCTTATCCTCACGGACGGCTTGGAGTTCCTCTTTCAACTCCTTAACCTCTTGGCAGTAATGGACATTCCTATCCAATACCGACATAAACAATGCCTTCATTGATTCCCCCGTAGACATTTCCTCAGTAGGTGGAACCTGGTCCTCTGTAGGTGGAACCTGGTCAAAGGACATCACGTCCACCTCCTCTTCTAGCATGCCATCAAATATAGACATGTAGTCTAAATCGTCCGAGTCTCCAGACTCGATTGTCACCAACTCTGGTTCTACTGCTACGGGATTTGGTAGTATCTCTACCCGATTAACTGAATCCTCGCTCACTACATGTATATCTCTATACATATCATTTTCTCCTGACATCTACAATAAAACAATATAGTTTGATTAGTACACGTCAGTAAATTAATACAAATACATAACATAATATAATGCATTTTTATAAGGTTACTTTCCATCTTTTACTTCTTTATTCTTTCGTAAGGTTATGACTTAAGGTTCTACTTTCACCCTTAAGTTTTATAACCTAGGCTTTGATACCAACTTGTAGTGCCCCCAAATCTGGGTATCTTCCAACCCGACAGATGGTGCTATACTGTACAACATTCATACATTCATTCAATTGAAAAGTCTCAAAGAACGAACATAACTTCTATATATTTAAAGTAATATTTACATTTCCCAGGTTCTATACCCATTACAAAGGTTCTTTGTCATAATATCAGTTACATTACAACAATAGACCTATACTATTACAAGACAGCTTAGTAATCTGCCTTAGCTTTTCCTTTATCCTTTTTCGATCCTTCGGGACGTTCAGTCTTAGCTGCATTCATATGGTTCAAGCAAGAGTGAGCATAACTAGCTCAGCAAGTATAACAATTTAATAACAACATGCTTGAAACATACAAATCGTATATCTTCAATAACTGAACAATAGTTATGAAGTACTATTGATAATTCAAAATAGCACTTCATCTTTTCTTTCAAAATGTTTTACAATAATAACAATATTTAGTAAAACATTCACTCCGGTCAAAGACCTCGAGTATTCATTCTTTATTGGAAAAGGACAACCCGAAAGCAAGTCCGTAAGCCCGATATTACTTACGAGCACTTCTAGGTGATCAGCCTATTATACTCTATGTTGATCAACACTACATCCATTAAACGTATGCACGTTTAAGCATTTGGCAACCTCACGTGCCTGTCGTTTTACCGACAAAACATTTGTTTAACATTTCAGTCTTCTTTTGAAAACCATATCAAGTAGTTGACAAAAGATAGCAACATTTGATAATACATGAATAGATTATCAATACATCAAGTCTAGCCAAAGGAATTGGCTTCAACTTCAACATACCTCAATTCATGCGAAAGAATACATGAACCTCAAAAACTTGTTCAGATTGAACTGAGACAAGAGTTAGAATACTTGCCTTTAGCGTTTGCTATGGTATTTTAACTTTATGTTCAAGTCGTTCAAGTCTCTACAATACATGATCACATAATGCCTTACATTAGGTCACATATAATCAAGTATGTATATGACTATATCATACCCTTCATTTCAATCTAATTGTGTATTAGATTCAGTTACTATTCATTCCCGGTTTATCATTATCCTTGCATTTATATACGACTAGGTTATCTCAACCTTTATACAACATCCTTAAGGTTTAACAATGTTACATTACATTCCTTAAGTTATGTTTACTTTTAAAACAATTAGTTTTCTTTTCTTTGTACTTAGAAACCTTCATCATTATCCTTGTTACGAGATCTGGATGGCATTTATGCGCCAACTTTTATACATATATCTCGCGTTGTTGCAGTAGCGAGCTTATTATATGATCTTCTCCGGACTTGGCTTTGGCTGCATGAAGTCCTTACTTAATTAATGGTGTATTGTATTGCCACTCTCTCGAGAGGATTTTTTATCAGTATACATGGTATTATTATGCCACATATTATATTATAGTTAGTTCACGCCATGGTGAACTCTTGCAGTAGGCTCGAACATTGTTTCATTCATGCACATGAGTCATTTTGTTTAGGGTTGGGCCGCATGGCGCCAACTCTCTGTGCACCAGAAAACAAATTTAGTTTTTGAATTTTTGTGAACTTCCTGGACGCATAACTTCTTCGTTATAAGTCCGAATTGGCTCGTTCAAAAGCCTACGGTTCACAAATTACGTAATCTACATGATCATTCAAGAATTTTATCTATTTGACTTCGTTTGCTAAAAATTCACCTATTGGTTCATTTTTAACGAAAACGATAAACGTTCGTGAACGTTCAACGCTCGTTTCTTCGTTCTAAGTCAGAATCCGGTCATTTTGAGTCCGCAACTCTTAAATGCCAAATATGACTTGTCTCTATTGGAAAACAATGGTTTCGTGATCAAACACAAAATTTGACTTCCATTCCGAGAATTTTACGAATTCGACGTTTATCGTCCAATCGTGCAAATTTTGGCAATTCTTCATTCTTATGATTTGTTCAACATTACAAATGAACCTCATTCATCATGTGAACATCTTAACATACTTAATACAACAACTTATGTTCATTGTTGGATTTTGACTTATTCTTCATGGGCTTATAACTTGTCAAATTATAAACTACTTAAGATTTGATTATTCATGACTTATGACAATTAGAGTTTCTTAATCATCATACTTTACATGTTCTTCACATATAACTTTACTTAGGTATATATGATACATATAATCATATAAGTTCTTAATTCACTTCTCTTAATAAACTCATTACAAGTTCATATTTTCATACTTAACATTCAAGGTTAACTTATAATAAGTTTATAACTTTTATAAGTTCAAATGACTTATTGCCAACTTATGTGGCTTAAGTTCATGACTTACTCATTCTTCTTGCTTCTTACCATCCATGTTCCTTAATTCCAACTTTTCTTATCAACCTATCATGGTAGAGATAGAAGATAATAGAGAAGAAGTCTTACTTTTGTGTAGTCTTGGTAAAGTAGCTTGCTTCTTCTTCTTACTTATGGAATAACTTATGTGTAGCTTATTCTCTCTAACACTTAAGCACTTTTGAGATGTTAGATTATTTGAACAACTAACAAATGGCTTGTAAGCCTTCTTTATTTATAGAACTTGCAAAGCTAGGGTAGTTTAGTCATTAAATCACCCACCTCCTCAAGCCACCTCCTTACTATTCATTACTTGGCTAGCACAACTTTTATCCTACACTTGGTCATTACTTCAAAGTCTTGGTCACCACTCTAACTTGGTCATCACATTACTTGGTCACCACAATACTTGGTCACCACAATAACCATATCAATATGGTTTGCCCCATGGGTCATACAACTCATGGATTCCATCTTGGGCTTTCATTAAATCATCCTTTGGGCTTTGCATTAATAAACCTAGTTTGTTCATTCATTAATGATTGGGCCTCTCCCTTTAATTCACTTGGACTTGTATTAATTCAATCAATCTTTACAAGTCCATTAGCATTACTTAATACACATACATATAGTTTATGTATTATTTTTGTATTCTAATTCATATAGAAAATATATACAATATTTCATTCTTCATACAAACTCGTATAATACTTCGTATTATACTCGTTTTCATTACTTTGTACAATACCTAAGTATCATACAATTATTACTTATTCATTACTAATTCGCCTTACTTAAAGTTTATAAATTAAGTCCACAAGTGAATTATTACTTTTTCCATAACTAGATTTTTATTACATAATCCATCTTACCTTGTTATTTCATCATTACGTATTTCTCGGAAACTCAAAATTATATCCCGAGCAAATATCGATGAATAGTGTTTTTTGGAAAATTCTCGGAAAACTTTTATTTTCGTCTTGGAAATTCAAACACTTTAATTCATCCACGTAGCTCAAACTACGACATTCTAACATCAATAGGTTATACGACATTCTAACATCAATAGGTTATACAATGACAACCATCTTGATAACACATGGAATATGATTTTATTATTATTTAATTTAATAAAATCATTTTACAATAACCGGTCATGCGAACGCACCGACAAGATATTCCAACAGAATAATAAATAATGGAACCAGGTCATGCGTAAACACACCGACAGGATATTCCAACAGAATAATAAATAATGGAACCAGGTCATGCGTAAATGCACAGACAGGATGTTCTAACAGAATAATAAACAACGGAACCAGGTCATGCGTAAACGCACAGACATGATGTTCCAACAGAATAATAAATAATCGAATAACAGAAGAATTTCACCAAGTATAGGGTATCCCGCGTATATAGGTTATTCCAACAGTATAATAAATAATGGAATAACAAAAGAATTTCACCAATAAGAAAGAAGGAATACCCCTAACGAGTACAACAAATAATATCCCTTACCATAAGAGTATTTTTATTTGGTAGGCGGTATATCTTGTGGCGCCCCCAAATCAAGTGTAACATCGACATGAGGACTTGATGCTTACGATACAACATACAACATCATCTATCTAAGTAAACTTTAACAATAATAATAATATTATATTACCCATTACATAAATAATCGAAATAGCATCCCAAGTCTTTACAACCTTAAAACATACTGGAACTTAGTCTTAGCATTTATCGCTACATTACACATATGCGAAAATAATTAACTTATTACATAACCATTAGCATCACTTCATCTTGGACTTTCCCTTGTCCTTGCCCGAACCCTCAGCCTTCTCACCCTTAACTGAAAGGTTTAAGCAAGAATGAGCACGAATTGCCTAGCAAGTATATACAGAAATTTGAAAACATACATCAGGAGTGAAAGCAGTTGAATAGCTAAACCTCAACAATTGAAATTTAAGAATTTTCAATATCATACTAAGGGGTGTAAAATACCCTGAACATATTTTCTTTCATTAAAAATCATCAGACGGTTTAACAATCCAATAGGCATAAGCGGTCTCTGCCTAAATACGCCAGGTGATCGACTATTGTACCTACGTTGTGCACAAGTATTAAGTTTTAAGTTTGCATAAGCGAAATGGGACTATTTGCAGAGACATCTATTTGCCCGTTTATTCGGGTTGTTCATCTTTGTAATCATGTGAGACCGCACTAAAGCAATTTGGATTGGTAAACATTTAATAACCGAAAGATTTGTTTTAAATCATTTTTTCCATCAATAATAACTAGCCGAAAACAAAGGCCAAGAACATACTTAGAACAGTTCGATAATGAAATCAAATTTAAACATATGGCAGTTAAAATAATAACTGAATAATCATCGATAAGCTTGCAAGATAATTAAAGTTTGTATGACCTTTCAACGAAGAAACTTGCACGAATAAATAACTAACACAAGTCCAATACTTACCCTTACTGCGATAATTTTAGTAAGGATTTAATAAATACCCAAAAGAAATTACGGTTAGAAAACTTGCCTGATAAGCCCGCTACAATTAACGCTAGAAATTAACCTTCACATAACCTAATCACATGTGTCTCGTTAATCACCATTCATACACAATCTAGTTTGAAGTATAAGGGTCTCCTATTATTTTAATAAGATTTATTAAGTTAACTTGTATTCAAAACAATTCAATTACATATCATGTTGCATCACATAGGTCAAGCTTATTCAATCACATAACACATAGCCTCACATAGTTGAAGTGGTTCTCAAACTTCAAAAGCGAAGAAAACAATTTCCTTTTAATATTAATATGTTTATAAACTAATACTTAATTAAATACACTTTAAATTACACAAGCAGGTTGCATCTTAAAGGTCCAGGGGTTCAGTATGAAAATCTGGACAAAATAAAGTTTCTGAAATTTTTTCGACCAGGCCGGATCGGATCGGACAGGCAAGACAGGACGAAAAATCTTTCTTCTTTGCGAGAAATTTTTTTTGAGTTTGAAAGCGACTACTTTGTAATTTTATTCCTATCAATCATACATGATATAACTCTGAAATTTTGACACAATATACTCCATATAAGCGTAGTATTTTACAAAATATCACATCCCGAAAAATGACAAGTTAAGACCACGAGCAGTGCCTTGAAAAGCATGCCCTAGAACATATTTCATACTTAGAAAAATTCGGAATTCCAGATTTCTATGATTTTTGTTGTGAACATGCTTGCTTAAGATTTTCATATCTCACCAGTATAGCTTCGATCCGAATGAAATTTGGACGGTTTATACTTCATGCTACATACTATTTTACAAATTTACTACATGCACCAAACGGATTCATCAAGACATGATTTCAAGCGTAATGAAAATTACGAAAACTCATGCAAACTAGTTTAACCCAACTTTTGAGAAAATCATGATTTTGATTCTAGCATGCATGGATTTGATTCCTACTGTCCAGACCACATTTACTAACATATATACACATGTTACAACAATCAAACCCTCTAACTTTTCATGTTTTGATCAAATTAGCAACTAAGAGGCATTTTATAAAATAGTTAACATGCATACATGAATTCTATGATTCTTTATGTAATAGTAACATGTTATATACTAGAATTTTCATTCTTATCATCCACATAGCAGTAATACACGAAATCATGGCATCACCAAGCCAAAACAAAACATTTATCATAGCTATACATGCATTTTTCACTATTTTTCCTCAAGAACATACAAGTGGGTCTCATAGCTTACCTTGGTTGCGAATTCTTCTTGATTGGAGCTTGATAACCACCTTCCTTTCTTGCAAGATTCTCCAGAATTCGTAGCCCACCTTGAACCACTCTAAAACCCTCAACATTTTCTTCTATTTTCTTTATTTTTGATCTCTAGTTAGAAAGTTGTTGTGAAAGGAAGAAGAGGCTTAGATGGAATGTATATACTGTAAGACCCCAAATTATTAATAAATGAAATTTATTTTCCTTTATTTATTATTTTGAAATAGTAAGGGTTGATTTGATTAATGTGGATAGTTATGGGTAAAATCTGAAAATATTTGAATAAGCAGTGGTTATAAAATATTCATTATTGTTTAGGGAATATTCGTTTGGTCGTGGAATATTAGATCTTTGTCGGAGAATATTAAATACAACAGTAGCAGATCTTTTGTGGGCCCCATAACGGAAAGCGATTGAATGAAGAAAAGCGACAAATATAAGTTGTTTATAAATACTGGCGTAGTTATTACTGATAATCTTTGTTGGAATACCGGTGGTTAAAACACGATGTCTGGCGTTGTTGAATAGTAGCACACGCGGTATTGCACCAATTATTGGTTCTTACGTAAGAAAGGCACTACTCAATAATTATTACGATAATTACTATTCGATATTTTATTTTATTGATTCAATAATTCTTTGCATTGATATTTTATATTCTTTCGTTGTTTTGATAAATTGTCATTACACAAGTATTTTCCATTATCGAACAATAATTCATATTATCTGAATAATATTATTGGATAACATTATTGGCAATGTCTAGAAAGTTCTCGTCTAAGGAGAGGTGCGGTCACCTAATTGCAAGGCTATGATAAGGAGAGATCCTTATTGAAAGCCCCTCTTTCTGGAGCGGCACGGTTGCCCGATCTTTGTGATTCTGTAATATTATTTGTGAATAATTAATTATTGATTTATATGATGAGGAAAATATTGATTTTTGTGGATATAGATGGAGAAAATTTTTAATGTGACAATTGTTGAAAATTAATATTTTATCTTTTTCTGATAAAATAATTTATTTAAATATATTATTTTAATAATATATTAACGGTGATATTTTTATAATGAATGTGCGATATGTGAGTATATGAGGAAGAAGAGTATTTTGTGGCATTAAATGTATACTTTGAGTATTGCTATACGGTGCAAGTTCAAGTCATAGCCTATATTGATTGTTTCAACTAGAAGTCTTGTCTTTTCGAGGTAAGGGATGTTATTTTATTGAAAATGATATTATTTCTTCAATATCATTATCTGCCGAAATATTGGTTGGAAATTTTATCAAATTTGGAACTTTTTCATGAAGGTTCTTATTCACGATGAAGTTACTTATTCATGAGTTACTATTCATGAGTTACTATTCATGAGTTCTTATTCACGAGTTACTATTCACGAGTACTATTCACGAAGCGTGAAGATGTTTTTTGTGAAATTTCTATCTTTTGTGTGTGAGTTACTATTCACGATATCGTTAATTATTCACGATATCTGACATTATTCATTCAATACGGACTATTAACCAAAAAATGAAATTTCTTCTTTTGTCCAAAATATCTATTCGGATACTAGCTTTGATTGTATCTATGTTTGATCATTCTTGAATTTTACTCCACTCGATTACTTATGAAGTATTTTGAACTTGGATTGTTTAAAATACGAATCCTTAATATTTGTTCTTTTGTTTCCTTTGGATTCATTTTCTTTAAAATATTTTTCATCATCCTCGGTCCTAAATGATGATATTCTTTGAATATCTTTGGCTGTAGTGCAAAGATGAATGATTTCTTGATGAATATCTTTGGCGTAGTGCAAAGATGAGCAGTGTTGAGATGAACATGACTCTCTTGATTAATATCTTTGGCCCGTAGTGCAAAAGATGAGCAGTGTTTAGATGAACATGACCGGTGATGAATATCTTTGGCTGTAGTGCAAAGATGAATATTCGATTCGGATATATATTGATTGATGTTCTGAGGATAAAATATCGACGATGAACTTTTAAATTCATATATAGAAGATAGTAGTTTGCATTCTCTACTTAACTCTTCTAATGAATTGTTATTTCTGCTGCAGATTGTTTATTTAAAAGCTGGTTGTCTATTTATTCTATTAGATTTTTTCCTGTTGGAGACTAACGATAATTTGTTGTATATTATCTTAGTCATAATATTCTTCTTGGGCTAGTTGAGCTCACCCTTTTCCTTTTTGTTCCATTTTTTTTCTCGGGGAGGCGAGAATGTGGCAGTACTTAGTCGGGTATGGAATGAAGGTTCTAGAGAGAGTTGTTTAGTAGTCCTCACCATTTTTGTAAAATAATGTATCAATAATTATGATGGGGATTTATTTTGCGTGTGGATATTATCAGATGGCAATATCGTATTTAAACTCACAGTTTATATGTTGTAATAATAAAGTTGTTGTCATTTACTGTACCATGTATTTGGCGACTCGAGAATGGGTTGGATGGAATGGACCTATTTTGGGCGTCACGGTTGGTATCGAGCTTAGGGATATGATCTCTGGCGGAGATCGGGGAATGTAACTTAGGAGGGAGAGCGAGTAAAGCCTTCGCTAGTGTGTCCTACCTAAGCTTATTTGTTAGTTGGTCGAGTATATAGGGATATTATGTGATATATTGATTTCCTTAATTAACCCTTGTTTTATGGAAGGTATTTGAGAATGTCATTTGGGAATATTAATGATGGAGTAAATGAGACCGTGGAGATGCTCGTGTACTTACCAACGAGGAGAGCGTGCAACAGTGGCAATGTACCTCCTGTGAACAACACCACCGAAAGCGAGATGATGAGCGAGGGGATGTTTAGAAGCTTTTGCGGTTCATGCAAAATTAGACGAGAGAGACCCGTGTTCAAAATACAGGAGGAAATGATAGCAATTCACGGGTGGTCACAGCCAAACAGTTCAAAGAGTTGGGACCACCAGAATTCTGGGGAAAGCCGGATCCAATTAAGGCGGAGACGTGGGTCAAACAAATTACCAAGATATTCGATGTCTTAGGATGCACAGAGGAACAAAAAGTTACATTCGCTACTTTTATGTTCCAGAACGAGGCGCGGTCTTGGTAGGAATACATGAAGCGTACTCCATCCATTTTTTCGGCATGTCATGGGAGATGTTTCAGAAATAGTTCAATGACAAGTACTTCCCTAAAAGTATTCGTCATGTGAAGGAAGTGGAGTTTATTAGACTGGAGCAGAATAACATGACGGTGTCCCGGTCGAGGCGAAGTTCGGCGGAGTTATCGAGTTCGCGCCTCATTTGGTGGAGAATGAGGAGCGTATGACGCGGATGTTTTGAGAGGTTTGAAACCCCGTGATACGTCGGTATCTCATTTCTCATAAATTTTTCTCTATTCGAGATGTTGTCGGCAGGGCTCAGTTGTTAGAAGCGAGATAATGAGTACGTTCAACCGAGGGATCATAACTTGAGGATCATATCAGAAGATAGTGAGCCATCGAGAATAACGATAACCGGCGGAGAAAGAAGAATACGGACAAAGGCGGTAACCACTCTGGTGGTAATCGTGGCCATGAAAATAGAAGAAGCGAGTCGGAGGAGATTTTAAAAGAGGAGATTCAACAACGACCATGTGAAGGCGTCGGCCTTGAAGAGTAAACTGGTTCCAAGGAGGAGAAAGACCACCGGTCAGTATGTTACAAATGCGGGAAAGAGGACATATCGGCCCTTAAAGCGCCCACAACAGTTTAAGGTATGCTATAATTATGGAAAAGAAGGACATATCGCTTGAGATTATACGGTATCGAAACCCAGTCCAGCGGGAATGGTGACTCAAAAGGATGTCCCAAAAAGGTCAAAGTCAACGGTTCCTGGAAGAGCGTTTATCGTGACCGGTCAAAATGCGAGGAACCCAAACGAAGTTAGCACGGGTTAGTTAATTATAAATTCTTTCAAGTTTATACCTTACTAGATCTGGGTTCTACCCATTCTTTTATCTCTCTTGCTTGCGCTCAACGTTTGAACTTGACTATGGAGAAATTAGACTTTGACCTATTTATGGAGAATCCGTTAGGAGAAACCTTCATTACATCCGTTGTTTAGAAATCTTGCTTGATTCAGTTGGCACTATCACATTACGTTAACCTTATTTCTATAGAGATATTTGCTTTTGATGTGATTTTAAGGTTAACTACTCATCATGCCGAAATTGATTACTTTCGTAAGGTTGTTATTTTCATATTCTAAGCAACTGTTATTCAAATTTAAGTAATCAAACCATTGTAGTCAAACATTTTCATATCAAGCCATGAAGTCATTCGTTTATTATGGATGTCAAGTTTTCTTAGTCCGTGTTATGGATTTGAATAAAGACACGTCGATTTGAATAATATTCTGTTGTTATTGATTTTTCCCGACGTATTTCTGAAGAATTTCTTGGTTTACTCCCAAAGCCCCGATATTTAATTTTGTATCGACTTTGAACGGTGTACAAAATCATTTCTAAAATCTCATATCGAATGGCTCTATTGAACTTGAGGAGTTAAAATTCAACTATAAATTTGGTACCGAGCCTTTATCCGGTGACTTCCTTTGTGGAATGCAACCGCCGATTTCTCCGTAGGGGACACCATATTAAATGCGGTAGTAAAGCGATAGGTGTCATTGTAACGTGCTATCCAAGGTTGGGATATGAGTCACGATTGAGAACAACCTAAGTCGGTAATCGAAATACGTAGCTTTACAGGCTTAGTTGGTTATTATTGGAGATTCGTTGAAGGATATTCTCGAATTGCTATTCCATTAATGCAAACTCGTAGAGAGAGATACAAAATTCGAATGGAGCAAGGAATGTGGGAAGAGCTTCAAGAACTCAAGAGGAGACTCATTTCAAGTACATGTTACGACCATGCCATCCTGGAAAAGCGAACGTGGTAGCCGGCGTGTTGAGTAGAAGATACATTATGAAATCACAGTATGATATTGTCAAAGACTAATTTCGTATAATTTACAAATAATAGAGATGGAGATGAAAACTCTAGGTACCCACGTGATAATATACGAGTATAATCGACTTTAATCGATAAAGTTAAAGTCGTCAAGCTACACACCGAGTGATGAATTTGAAGAAGGAGGTGCAAGAAGTTGTTATTTCAAAAGCGAGAATCGGTGAGGTGAGGAAAGCTCAAACCTTCGATTTATTAATCCATTTAAAATTCTCGATCGAATAGGAGCGTGGCCTATAGACTCGTTTTACCGCCAAGTATATGGCGTGTTCATAACATTTTTCACGATCGATGTTACGTAAATATGTGGACGAATTCGAACTACGCTATTGAGTTAAACCGGACGAGATAGCCAAGAGACTTAACGTCACGAGGATGTACTGTCAAGATCTTGTAGAGGAAAGAACATGTCCTATGTATCGAGGTTATACCACAAGTTAAAGTTTTGTGGAGAAACCATGCTATGAGGAAATGACACGGGAGTTGGAAACGGAAGTGAAAGCGAGGTATTCTCATCTTTTGAAACACTGTGAATGCGTCGTCAATTTCGAGGACGAAATTTCATAAGGAGGAGGTTGTAAGACCCCAAATTATTAATAAATGAAATTTATTTTCCTCTATTTATTATTTTGAAATAGTAAGGGTTGATTTGATTAATGTGGATAGTTATGGGTAAAATACGCAAATATTTGAATAAGCAAGTGGTTATAAAATATTCATTATTATTCGGGAATATTCGTTTGGTCGTGGAATATTAAATCTTGTCGGGGGGAATATTAAATGCGACCAGTAGCGATCTTTTGTGGGCCCCATAGCGAAAGCGATTGGATGAAAAAAGCGACAAATATAAGTTGTTTATAAATAACGGTGTAGTTATTACAGATTAATCTTTGTTGGAATACCCTTGGTTAAAACACGAAGAATACGCGTTGTTGAATAGTAGCACTTGCAGTATTGCACCAATTATTGGTTCTTACGTGAAGGCACTACTCAATAATTGTTACATTAATTACTATTGATTATTTTATTTTATTGATTCAATAATAATTGCATTGATATTTTATATTCTTTGTTGTTTCAATAAATTGTCATTTACGTATTTTCCATTATCAGAGCAATAATTCATATTATCCGAATAATATTATTGGATAACATTATTGGCAATGTCTAGAAAGTTACATCTACAAGGAGAGGTTTGGTCACCTAATTGCGGCGCCCGAAGAGAGAGATCCTTATTGGAAAGCCCCTCTTTCTGAAGCTACCGTTGCCGATCTTGTGATTCTGTAATATTATTTGTGAATAATTAATTATTGATTTATATGATGAGGAAAATATTGATTTTTGTGGATATAGATGGAGAAAATTTTAATGTGACAATTGTTGAAAATTAATATTTTATCTTTTACGATAAAATAATTTATTTAAATATATTATTTTAATAATATATTAATTGGTGATATTTTTATAATGAATGTGCGATATGTGAGTATATGAGGAGGAAGAGTATTTTGTGGCATTAAATGTTTAACACATATTTTGTGTGTTGGTGAACACAATTATTGAATAGAAATTTGATTATAGCTGTAAAAATCGCTTGGATTTGCGGATTTGGTCAATTTTTGTTTGGAATTTTGGAAAACTTTCTTCGCGAAGTTGTAGAGAATTGAATTTCCTATAAAGAGCAGCGAGATTCAATTTTTCGATAAAAGGGCTATTTATTATGAATTATTGATGTTTCAAGTTCAAATAATTGATTTTGGAAGTTTAAAATATTTTAATTACAAAACGCGTTTTTTCATTTTTGAAACTCATTTAACATGTGATTAGGAGGCTGAATTACGATTGTTAGTGTGCGTATGAAGTTGTGGAAAAATTATAATATATTATATTAAATTTTACGCTTTGGTGTTCTAAGCAATTTCCTATAAATAGGGTGCTTAGGTTAGAATTGAAAATCACACTTAAAGCTGAAGTTTTCTCTTTATATTATCGGCGTATTCTTGTGAGTATTTTGAGTATACTTTAAGTATTGCTATACGGCAAGTTCAAGTCATAGCCTATATTCGGTGTTTCAACTAGAAGTACTGTCTTTCGAGGTAAGGGATATTATTTTATTCGAAAATGATATTATTTCTTCAATATCATTATGCCGAAATATTGGTTGGAAATTTTTATCAAATTTGGAACTTTTTCATGTCGGGGTTACTATTCACGAGTTACTATTCATGAGTTACTATTCACGAGTTACTATTCACGAGTACTATTCACGAAGCGTGAAGATGTTTTTTGTGAAATTTCTATCTTTTGGTGTCGGAGTTACTATTCACGTATACGGCACTATTCACGTATACGACACTATTCACGAATACGGCACTATTCACCAAAAAATGAAATTTCTTCTTTTTGTCCAAAATATCAATTATGGATACTAGCTTTGATTGTATCCATGTTTTGATCATTCTTGAATTTTACTCTACTCTGATTACTTATGAAGTATTTTTGAACTTGGATTGTTTAAAATACGAATCTTTAATATTGTTCTTTTGTTTCCTTTGGATTCATTTTCTTTAAAATATTTTTCATCATCCTCGGTCCTAAATGATGATATTGAATATCTTTGGCTGTAGTGCAAAGATGAATGATTTCTTGATGAATATCTTTGGCCAGTAGTGCAAAGATGAAGCAGTGTTGAGATGAACATGACTTTCTTGATTAATATCTTTGGCCCGTAGTGCAAAGATGACCAGTGTTTAGATGAACATGACCAACTGATGAATATCTTTGGCCTGTATTGCAAGGTGAATATTTGATTCCAGATATATATTGATTGATGTTACTGGGGATAAAATATCGACGATGAACTTTTAAATTCATATATAGAAGAAAGTAGTTTGCATTCTCTACTTAACTCTTCTAATGAATTGTTGTTTCTGCGGTTGTTGATTTAAAACTGGTTGTCTATTGTATTCTATTAGATTTTTCCCTGTTGGAGACTAATGATAATTTGTTGTATATTATCTTAGTCATAATATTCTTTACTGGGCTAGTTGAGCTCACCCTTTTCCTTTTTGTTCCATTTTTCTTCTCAGGAGGCGAGAATGTAGCGAGTACTAGTCGGGGTATGGAATGAAGGTTCTAGAGAGAGTTGTTTAGTAGTCCTCACCATTTTTGTAAAATAATGTATCAATAATTATGATGGGGATTTATTTGCGTGTGGATATTGTCTAGATGGCAATATCTGTATTTAAACTCACAGTTTATATGTTGTAATAATAAAGTTGTAGTTATTTCTGTACCATGTATTTGGTGACTCAGAATGGGTTGGATGGAATGGACCTATTTTGGGGGCGTCACATATACCTCATATATAGTGTAATGAAACTGAAATCTCCAGCCCATTACAACTCCCCCATGATCAGATATCATTACACTCACAATTCATTTGGCTAATTATGGGTAGGAGTTAAGAAAATGAAAGGTTTTTGTTTAATAACACAAGAGTAACCCCTCTCCCTCAAAAATCCTTATAGTACGTATAATCCCTCCCTTGTCCCATATAGATTGTCACAAGGACTCCCAGCAACTAAATTTTATGTAAATAAAAATATTATTTTAATCATTTAATCAATTAATAATCATTTTGACCATTTTACCCCTCGTAGAAAAGCGTGTTCGATACTTATATCGATTCCTGCTAAAGTCGACGTCCCAGACGTCATGGAACTATCCGTTTCGTCAAACTCAACTTCAAAATTCGTAGTTGACTTTGACCAAAAAGTCAACCGTGACGCATTTTCGTGGTTACAGTCTATCCTGACTAATTTCTACGTTCCGGACTCAAATACGCTGTCCGCGTCACTAAATTCCGCTCCGAACTCAAAGTCATGTTTTAAAGTCATCCCACGAAATTAATTAGAATTAATTTCATACTTATTCAAATTGAATAGTTGACTCAACTATACCAACCATTCCAATACATCTTATCACATAACATATAATGAAATCAAATAATTCATTTATGAATAATTGTCACATAAGAATTTCACATAAGTTTGTTTATTGAAATTGTTAGATTACATAGAAATCTCGGATACTACATATACTCAAAGAAAACTTGCACTACGCTCAAAGCTTTCTTAAACTCTAAAGAAATACGCTCAAGATTATAGAAGAAGAACTCTCTCTATAGTTTCTCTCTCTAGAGTTTCAGTGAATTCGTAAGAAATAATGAAGGAATGAGATTCTATTTAAAGAAGAATGGACTGCATAGTAACTAATTCATGAACGGTCCATATTGGTTTACAATAAAATATAATATATTCTATTTATAATCTAATAAAACGAATAACTTTATAAAAGTATTCTGTTTTATATAAAAAGCTTTTCTGTTTTATTACATTAATAATACTAATAAAACAAAACTCATCATCATTATTATAATTCACAATATTAATCGACTAGGTCGTTTTCGGAAAGAGGGGCTTTCAATAAGGATTTCTCCCCATGGTGGCCGCAATTAGGTGACCAAACCTCTCCTCGATAGAACTTCAGACATCGTTAATATTGCAAATAATAATATTAATAACTTTGTCATCTCAATTATTGATTATAAAATATTGACAATAATTGAATCAAATAAAGTGAGATACTATGCGGCAATTATCGTAATAATAATTGAACAAAAGCGAGTGACTTCTCACGTAAGCGTCAATAATCAATACCGTGTGCTCTTTGTGTAACTCACGTGTACATCATTTACTTTTAACAACGGGTGTTTCAACAGATTAACGGTAAAACTTACGCCGTTATTTTCATAAAGTTTTTTGTCGCTTTTCTCAATCAAACAATAATTCCGTTATAGGGTCCACCAATGATTGTCTTGGTTATTTGAATATTTCTGTTAAAACGAATATTCCCAGACCAATCGAATATTATATAACAACTTGCGTACTTTTGCAAAATTTATAAATATTACCCACAACTATAACATTATATCAAATTCATTCCATAATATTCAAAAATGATATTTATAGAAAATTCATCTTTATTCATAAAAGAGTGGGTCTTACAACCTCCCGTTCTTATGAAATTTCGCCCTCAAAATTAGGGTACGTACCTGGTATGTCAAAGAGGTAAGGATACCTTGATTTCATTTCAGATTCTAACTCCCAAGTCATTTCCTCAACATCGTGGTTTCTCCACAAAACTTTGACTTGAGGTATAACCTTGGAGCGTAGAATATGTTCCTTCTTATCCAAGATTTGAACAGGAACCTCCTCCTCCGTCAAATCTTCCACTATTTCGTCCGGTTCTAACTCAATAATGTGGTTCGGGTCTTCCACATATTTACGTAACATGGATATTTGAAAAATGTTATGAACACGAGACATACTTGGCGGTAAAGCGAGTCTATAGGCCACAATTCCTACTCGATCGAGGATTAAAATTGGGCTGATTAATCGAGGATTGAGCTTTTCTCTCTTTCCAAATCTCGTAACTCCTTTCCATGGAGCAACACGTAATAACACATGATCTCCTATATCAAATTCCATGTCCTTTTGATGAAGATCAATATAACTCTTTTGTCGATCTTGTGAGGTTTTTATATGTTGTCGGATCATTTGAATCTTTTCCGTAGTCATACGTACCAACTTCGGTCCCAACAACGTTACTTCACCCACCTCATCCCAAATCTTCGAGAAGCGACACTTTCTTCCATACAACGCCTCAAATGGAGCCATGCCAATACTTTCTTGATAACTGTTGTTGTAGGAAAACTCCACCAATGGTAAGAACTTATACCAACTTCCCTTGAAGTCAAGGACACAGAGTCTTAATAAATCTTCAAGAGTTTGAATAGTCCTCTCCGACTGCCCGTCCGTCTGAGGATGATATGCCGAGCTAAATCGTAAATCTGTGCCCATAGCTTTCTGCAAACTAACCTAAAATCGTGAAGTGAATCTTGGGTCTCGATCAGAAACTATGGATACTGGCATACCATCCAGTCTTCAAATCTCGTTTATGTACATATGAGCAAGACGTTCAAGTGTATAAGTTTCTCGTATCGGTAAGAAATGAGCAGACTTGGTCAATCTATCAACAATGACCCAAATTGCATCTATAACTTGAGAAACCTTAGGAAGACCGGTAACGAAATCCATGGTAATGTGCTCCCACTTCTATTCTAGAATTTCAAGTGGTTGTAATGGACCTTTTAGTACTTTATGCTCCACTTTAACTCGTTGACAAGTTAGACACCTTGAGATAAATAGCGCTACCTCTCTCTTCATATTGCTCTACCAAAATGTATGATGAATATCATGATACATTTTGGTACTCCCAGGATGGATTGCAAACGGTGTGTTGTGCGCCTCCATCATAATTTTATACTTTAAATCAGGGTCGTTAAGAACACAAAGTCTGGAGTTGACTCGAAGTATTCCTTCATCGATTCTTGCTTCCGGCATAGCACCTTCTTGCACTTTCTTCCTCATACGCATCAGCTCCAGGTCTGTAGCTTGAGCAACTTTAACTTTATCAATTAAAGTCGGTTCTACTCGTATATTCGCCATCATCACATGGGTCCCTGGAGTCTTTAACTCTATCTCCATCATTTGCAAGTCACACAAAATGGGCCTTTGTGTTGACAATATCGCACTCGTACTTGCATATGATCTTTTATTCAATGCGTCAGCTACCATGTTCGCTTTTCCAGGATGGTATTGGATGGTATGATCATAATCTTTCAACAGTTCAAGCCAACGTCGTTGTCACATGTTGAGTTCCTTTTGAGTGAAGAAATATTTGAGGCTTTTATGATCCGTAAAGATCTCCACCTTTTCCCTATACAAGTAATGCCTCCAAATTTTAAGTGCGAAGACAACAACTGCTAACTCTAGGTCATGAGTAGGATAATTCCTCTCATATTCTTTGAGTTGTCTTGAGGCATAGGCTATGACTTTCCCATATTGCATGAGAACACATCCCAACCCTTTTGCGAAGCATCATTTGTAGATGACAAATCCTCCGAGCAGATGGTATTGTCGAACAGTCTTTGAAATGAGTCTCCTCTTGAGTTCTTGAAAACTCTTCTCACATTCTTCGCTCCAACCGAACTTTGTATCTTTTTGAGTTAGCTGAGTTAATGGAGTAGCTATTCGAGAAAATCCTTTCACGAATCTCTGATAATAACCAACTAAGCCGAGAAAGCTACGTACTTCGGTCACTGATTTAGGTTGCTCCCAGCTTTGAATTGCTTCAATATTTGACGGGTCAACAGATATTCCACGACTTGATACTACGTGCCCAAGGAATGCTACTTCCTCAAGTCAGAACTCACATTTCTTCAACTTGGCATAAAACTTGTATTCACGAAGCTTTTGGAGTGTCAGCCTCAAGTGTTGCTCATGATCTTCACAGTTTTTGGAATAAATAAGGATGTCATCAATAAAGATAACCACAAAGTGATCCAAATATTCCTTGAATACTCGGTTCATCATATCCATGAAGGCAGCAGGAGCATTAGTCAATCCAAAAGACATGACTAGGAATTCATAATGCCCCATGTCGAGTTACGAAGTCAGTCTTTGGAATGTCATCGGTTCTAATCTTCAATTGGTGATATCCGGAACGAAGATCAATCTTTGAAAAGAATTTGGCTCCTTGCAACTGGTCAAATAGGTCATCAATACGTGGCAATGGGTACCTATTTTTGATGGTGACATGATTCAACTCCCGATAATCAATACAAAGTCACATACTCCCATCTTTCTTCTTCACGAATAGAATAGGAGCACCCCAAGGAGACGTACTAGGACGAATAAAACCAATGTCTAACAATTCTTGCAATGGGGTCTTTAACTCCTGAAGTTCAATATGAGCCATTCGATATGGGGCTTTGGAAATGGGTTTTGTACCGGGTTCAAGGTCGATACAAAATTTAATTTCACGCTCTGGGGGTAGGCCAAGTAGTTCTTTAGGGAATTTATTAACAATAGAAATATCATTAAAAACTGACGTATTTTTGTTTAGATTCGTGACATGAGCTAAGAAAACTTGACTTCCGTTTTCAATAAATGAATAGCTTTATGGCTTGAGATGACCGTGATTAATTTTAATGGTTTGGTCGCTTGAATTCGCATAATAGGTTGATTAGGAATATGAAAGCTAACAACCTTACGTAAACAATCAATTTTAGCATGATGAGTAGTTAACCAATCAATCCCTAGAATCACATCAAATGCAACTATTTTCAATGTAATAAGATCGATAGGTAATGTGAGGGTACCGATTTGAACCAAATAAGACTTATAAACAGTGGATGTAATGAAAGTTTCTCCCAACGGAGTTTCCACAGATAAGTCAAAGTTTAATTTCTCCGGAGTCAAATTTAATCGTTAAGCGCAAGTAGAAGAAATAAAAGAATGGGTAGAACCAGTATCAAATAATGTATAGACTTCGCTAGAGTTTATGATAAGTTTACCCATGATGACCTCATTTAGGTTCCTTGCTTTCTGGGAGGTCAAAACAAACGCTCTCCCTTGCACTACCGGCTTTGACTTTTCTGGGACGGCCTTTGGTGCCTCCATCCTAGCTGAACTTGTCTTCGGTGAACGACAAAATCGGGCTAAATGACCTTCTCTTCCACAATTATAACACGCTTTGGACGACATCACGCAGTTTGGACTGATGTGTCCCTCCCCTCCGCATTTGAAGCATATGATAGGTGGTCATTCTCCTTCCTTAACAACGGGTGCTGGTGCTGACGTCTTTCAATCATTGTTGAATCTCCTCTTCTTGAAATGTCCATTCTTATTGTTTTGGCCCTGATTACCACTGAAGTGGTTACCACTACTGGCCTGTTGATTCCCTCCACGCTTGTTATCACTGCTTTGATGACTGCTCTCACTGGTATTATCATTTTGCCAGCTGCTCTATTTTGGTTGCGTTGACTCGTTATCGCGCTCTACTTACTGAGCCCTATTTACAACATCTAAATACAAACACAGTTTATGAGAAATAAGATGTTGACGTATCTCCGGCTTTAAACCTCTTAAAAACATCCGCGTCATTTTCTCTTCATTATCCACCAAGTGGGACGCAAACCGAGACAACTCGGTAAACTTAGCTTCGTACTGTAACACGGTCATATTATTTTGCTCCAACCTGATGAACTCTACCTCTTTTATCTGACGAATACTTTCGGGAAAGTACTTGTCGTTGAATTGTTCTTGGAACTTCTCCCAAGACATCTTTAGTGTGGCAGGTTGAGTACGCTTTACCGATTCCCACCAGTAATCTGCCTCTCCTCGCAACATAAAGGCGGCAAAGGGAACCTTTTGCTCCTCGGAGCATCCCAAGACATCAAATATCTTGGTGATCTGCTTTATCCATGCTTCCGCCTTAAGTGGTTTTGGCTCTCCAATAAACTCCGGTGGTCCCAGCTCCTTGAACAATTTAGCGGTGACCGTCCGAGAGTTTCCAGTGTTTCCACCTGCATTTTGGACAGAGCTCGCTCTACTTTTCTTGTTGCATGAATTGCATAAAGCCTCTGAACATTCCATCATTCATCATTTGGTCAGTGTTGTTGTTTGCATTAGGATTGTCACCTTCCTGATGCACATTATCCTGATTATTGATATGTGGTGAATCAACGGTCGCCTGTGCTCCATTGCTATTCTCAACATTCTCGGATGTCATTTTCAGATACTGCCACAAAACAAAGGTAAATTGACATGTAACATATTATCCCTATATATTCTGACCAACCAATTAAATACCAAATAAACTTAGATAGGTCATACTAGCGAAGGAATTCCCCGTCTCTCCCCTCCTAGTTCTATTCTCACATCTTAGCTAGGGATCATATCCCTAAGCTTTGATACCAACTGTGACGCCCCCAAAATCGGTATACATCACCTATTCGGAGTCGCCAAATACATGGTACAAAATTCAAATACAACTTAATTATACAACAGTCATGTAAAATACGAATAAACATATGCTGCGAGTTTTAATACAAATATTGTCATCAAGACATTACACAAACTCAATGGGGTCCTCATTACATTTATTATCACACTATTTCATGGAATAGTAAGGACTACTAATGCTATTATCTGGACCATCACTCTGTTCCCCGACTAGTCCCTGCTACGTTCTCATTTCCTGAAGAGAACAATGAAAGCAAAAGGGTGAGCTCAACTAGCCCAGTAAGAAATATTATGACTAAGATAATGCATAATAAATTATCATTAGCCTTCAACTGTGTTAAACTGATAAAATATAACAAACATCAAGTTTAACTGCAGAGGAAAAAGCAATCCATCAGAAGAGTCAAGTAGAGAATAAAATCTACTATCTTCTACGATTTAAAAGGTTTTTCATGACTTTTATCATTTGAAACTCGACAATAAATAATTCACATCATCCCCACACTACTACCAAGGATATTCATTAGTATCACAACCACAAATTATCCATGCACTACGTACCCAAGGATATTCGTGTATTCATCAATGGTCATGATCATGCCAAAAAGCGTCCATCAATGCACTACGGGTCAATGAGGACTTTTTCCACATCATTTGTAACATTACGGGCCATGATTACACCGAATAATCCACGGTCATAATCATACCAAATCCACTTATGCACTACAGGCCACATATGACTTTCAACATAATATAAACATGAGGATGATGACAATGATATAAGAATTCAATAAAATAAGTTCAAGAATTAATTTATCCAGAACTAATAATGTCCAAATTGTCAACATGATACTTCTTTCAGAGAGTAACACTCAAGAATGCTCGGAAGAATATTTCCATGAAAAAGATCTTTGGATGAAGCGCAAATATCAAGGATATTCCACTAATTTCATGGAGTATAAAAGTCAAAACTTTAACCAACTGAGTATAATAAAGAATGGAATAACAAAAGAAATCACCAGGCATGCGATAGACCGCACATATAGGTTATTCTAACAGAATAATAAATAATGGAACCAGGTCATGCGTAAACGCACCGACAGGATATTCCAATAGAATAATAAATAATGGAACCAGGTCATGCGTAAACGCACCGACATGATATTCCAATAGAATAATAAATAATGGAACCAGGTCATGCGTAAACGCACAGACAGGATGTTCCAACAGAATAATAAACAACGGAACCAGGTCATGCGTAAACGAACAGACAGGATGTTCCAACAGAATAATAAATAATCGAATAACAGAAGAATTTCACCAAGTATAGGGTATCCCACGTATACAGGTTATTCCAACAGAATAATAAATAATGGAATAACAAAAGAATTTCACCAATAAGAAAGAAGGAATACCCCTAACGAGTACAACAAATAATATCCCTTACCGTAAGAGTATTTTGACTGGTAGGGTGAGGATATACTCAAAGAAAACTTGCACTACGCTCAAATCTTTCTTAAACTCTAAAGAAATACGCTCAAGATTATAGAAGAAGAACTCTCTCTATAGTTTCTCTCTCTAGAGTTTCAGTGAATTCCTAAGAAATAATGAAGGAATAAGCTTCTATTTATAGAAGAATGGACTGCATAGTAACTAATTCATGAACGGTCCAGATTGATTTACTTTAAAAGCAGACGGTCAGTATTAGTTTATAATAAAATATAATATATTCTATTTATAATCTAATAAAACGAATAACTTTATAAAAGTATTCTATTTTATATAAAAGCGATTTTACTATGCAAAACTATGCAGACACTATACAAACACTATGCATAATAAAATATAATATATTCTAATTATTGTCTAATAAAGCGAGATAACTTTATAAAAGTATTCTATTTTATATAAAAAGATTTTACTATTAGTCTAATACAACGAATAACTTTATAAAAGTATTCATTTTATATAAAAGCTTTTTCGTTTTATTACATTAATAATACTAATAAAATAAAACTCATCATCATTATTATAATTCACAATATTAATCGACTGTGTCGTTCCCGAGAAAGAGGGGCTTTCAATAAGGATTTTTCCCATCGACGCATAATTATTAGGCGACCAAACCTCTCTTTGACAGAACTTCTAGACATCGTTAATATTGCAAATAATAATATTAATAACTTTGTCATCTCAATTATTGATTATAAAATATTGAGAATAATTGAATCAAATAACGTGAGAAACTACGCAAGAATTCTTCGTAATAAAAATTGAACAAAAGCGAGTGACTTCTCACGTAAGCATCAATAATCAATACCGGTGTGCTCTTTTGTGTAACTATGCGTATTCGCATTACTTTTAACCTTTGGGTGTTTCAACAAAGTTAATGGTAAAACTTCCACCGTTATTTTCATATAGTATTTTTGTTGTTTTCTCAATTCGATAATAATTACATTGTAGGGTCCACCAATGATTGTGCCGTTATGCGAATATTCCCCGTTAAAACGAATATTCCCCGACCAATCGAATATTATATAACAACTTGCGTACTTTGAAAAATTTATAAATATTACCCACAACTATAACATTATATTAAATTCATTCCATAATATTCAAAAATGATATTTATAGAAAATTCATCTTTATTCATAAAAGTTGGGGTCTTATACCTGGAGTTTACTTCGTGATGGTTGATCTCTTTTACAGCTTTCTTTACGTTTCATCCTGCCTGGAGTTCACTTCGTGGCAGTTGATTGCTTTGTACAACTTTATTTATGTTTCATCCCGCATGGAGTTTCCTCCGTGGCGGTTGATTGCTTTTACAGCTTTATTTATCTTTTCTGATCCCCCCATGAAGGTGCTTCGTGGTGGCTGATCATGTCTGTATATATATTTACAACTTTTATATATATACTTGCTAATTGCTTTTTATACAAATTGCAGCATCATGGGAGCGTAGGAATCATGTGATTACAGATTCAGCCTATTGGATCTAGATTCGGTTCCCGTGATGGACATTTTCACCGTAGTGACTTGTAAATTATTCTGCGATGGTGTGCGAATTTCCTCGGATGGTTGTCATACCCATGAGGAAGTCGGCATTATTTTGTACATTATTTTCTTACAGATGCTTCGCATCTTGGAAATAAAATCAATCAAGCCGAACACTTAATAAAAATGGAAGTGTAAAAGGTCTCAATTAATATTGAGCATCAGGGTTTGAAAAACCTCTTTTATAAAACATCATTGCCATATCTTGTTAAAAACTGAATTTTTACATAAATTCAAACCTTGTGTATATAGGTGCGAACGAGGCCTCACACTACTTCCAAATAACAGCACATTGACCCACACACACACACACATTTAGATAATAGTTTCTTGAAAAGAGGCAGTCACCATGGTAACACGGATGTCGGGGGGTGCCTAACACCTTCCCTCCGCATAATCAAGTCCCCAGACCCTAATGAATCTCGGTTTCACCCTCCCGTTTAGCAGTATCACATCACTGGGTCAATGTGCAAACCTTTTCTCGGTTGTTTTGGTATAACCATTTAAAAAAACCAACTGGCAACTCTTAACAGTCCATCGTCGACATTATACATGTCGGATCTTTTTCACTTGTTTTTTCAAGCAAATCTCACCTAAAATGAGAACACCAAAGAACAAGTAACGGAAAGGGACAATTAAAAATCCTGATGTCGACAGGTGTCGACTCTGCTGGGGACTTCCAGTAAGAGGACTTAAGCCGCTATTACAATCTTTTCAAACTGTTATCTGCTTGTGTGTGAATGTTGCATTTATATATATGATGAATGTGTACGAATTCATTTACTTATTGCACTTAGTGCCTCGCACCATATCTGCTTATGATATTAGTGCTTTGCACATGTCATCATTTTCATACGGTGAGACGCGATGTATGTGAATGTATGTTGTGTGGTCCCTCCACCAGGAGGCTATCCTGTCGGTGTTTGATTACTGGACTCATAGGAAGACTAATTCGCGCGAGGCTCAGGAAAGGCACCACCCAAATTCGCTCCAGTTGAAAAACCGGATTAAATTCCCGTTGAGTAAATTGCGATGATTTGGGAACCTTCATGCCAAAAAGCGAGAGTAACCTAAGATAGGTCAGCCTCTGATAAACCCAAAATGGAGGAAAGTCTCTTCATGCTTTCTCATTACTTGTAAATTCATTGCATATCTATCTCCATGTAATGAGAAATATGAAGAAATGTGTACACATACATATTTAATTTAACATGCTATCCTATATTACAAACAGGTGACATTAGTTTTGCAGGATAAAATTCCTAAAATGGACACATCACATAACATGTTATTATACACACATTTCCTAAAGAATAAACTATGCAAGTCTTTCGCAGGGAACCAATTGGACCTACTACCCGGTCAAAATCCAAAAAGGCTGCAAGTCTACAGTCAATCATGTCGTCATCTGACCAAACTGACCTTAATCCAGTTTCTCGGAAAGAATTCGACGGATTAAGCAAACAAATTACAGATTTGGCTGTTCTACTCAAAGAACTACACCAGTCTACTCAGGGTCCAAAAATACTCGTACATGCTGAATCCTCTACACAAAGGGGAACCCAGGTCATTAAAATACCTGAACTGTAGTTGGATACGACCAACAAAACTCATGATGCCACCCATCTCATAGGAGATCCAGACACCGGTGACATAAAAAAGAAAGTCCTCCAAATGGAAGAGACCCTTCGTGCTATCAAAGGAATTGGAGAACACGGGAGTGTTTCATATGCTGACCTTTGCATTTTCCCTGGTGTTCATTATCTAGAAAATTTTAAGACTCCTGACTTCGAAAAATATGACGGGTTAGGAGATCCTTACACACATGTGAAGGTGTTTATTGGAGAACTTGGATCTTATGCAGATGACGAGAAGCTTAGAATGCAGCTGTTCTAGAAAAGTCTGACTGGAGAAGCCCGTTCATGGTATACCAGATTAGACAATTTAAAGATCCATAGTTGGGAAGAGCTAGCACACGCCTTCCTTACTCAATACAGCTTTCAGTCTCAAATGGCTCCTGACCGGTTTCAGATTACCAAGGTCAAGAAACAGTCTAACGAGTCTTTCAGAGAGTATGCTCAAAGGTGGAGACGCCTGGCTGCCCAAGTTATTCCTTCCATGACAGAATCAGAGATGGTCATGACTTTCATAGACATACAAGAAGCTCCTTTCTATGAAAAAAGTTTTAGCCGGAATCGGTAAACCATTTTCTGAAATGGTCAAACATGGGGAGATGGCTGAGATGGGATTGAAGTCCGAAAAAATTCAAGACCTAGCTGCCCTTAAAGCTATTGCTGATCACATCCAATTCAAAAATTATAGAAACAACCCCCGGAGGGTCTATAAAAAGAAAGAGGAAGATGTTTCCCTATTACTACAGGGTCAAAACTGCAATCAGAACATGCCTATTCAAAGGAGAAACTACACTCCCTTTCAAGCACAATCTTCGAACCCTCTAATACCAAAAGGGGGAGAAGTCAAACGCCCTCGAGTGTTCACACCCTTAGGGGACATACTCGAGAATATTCTCACTCTTCTGACAACATAAAAGAAAATTACGCATCTTCTTCCACCAACCAACCCTAATGGATGGGGTTTTAATGCTGCTCAAAAATGTGCTTATCATGCCGGGGCACCTGGACATGATACTGAAGATTGTTGGGCCTTGAAACACAAGATCCAAGACGTCATAGATAATGGTGAGATCGTGGTCACCAAACCAGATCAGCCTCACATTCAAGACAACCCTCTTCCTCAACACAAAGAAGAAGAGGTGAACATGATCAATTGGAGCAATGGACAGAGTTCCAATATCAACTGCGAATCCTCCCAAAACCCCAAAGACGGTCTTGACAAGTGGGATTATGCCAAGTTTCAGTTCGTAATGGAACATAAAATGAAAGCTCTATGCAAGCAAATTGAGCAATTGGCAGAACTGGTGACTTATCAGCCTCAAGTCACACGCCAGCTAATCAGCCAGGAGCATGCCAGTCTCCTGCCTCTTTTCATGAGTATTCCCTCGTCACTTTCAGAAAATGAAATGCTGGAAGACAAAGTGACAAAGAAAGCGAATGCCAAAGCCCGTTGGGATTTTGCCAACAAAAGGGAATTCACATATCTGAGCTAACCTATAAAGGAAATCCTTCAGATGCTAATCAATGAAGGAAAAATCACTTCCCTTCTACCTCCGATCAATCCCCGTTCAGGATGGTACAATTCTGATGGAGTATGTCAATATCACTCCCATTCTCGCGGTCACAACACAGAAGAATGCTGGGCACTCCACCACCTTATCCAGAATCTCATTGACAGCGGTGTCCTGCAACTAGCAAGCGATGATATTGTGATACGTGGGAGTGAGAATACCTAACCTACTAAGTGGAAGGGATTGGTAGTAGTTATATCTGTTGAGGCTGATGACATTGTCAAGCCGCTCACAATACCAACAATTCAACTCAGAGGAAGCAACAATCCTTTGAAACTGGCCGCTCCCGAGCCAATCAACTTACCATGCAGAGAACAATATCCTATTGTTAGCTTGCGCAAAGTTTCGTGGAATTATGGAGAAGGTGAAGGATCCACCTCACATACCATGGCTACAGTGACGAAGGAAAATCCACTGTATATTCCCCAACGGGTGATGAAGTCTACCATCAAATCAAAGGGGAAATTACCCATAGAGAAGATTGAAAATTTCCTCCGCACTATGAGTCATAACGAAGCCAAGGTGGTTTTAAGCTTAAGAGAAGCTCCACACCAAATTTCAGTTTTGGACTTGGTCCTAACTTCCGAAGATCACTGGACGATCTTGTTGAAGGTTTTAGATGAAGCCTATCTACCAAAATCAGTTGATACGAAAAAATTTCAACACTTGGTTGATCATATTTTCAACAACAATGTGATATCCTTCACTGATGATGACATACCACCCGAAGGGACCAGTCATTGCAAGCCGTTGCACATTGTGGTCTTGTCCTCCGGATAAATGCTAGTTGGAGTCTTGATAGATGGAGGCTCATCTCTAAATATCTATCCATATGCTACCTTGGTGAAGATGAATGTTAATCTCAAGTGAATATGGAGTAGCCATACAGTCATCAAAGCTTTTGACGGAGCCCGTCGGAATTCGGTCGAAGTAATTGAATTGCCAATCAAAATTGGTCCCCACACATTCTGCGTATCTTTCCATGTGCTCAAGATAGATTCGGGATACAACCTGCTCTTGGAAAGACCATGGATTCACATGGCAGGGGAAGTCCCCTCCACCCTTCATCAACAACTGAAATACATTATCAACGATAGTCTAGTCACGGTCCACGCTGAACTAGAGTGTCCTCAACACGGGGACATGCCATTCATTAATGCCAACGCAGATGTTGAATCGGTCAGTTTTCATGCCTTGGAAGTAAGAAATACCCAATACCATGCTATTGGAATGCCATTTTCGGAACCCAAGATTTCTGCCGAGGTAATGCCGGCTACTCAAGAAATGATGTCATTGGGTCATCAGCCGAGACAAGGGCTGGGTAAATATCGCCAGGGTATCAAGTACCCAATTCAATTAACCAAGAAAACTGGAACAACTGGACTAGGCTATTCTGCCAGTTCTAGTCATATGAATCCTCAAAAGCATCAGCAGATTCCTTCAGCTTCAAATGCGTGACGTTTATCTTCGCCTTCAAACTTTGAGTCCGTATAACCTCCTGTAAAGGTTCCAGTCAGTATCATGGCTGTGTTATTTCCCAAGCTGGTACCGGTGAAGGAGAAAGAAGTCTTTGTTCAAAATCCCGCCGTGGAAGAGGAGGAACGAAGAATCAAGCAAGACGTCATCCAGATGATGTCAGGCATACGCATCATCGTTCATGATGAACATACAAACAGATACACCCTAGACGATGATTGCCCAGACATAGTGGCCATCATTCAGGAAAAAGAGGACGATGACAACCCCTCCATCACTGCAGTCCACCCGGACTTTGCCCTTGCCAATTAGAGTAGCACTCCTTGCATTAGTCGACAAGGGTAAAACGAGCAGAAACTTTTTCTGCCCTGTAGATATCATAAATGCTACTTTTCTGTACAGTATTAGCAGTTTATTTTGTCAGTACATGCTAACACCGTGTATGATCAAAATGTTTCATATATACTAAGTTAAAGCATATTTTGTTTCAGGACCCTGAATTTAGATGTGCCTGCACTTGCTGATACGATGCCTCTTCTCCACAGGGATTGTACCTTTGATTTAGAGATGAATTCAGCCTTGATGGAAGTACATGAAGACATTGAAGTGCCTCCAGAAATTCAAGAATGGGTCAAAGACAAACCTAAACCCAACCTTGACCAAACCACTTCCTTCAATATCAGAACCTTAGAAAGCCCTAAGTTAATCCAGATTGGTTCAGACCTTACCCCAAACCAGAGGAATGACATGTTTACACTATTAACCCAATTCCAAGGTGTGTTTGCATGGTCTCATGAAGACATGATGGGTTTGTCCACTGACATTGTACTTCATCGCCTTCCCATTAAAGAGGGATTTAAGCCAGTCAAGCAAAAACTCAGGTGATTGAAACCTGAGTGGAGTTTAAAGGTGAAAGAAGAAATTGTGAATCATTTTCAAGCTGCATCATCATGGTGTCCACGTATCCTGAGTGGATATCCAACATTGTTCCCGTGCCTAAACCCGAAGGGAAGGTGCGAGTCTGCGTGGATTACCGGGACTTGAACAAAGCTTGCTTAAAAGATAGCTTTCCCATGCCATTTATCCACATTCTCATTGACAATACTTTTCAATCACCGCTCAATCTGCATGTACCTCCTTTTTGATTGATTTAGAAAACCGGTACAATCAGATCATGGTTGCTGAGGAAGATCGTGAGAAAACTTCTTTCTATGATGGCTCTCTTCCATGATTTAATGCACAAAGAGATAGAGATCTACGTGGATGACATCATTGTCAAGTTCCGAAAGGAGGATGACCACTTAGACCATCTCAGAAAACTCTTCAACAGGTTGTGTAAGTACAACTTGAAGTTGAATCCATCCAAGTATGCCTTTGGCATTAAATCAGGCAAGTTGCTAGGATTTCTAGTCAGCCACAAAGGGATTGAGCTGGATCCTACCAAAATCCAGGCCATCACGAAAATGCCCATTCCTCAAATAGAGAAGGAAATACAGGGATTTTTGGGAAGAATCAACTTCATTAGCAGGTTTATCTCTCAACTCATAGCAACCTGCGAGCCAATCTTCAAGCTGTTAATGAAGAACTCCTCTATGAAATGGAACGATGAGTGCCAAAATGCCTTCCTCACGATTAAAGAATAGCTAGTCAAAGCTCCCGTTTTGGTACCACCCAGGTATGATGTTTCCTTGTTCATGTACCTATCCATAAGT
This sequence comes from Panax quinquefolius, assembly GCA_020205615.1. Lineage (NCBI taxonomy): Eukaryota > Viridiplantae > Streptophyta > Magnoliopsida > Apiales > Araliaceae > Panax > Panax quinquefolius. Next base: position 53,765,142 of record CM035165.1, read on the forward strand.
GACAATGCCATGGGCTGCATACTAGGACAGAAAGACAATAGAGGCTAAGAACGAGCTATCTATTACCTCAGCAAAAGATTCAACAGCAGTGAACACAAGTATAATCTGATTGAGAAGACTTGTTATGCTTTAGCATGGGCGTCCACGAGGTTACAACATTACCTCCATGGTCACAGAACCCATCTCATATCCCGCGTGGATCCTCTCAAGTACGTGTTCAATAAACCCATGTTAAATTGCCGGCTGTCCATATGGCAGTTGATCCTACAACAATTTGACATCGTATATGTGACTAAAACGTCCATCAAAGGTCAAGGAATTGCGGATCAACTGGCCGTTGCACCTTCAGGGGACTTTAAACCCTTGGAAACATATTTCCCCGATGAAGGAGTAATGACAGTTCAGCAACACCATCAGTACGATACACGCCAAGCATGGAAGATGTATTTCGATGGAGCTGTTAATATGGAAAGTGCCGAGCAGGGCGAGGAGCGATTCTAGTATCTCAGTACGGGAGCGAGATCTCGTCATTGTCAAATTGTAGTTTGTCAGCACCAACAACACAGCTAAGTATGAAGGCTGTCTCATGGGGTTAAAACTTGCCCGTTCAATGGGCATCAGGCAGTTAACTGTCTTTGGAGATTCAGAGTTGGTAATCAGACAATCCACCAAAATCTATCAGACCAAAGAGCAACATTTGCTGCCTTACCATCGACAGGTTTTACAGATGGTTTTGGAGTTCGAAGAAATCTTCTTTCTACACGTTCCTCATAATAGGAATGACTTTGCAGACACATTAGCAACTTTGGCCTCCTTAATTCGCATATCAGACAAAGGACACTTGCTAAGCATAACAATTTTCCTGCACAAGGCCCCAGCCTATGGGAATTACATTGGAGAAGTATCGGATGAGCTACCTCCCATCCATCATCCTTGGTATCAATATATCAAGGAATACCTACGAGATGGATCTACACCCGCTGAGGCGAGCCCGACTGAGAAAAGGCGGATCCATCGACTTGCTATGAAATTCTACCTGAGTGGAGATGCACTCTACAAAAGAGATGCAGGACTAGGTCTCCTCAGATGTTTAGACAAAGATCAAGCCCAAAGGCTTATGGATAAAATCCATGGTGGAGTCTATGGCCCCCACATGAGTGGCCCCCTCCTTGTCAAGAAAGTCCTCAGGACATGACATTATTGGCTATCTCTCAAAGCTGATTGCAATGACCACGTCAGGAGATGCTATCAGTGCCAAATTCATAGGAATGCTATACACGCCCCTCCATGGGAACTCCATAATATGAGTTCACCTTGGCCCTTCTCAATGTGGGGAATGGACGTTATCGGGCCCATTGAGCCTAAAGTCAGTAATGGACATCGATTTATCTTCACCATGATCGACTACTTCACCAAGTGGGTAGAAGCAGCCTCCTTCCCCAGGTTTACCAAAGAAGTTATCATTGCTTTCATCAGAAACAATGTTATTTGTCGATATGGACAACCAGAGGTGATTGTATCCGATAATGCTAAGAACCTCAACAACAAGATGATGGAGGAGTTATGCAGTAAATTCCACATCAAACATCTTAACTCCGTCATCTACAGTCCAAAGATGAATGGTGCTGTTGAAGCGGCTAACAAAAATATCACGAAAATTATGCAAAAGATGTCCGCCAACCACAAAGATTGGTCTGACCTATTGCCTCTTACTTTGTTAGCCTACAGAACATCAATGTGCACTTCCACTAGGGCAACCCCCTACACATTAACCTATGGGATGGAAGCAGTGCTCCCCATAGAAGTTGAAATGGAATCCCTCAGAGTGTTAATAGACGCTCAGCTGGAGGAAGACCAATGGGTACAAGACAGGTATCACCAATTGTCTCTAATAGACGAAAGGCGAACCACAGCTATCTTCCATGGTTAGTTATATCAACAAAGGATCGCCAGATCCTACAACAAAAAAGTCCGACTACGGCAGTTTAAACAACATGACTTGGTTTTGAAGAAGATCATTGATAACTAAGATCAATCTAAGGGAAAACTGACTCCTAACTGGGAAGGCCTGTTTGTTGTCAAGGAAGTATTGACAGGAGGCGCTCTCAGATTGCAAGAAATGGACGACGATGAATTTCCACAACTCATCAACTCGGACGCCATGAAACGGTACTATGTCTGAAGTAACCAGCAAACACCTTGGTGTTGGATCATCAGATCACTAGTCATTCTGGTTCTTTAACCCTTTACCACATACAACTCTTCCACACTTTGCCCCTCAGGGAAAACATACTTTTCAAGCCAGCAGCCTGGCTTCTCTACGTTCCTACGACTTAGGTCATCCCACTACGAATTGAACCTCTCGCGTTTGTAGTTTAACTACCCATACATGGGATCAAACTTCTCATACCTGCAGTTTATCCTCAACCTAGGATTAAACTTTCTCCTTCCCACAATCTGATATGCACATGGGATCACTCTTTTTCACTCGCCCTGAGGGGCGAACTACGTTGACCTGATCTCCTCTTCAATAGGAGTACGTAGGCAACCATTTCATATGGCCCGGTCACAATAAAACAAAAACAAAAAAAACATTTCCACCTTTTTCCTTACAAAAACAAAAATAACAAAACATTCCTACACAATTTCTACCACACACAGCGCTGAACTTCTTAAACCAGGTTCGAACTACGTAGACCTGATCTCCTCTTCAATAGGAGTACGTAGGCAACCATTCATGGTGAGGTCTCACCCCCTACCAAAACATAAAAACTTGTCAACTGGTACTGGGATCAATCATCAATCCACTACATTTCATTGGCTTTAGACCACATGGATGGAATTACCTGAACTCCTCCTAAATAGGAGATTCGGCGACCATTTAAGCTGCGGCTGTACCTTGAAGAACAACACCAATCCATAAGAGATGGAATTAACTAGGCTTCTCCTAAATAGAAGTACTGGCAACCATTTGTGGTGCGGCCAATCTCAGAGAGGAAAGCCACACTCCTCTCCACATTTCTATACAGAAACTAGTCCCAAGACACCAAAGATGGTAGGGATACACACAGATCAATGATCCATTCTGAACTGTCCAGAGACATCTCAATGTCCATCCCTCAAGGAGGAATTCAGAATACATCAAGATCACAAGCCCTGAAGCAGCAGGCAAAATATCAAGCAAGTAGCAAAGCATATCTAAAAGGGAAGTGATCAAAAATATATTTCCCTGCAATATATATATAATGATGTTTGATATACACAATGCAAACTGTACATGACAAAATGGCTAAACTAGTCTATGCAGGAAAGTACAAGCCCATCTACAAGTCAGGATATATGCGAGCTAATAAGCCCAATATGGCATCCCTCTCAGAAGAAGAAGGCGAAGCTGTGGTCTCCTGTATAAGAATATCCACCCGACCCAACATATCTGCAGCCATCTGCATGGTGACCATATGTTCATCGATGTAAGTGCTCATCTCTGCAATCATGCTAGTGGTAAGGGACCTCACTGCAGTACTATCTATGACGGCTACATCCTGGGCAGATATGGCACTATCCCGCTCAACTATCACTGCATCTTTGGCTGATCTAGCCTAATCCCGCTCGACAACAGTGGCGTCTTTGCGAGCTAATGCCTCGTCTCTCTCTAACAGAGCTGCGTCTCTCCCATCAAGGGTAATCTACATCAAGGCTCTAGCCTGGTCTCTCTCGAAAATCATCAGATGAAGACTTTGCTCAATGTACTGTGCTAAATGCTGTATAACGACAGTGCTAGTACTGGGAGAATCTAGAGGAAATGCTGGCAACCCATCAACTAGCTCCTCCTCGATGTAGGAATCAATGTCCTCCACAGGCTCTACATCATCTGAATCATTACTCGGTAATGTGGATACTACCGTAGCCGATGCAATCTCTGTCTCCATCCATGCGGAATACTCTACAAAACAACCCGGATGACTCATAGAAAATGTAGCTATCTCACGCTGATCCCAACAAGCATATACACGGGATCAGTCCTCTTCTGAAAGATAGCGAGAAGCTGAACGTTGACCTAACGCCCCCTCGAAAGGATGGAAGTCCTAAAACTGGTCAAACTGTGACATCACGGCCAGCGGGTTGTTGGTAGTCATGCCCCTCAAGCCAGCCAGAGGGAGATAGTCCATGCCCGGAGTATGAGTAATGAAGCTGTAGGGTGAGCTAAGCCCCTAGCATGATAATATGCTAAACGGATCCTTGATATCCGCCAAGAACATAGACCAAGCCAAAGTGTCTGTACACTCCGTTGGCTGAAAGGAGTATGATATGGCTATGTCATGGGTGAAACAATACCCATGCCATCTAAAGGTACCAATCGGTCTCAAGTGTAACAGAAACCACACGTATAGCATGACCAAGCTGCCCGTGAACACTCCTGTCGGATAAGTGCAGGAGTATGTAGCTGACCTCAGAGTCTCTGCTATAATTATCGGTATAATGGTACGACCCTCCCTGAGAGCTCTCACTGCCATGCTGACTCCAATGTTTATCTCATCCATGTACCGTGGCATATAGACATACGACAATACGCATAATAGCAGTACATCAACCCTGGCTAGATGCCAATGATCCTCTGGTGTGGTGAAATCCCCGGAATGTCGTGTATAACTATCCTCAGAGCCAAATCTCTCAAACAGAAAATGCTGGGATATAATGTGGCTAGATGTAAGCTCATCCTGCACCACCCTACGCCTCAATCCAGTGAGGGTCATGAACCGTCGACTCATGTCCCCTAAAGACATATGCACACAAGGTCTGTCCAGCGGAAACATCGTCAACCGTGCATACTCCTCCAGAGTAGGAGTCAACTCCTAGGTCCCAAATCGAAAAACCTGCCTCTCCGATACCCAGTGCTCTAGCATGCCATTCACAAATCCTGCAGGAACTTGAAACATCAACAGGGTCATAGTATGCTGCAACAAATGATCTACGGTCACCCTATCTGATGGTGACATGCTATCATACCACGATCGCATACTAGATGCCACCAATGATGGTGGGGTATGATCAATACGGCTAACTGTCGAAGAAGAAATCTGTACGGGCCGTGTCATAAAGCCATACAGGGGTTAATGAAGAATATCTCTGGACATACATACATATGCATAACATGATACATGCATTGCAGATAATAGATGGTAATATGATATAGGGAATGAAAAAACTATGCATATATTCCTAAGTATATCAACATCTAATACATCATCTCTGTACAACTACAAATACAAGGAAATGGGGCACAGACGCCCAACTACTAACAGAGGCCTATCAAAAGATATAGTGATAATGGGGCACAGCCACCCAATAGCTAACAGAGGCCTATCAAAAGATATAATGAGAATACACATAAGAAGAAGACAATGGTGTCAATGTCTACATCATCAATCCTATCCACCTGATGTAACTCCTCCTGAGTCACTGGATCTCTATCAATAGGGATGTCAGGCCTACATAGAGGAGGATCTATGCCGGAAAAACCAAATTGGTCATCTGAGGGTCTAGTGCCTGAGCTGGAAGGATCAAACGAATCTGCCTCTGCCAGATCTATGCCCAAATGCCGGATAAAGAAATGTGTCTGGTCTAGTCGCCGGGTCAAACTATCAATTTGTGTCACATGAGTCGGATCTCGGACACAGGCTATCCAATCCGTCATTATCACGGATCCTAGAACCATTCCCCGATGGGGGTTACAACGTGGAACCCTAGCATGGGTTACAATGTATGTTCATCCATTGACACACACATCAACGAAGGTCAAGCAACCTTGATATCATTATAACAGTTGGATGTAAATCTAACAGAGCATCGGAAGCCATCCGATGACCAGCCGCTGCCATACACATCAGCAGGGGTTACCACGTATTCCATGACGGGGATCACCACGCATTATCATCCATTGATGTATGTATCAATGAAGGTCAAGCAGCCTTGACATTATTTCAGCCGATGGCAAGTAAACCCATCGATGCATCGAAGTCTATTCGATGATTTAGTCCGTTGGTATTTATAAGTCCCTAGTGGATCCTCGGCGGGGGTCACAACGCAATGTTCTGTTGATTCACATGTCAGCGAAGGTCAAGCAACCTTGACAATCTATCCACAGAGTATCAGCCGTTGATTCACACGTCAGTGAAGGTTAAGCAGCCTTGATAGTTTATCCCATAGGGTTTTCATCCATTGATTCATATGTCGGTGAAGTACAAATCAATGAAGGTCAGGCAATCCTGACAGCATCTGCTGTTGGCAGTAAATCTAACAGAATCTTAACATATCCTGGCGATACAAACCAGGAAAGATCAACATCATTAAGGAGGATCGATGATGGAATATGTTATACACATCCTTAAACAAACAAAGCTTTATCCCCACAGATCTCTTACACATAAGAGGTGCCTCTTCGGAATTAAGTCTGTATCAAGGCTTCAGGACTTTGGTGATAACTCCAACATCAACATCCTAACAGATTCGGATCACACATCCGATCAGGTCATAGTTGCCAATCCTCGGTAAACATTACAAGGATCCAATAATCATCCCCAGCATGTTGGGCAATAACCCCGCACACATGCATCATACATTTGCATCATGTTGCTACATATAGTATCATGTTTGTCTTATGGCATTTCAAGTGTCAAGGATTCTTTATCCTACCAATGCATTGCATTGCATGAGTATGATAAAGAGGGGCATCTGTACACTCAAAATTTTTTGCACACCTGTCACTAATATTGTAGAAGGACAAATTCGTCTTTCAAAAGGGAACCCTGGAAGACAGTTCATATCCATTCCGGATACTACCGAAAGTTTGGCATCAACCCTAGAACACACACTGGGAGTAAAAATTCCAACCTCGGAGATAACCCTGAGGCGAGCAGATCCAATACCGGAACACACACCAGAGAAGACCGATTAATCTCGAAGATAACCCCGAGGTATCCAGTCTTAGTCCCAATCATGGGAATAGCTACCAACCTTGGTGATCACCCCAAGGAATGTAGTTCCGGTGATAACCCCAAAAAAGCTTGTTTCAAATACAACTAGCTTCAATCTCGGCAGTCATAACGAGACACCCAGTACAAACCCGAAGATAACACCGGGAGGACAGGCATACCTCAGAGTTGACACTGAGGACCTTCAACATTTGTAGCAGTCCAATCTCAGCAATAACCCTGAGCAACGTCTGCTTTATCAGCCCAAATCGGTGATAACTCTGGTGAGGGGTTAAGGCATCATCTCGCCAGTCTAAAGCCACATCACGTCGTCTCAACATTTTATACATACATCTCTACACAACGATGTCCCACAAGAATCAAGGAAAACCAATCCCGAGTGACTATTATGCAGGGTAACGGATAAAATTTGAAGCTTGAAGACCAGAGGGCATCGTCCCATCTTCATGACTTTGTACAATCTATAATCCCATGCCATTGTACAACTCTCGACAATGGCGATCTGAAATAGGTCCTATATACCTCAGTCGGATGCCCGAATTGTAATTCTGAAAGTTCGAGCAGACATTGCAGTGCCTACGTGCATGTACTATGAGATGACCCGATTCGAGAAACCCGGGGCAACCCGGGCAGCCTCAGATACACCTGCGGCTCCCCCCTCTATAAATAGAGGGCTTGGGGTGGCCATTTTGAAGAGAGAAAGAGCGAGGAAGCCCTGTCAAATTTGCTCCATACTTGCAATATACTGAGTGCTTTCCCATTTTAAACACTTGTGAGCTCATATATAGCTACTTTTGTATCGGCGGGAGGCGAGTTTCATCCACTTTAAAGATATAGAAGTCTTCTTTGGCAGCCCATTGTAAGCCTTCTCATCTTGTACTACCGGTATTTGTTCCAATGTTACTCCCATTCTTTGGGTATCCACAACATGACACAGGTAACCCTTATACCCCTTCTTTAACATCCTTCTACCTTGTGTTATAGTTAGACAACAAGAGTGCCCCAGTGATTTATTACCATAAATCACCACCTCAGTTTTCTTAGAAAGCCTTAGGTTTACACTCTTCCTATGACAATCTATTATTGCTCTATGGTTAATTAACCAATCCATACCTAGAATCACATCGAATTCTCTTAACCTTATCGGTAAAAGATCTACCAATAATATGTTACCCCTAATATCTATGAAACAATTCCTGTGAATGTGTTCAATGGAAATTATCTCTTCGTTTACTACCTTAATGTCTAAAGGTATTTCTAGCTTCTCAGGGCTTAATCCGAGTTGTTTAGCAAATCCACATACTATAAAAGAACAAGTAGCACCCGAGTCAAATAACACATAAGCATTTATTTCATTGTCTGGAATGATACTTGCTACTACATCCGCTGATGCAACCGCATCTTGGACAGTTATATTAAATGTTCGGGCTGAGGGTCTACCTAATGATGGTGGTGGTTCAGTAATGGCTAAATTCCCACTACCAAGAACCCTTACTACCCTCTTCCCCCTTCTTCGGGCAATTTCTTGCCATGTGGTCCATCGACCCACAAACAAAACAACCACGACTTTTCTTAGGATTGGGACAGTTGGGTGATATGTGACCCTCCTTCCCACAATTATAACAACCTATTTTCCCTTTTAGACAGGCTCCTAGATGAGTCTTGCCACATGTCTTGCATACCTCCATCCTACGTTTAGGATCCCCTTGTCTCACCCTAGTATTCTCGGAGTTAAAATTCTTCCATTTTGGCATACTGCCACTACCACTGGCAACCTCTGCCTTAATTCCTCCCTCTCCCTTACCTTTATTCTTTCGTTCCTTGTGGTATTGGGTCAACGCCTCACTACAACCTTCTGCTATAATAATTTTTCTAGAATGGTCCCATAGGACGCACTCTGAAAAACTGAAATCCTAATATAGAGCCAGGGTTTCAAGCCCTGCTCAAACCTATGAGCCTTCCTCTCCCCCGTGTCCACTTGGTGTGGAGAAAACCTTGCCAATTCATTGAATTTTATCACATATTGGGGAACCGTCATGTCCCCTTGCTTAAGTTCTAGTAACTTAATCTCCATTCGCCCTTACATGCTAGTAGGGAAGTATTTCTCGGAGAATACCTTCTTAAACTATTCCCATGTAACAACATCCATTCTAGCCCCACCCTGGTGAGCCTCCCACCAGTAGTTGGCTTCCCCCTTCATCATATAAGTCGCAAAAGAAGTCTTTTGCGCCTCAGCTACGTTTGTTATTACAAATGCCTTTTTTATTTCCTTGACCCATGTTTGGGCCTCCGTTGGGTCCGTCGTTCCCTTTAACTCAAGCGGACCTACACTTTTAAATTCCTTAAAAGTAGTCGTTCGGGCTACCCTAGGTCCTGCGGGTGTTCTACCCCCGGCTTGGTTAAATGCATCTGTAATAAATTAATGAACTCTTGCATATGGTTATTTGGACCCCCTGATTATCGTTATATGAGATTCTGCCTCTTGATTACGTTGTCTTCTTCTTGGCTGTATTTCTAATTAAATAAATAAAGTCCTGTTATTACTTATTTGCTTACTTAGTTATTAGTTGCTAAACAACTGAATAATAACTCATACACAACACAACACATTAAATAAAAACTTCATTATATTAATATGCTTCTTCATAGTAAAAAATATTTACAATTTTCTTTCCACAGCCAAAAGCTATTACATTTATATCACGCGATTGACTTTCACAAAAATTGGGATTTACAAAAAGACTACCCTTTAATTATACAAAAGAGGGTTTTACGTCACTACACAAAAATATTTACCGTTCTAACTTCTAATCTCGCTAATGTGCTAGCCTCATGCTTCTCGTTTGCTAGAATCGACACGATATCTCGACTTATAGTATGTCGAGTCTATCCCGACTCAATAGAATAATAAGCTATTTTTAGCTTGAAATCCTCGTGCGCACTGTCATTTATAGATGATATTCATGCTATCTTTTAGTCTTTCTCAACCAGTTTCTTACGAAGTTCTACGACCTCGTTCTTATAGTCTCTGGCCTTATCTGTCATGAACAGCTTCTCATCATGCTCTATCTCATTGCCTGATTCTACAGACTCCTTGGCCCCATAGGGATCACTGATCTCCTCCTTCTAGTTCTGCACCATATTGTGCAGTAAACAGACATTACTGGCCAAGCAAGAGATACACTGGCCCTCATCAGATCTCGTGAGGTGTTGACTCTACAAGCGTGCATCACCGTATTAATCGATGTTACCTCCATATCATCCTCCACATCTATCATCATATTAAGATATGATCTTTAATCCCATGGTCTCCTCGTAATAGTCATCCTCTGAAAAATACTCCCCGGGCTCTGATTCTTCTAGAATCACTAAAGGTATTTCCGCTACAGGCATAGGTACTGGCTCTATTCTGTTCACGGACTCCTCGCTCACCACGTGTATATCTCTATACATCAAGCTATCGATCGATATCTACAATAACATATAACAAGTTGATTAGTACATAATACACAATATTATAGGCACAAATCACATTTAATTCATTTAGGGTTACTTTCCATCTTTTAAATCTTTCGGTACTAAGTTTCCTCAATACCTTATTAACTCATTTGACTCGAGTTAACTTTCTTCGGACTTTTCCTTTCCTAACGAGGTTATTAGCCTAAGGTTCTTTCCCCGCCTTAAGTTTTACAACCTAATGCTCTGATACCAACCTGTGACGCCCCCAAATCAGGGTATCTCCTAACCCGATAGATGGTGCTACATGATACTACAATTCATACAATCATTCCATTGAGATAACAACAAAATGAGTGTACTTACTATATTCTTATTACAATAGTAATAAATCCTTTTCCAGGTTCATAAACCGAATACATTCTTTGTTATTCATGAGTATATTACATACAAATACTCTAGTCTATTACAGGATAATTACTATCCATCTTAGCCTTGCCTTTATCTCTCTTAGAACTCTCAGTTTGTTCGGCTTTAGCTGCAATCATATAATTCAAGTAAGAAGTGAGCATAAATAGCTCAGCAAGTCTATCAAAGGATCATATGAATATCACATCGAGAATTATATGATTATCTTCCATAAGTGAACAAATAGCTATGAATCACCATGAAGCATTGACTAGTACTTCTCATTTTATAACAACGATTCCAAAGTATATATAATAGCTTAGGAATTCTGAAACGGTCAAAAGACCATGAACATACTCTTTTCGTTTTCATACTTGAAAAGGACATCCGGCACTAAGGCCATTGTGATAACCCGGGTTTTCGAATAATCCAAAATTTGCGAATTTTTTTTATTTAATATTAATATTGATTATCAATTGTGTGACAAGTATCTGGGATACAAGTCTCGAGAAGGTCAATTGGTGTATTGACTAATAAAATTAGAGTAGAATTGTGCTTAACAACTTTAGAAACCCTAACCCTAATTTTTGGATAGGGATTCGATAGAAAATATAATTAAAATAATTATATTAATGAGTACGTGTTTGTACTGTTTAGAATTTTGATCAATGATTGATCGGATAAGGTTTAAAATTAATAAACCCTAATCTCATGATTAGAAACCCTAATCTCAGATTTAGAAAATCAATTGTACAGTTAAAAACCCCTAATTGTACGCCGGGAAACCCTAATTTTATATTCGGGATTTCTAAACCCTAATTAGGAAACCTTAATCCTAAGTGGCATGTATAAGGCGTTTATTAAACTTAAAATATGATTAGAAAATCCTAATTATATTTTATTTATTTTAATTTCTATTTTACAAACCTAATTGTAATTTGGAAATTTTACTTTTCTATTAAAAACCCTAATTCGTGGGTTGTAAACCCTTATGACCAATTATGACCCTAATTGCCTAATTAGTAATTTTAATTATGAATTATTAATCCTAATTAGCAATATTTAAGTTATGATTAATTTTTTTTTAATATAATTAGAAAATTCTAATTATAATTTAGAAATATTAATTCTCGATTTTTAGAACCTAAATTGGAAATTTTAGAAAATCAAATTGCTTAACCCTAAGGGTTCTAAACCCTAAATCCTAACCCAAACCCTAAACCCTAAGGGTTTGTGCATTGGACAAGAATGCCATTAGAATTAATTTATAAATGACCAAAATTCCCTTTTAGTTTATTTTAATATGTAACTTGCAAAATGTGCTAGCAACTTTAGTTAGTAAACAACTTATTTGACTTGTGTGACACAAAATATCAGCCACTCAGCCGAAATATAGCAGATCTAGCAACATCCAAGTAATATATATTAGATTAGAGAGAGAAAGTTCATAATACTTGCTCATTTTCAACTTTGCTCTCACCAACTCTTATTCTCTCTCATACCTCCGAAAATCACCACTAGATCACTCCTATAAACACGTCTTAGATCAACCAAGAACAGATTGGAGAGCCAAGATCTAATATTGTTCAAGAAAAGGTATAAACCTATTTTTTATTTTTGATCCATGTTGATAAGAAAAATTTCGTGTTTATGTGTTTAGATATTTGCTAGATGATGTTTAATGATGATCTATGTTGATATAACATAGATCCATAGCATCAAAATACTTTAAAAGTGATGATTTTCAAAACTGCCAAGAACCGAAAATGTGGTCTGACAAGCTAATGTCAGGCGCCACAGATTCTTCTTTGTTTAAGATTTTTCTTGTTTGATGTTTTGGATTGGTAGTCTAACATGAGGACTTTAATCTGCAAGTGGAATCAGTATCATAGGATGTCTGGATTTGACGTTATTCATGGTCAAAACCCGTTGACCGGGAATGACCATGAACTTTCTGGGTAACCCAGAAAGGTAAGTTTAGCGTCTGACAACATTTTGAACGACTCATATCTGACATATTTGATTCTTGTAGATGGTGGTTTTGTTACTAGCGTGTACCCTGACATATGTACTTTATAGTTGTGACTTTAGATAGTTTATATAAGCATCAGAGTGATCAGGGTAAGAGGTCAAACTAGGTGACCCGGATTGATTTTACATTTCTGGAAAACCCAGAAAAAGTAAGAACAAGTTTTCTAACAGACGTTGACCGGCTTATAGATCATGATTCTGTTGTTTGTAAACTGAGTTGTTGTTTTGTAAATGTTCTCTAACACCCGAACTATAACCGTGAACCATTAAACCACATGAACCATGACTAGAACATAGAGATAATCGAGCTTGAAAGTGTCAACTCGAAGCTGTCTGGGTTTCTGGGTTACCCAGAAAACCCAGATTTCTCTGACAGAAAGTTTGAGAAGCTAGATCTTCCTGTTATGTTTTGATATGACCACGTTGGTGATTGATAAGTGTAGTATTACGTTTTTACTACAATACCTAAGTCTTAGATGGCCAAGAAACAAATATATCAGAGAATTAAGTCCGGTCAAACCATTCACCTTGAACACTGACTTTGTCAGTGTTCTTGAGCCAAGAACACCAAAGGCCACAGGCAAGTGTCGCTAAAGACTATTAGCGACGGTTTAGAGTCGCCAGTTGGTATTTTTAAATGGTTGCACAAACTCAACCGAGAAAAGCTTTTCACATTGACCTAGTGATGTGATACTATTTGACTGGTCTGTGAAACCGAGATTCGTTAGGGTCCAGGAGCTTGATTATGCGGAGGGAAGGTGTTAGGCACCCCCCGACATCCGTGTTACCACGGTGACCGCCACTTTTCAATTTAAACCATTATCTGAATGTGTGTGTGTAGATCAATGTGCAATTATCTGGAAGTAGTGTTATTCCTCGTTTGCACCTATATACAAAGGGTATGAATTTTGTATAAAAGTTCAGTTTTAACAAGATATAGCAGTGATGTTTTGTAAAAGAGGTTTATTCAAACCGTTGTGCTCAATAGTAATTGAGGCCTTTGATACTTCCATTTTATTATGTGTTCGACTTGATTTCTTTTATTTTTAAGATGCAGATCATCTTTGAGAAAATAAGATAAAAAGCAGTGTTGAATTCCTTGTGGGCATGAGAGCCATCTACGAAATTTCAAACATCGTGAATAAGTTACAAGCCAGGTACAGCTGAAAATGTCCATCACGAGAATTGAATCTAGATTCAGGAGACTGAATCTGTGATCACATGATTCCTACAAGCTGTAAATAGTTATATATATATATAAGCTATATATATATATATATATATATATATATATATATATATATATGATGATCAACCGCCACGAAGTAAACTCAAGGCGGGACAAAATGTAAATATATATAAAAAGATGATCAACTGCCACGAAGTAAACTCTAGACGGGACTAAATGTAAATATATATATATATATATATATATATATGTATGTATGTATGTATAAAAGCAGTAAATGGCCACGAAGGTAACTCTACGCCTGACAGAAACGTAAATATATATATATATATATATATATATCCTCGAATTCGAATTAACGAACCGATATAAATCCAGGCTCAATCTAACAGAGTCTCCTTGTTTTAAATCCAGAAATTTTATTTCCATGCGATCTTTCAGGGATTGGGAAAAAATAGTTTTCAAAGAACAACTTTTGAATCTATCCCAAGGAACAATTTCAGTTTCTACTCGACCCTTGGTTGATTCCCACCAATAATTAGCCTCACATTTCAAGAAAAAAGTTGCAAAAGTTGTCTTTTGATTATTATTGACGTTGGTTACTAGGAAAAATTTCTCTATTTTAGAAATATAAATTTGTGCATCGACAGGTTCTGATGTACCTTTATATTCAGGTGGTCCAACTAATTTAAAATCTTTCAAAAATATGTTTTGGTGTATAGGTCTATTCATAGCCCCTAGCATAAGGTCTACTAACTACTGGGTAGAATTATCATCATTATTCATTTCTCTTTGGGGTCTTTTGGTTGGTGGCATGATTCTATATAAAATTACAACAAAAATTCACATAAGAATTTGAATAACATAAACATATCGTTTATTTATATATCACAAAAGTCTTACAAAACAACTTAGTAGTTGTACATACTACTAACTTACAAACCACTAGTTATATTACAAACTTTGAATGCTTCTTTATTCATAATAATATAAAGCATTCAACCTCCTATACTACTCTCTAGAATTCATTGATGACATCAAAGGAATCCTGAATCACGTGACAAACCACAGATTGATCTAGGAGATAAGCAGTTTTCTTCTCCTCTACCGGATATCGAACTATTCGGCGCTGCAAATCATTAAAAGTATCTCGAACACCCATTGATGTTTTAAGAAGTCTTGACTGAATTTCCTTCCTGCCACTTAGTGGATGGTTCATGTGAGACCCCAGATTTTATGAATAAAGATTTAATTTTCTCGAAATAATTTTTTTTAAATATTATGGTGTGGATTTGATATAATGTTATAGTTGTGAGTAATATTTATAAATTTTACAAAGTACGCAAGTTGTTATATAATATTCGATTGGTCGGGGAATATTCTTTTTGTCGGGGAATATCCGTACGATGGTACAATCATTGGTGGACCCCACAACAGAATTATTGTCGGATTTAGAAAACGATAAAAATACTTTATGAAAATAACGACGGAAGTTTTACCGTTAACTGTTGAAACATCCGGTGTTAAAAGTACAAAGAATACACGTGGTTGCATAGTAGTAATACCAGTATTGATTATTGATGCTTACGTGAGAAGTCACTCGCTTATACTCAATTATTGCTACATGATAATTCACGCATCATATCTATCATATTATTTATTCAATTATTGTCACAAAGATCATCTCGCATAATATTTATTATTATTAAATCAATAATTGAGACGACAAAGTTATTCATATTATTATTTGCAATATTGACAATGTCTAGAAAGTTCATCGAGGAGAGGTTTGGTCACCTAATCGCGCGGCTAATAAGGAGAAATCCTTATCGAAAAGCCCCTATTTCTCAGGAACGACACGGTTGTTAAATATTATGAGTTATAATATTAATGATGAATAAGTCGTGTTGATTAAAGATGAAATTGATTGTTCCATTGTGTTGGGATTATTAGTGTTAGTGGAAATTGACATTTATTTCGATGATTATTGATGTCTGGAGGTTATATTATTCACTCGGGTATTCGGAGCACATTTCGTGTCAGAGTACTATTCATGAGTTACTATTCATGAGTTACTATTCATGGGTTACTATTCATGAGTTATTATTCACGGGGTATTATTGATTCACATTGTTATACTATTAGGGGTGGTGGTGCAAGATTGATAATACTTGCAGGACTAAATTAAAAATGAAAGAAAAGTTGGAGGTATTATACTGTAATTTTTCGAGCCCCAAAACATGCAATTATCGAAACTATATTTTCCTATAAATAGAAGCTCATTCTTCCTTCATTTCTCACCAATTCACTACAGCTATAGAGCAATTATTATAGAGAGAAATTATAGAGAGAAAGAAGAAAAGTATTCTGCTACTTCACTACTTTTATATCCAGTTTCTTCTAAGGTAAGGGATATTATTTGTTGTACTTGTTGGGGATATTATTTCATTCTTTCATCTTCATGAAGAGAACTTCTGTTACTCAATTCTTTGTTATTATGTTGGAATAACCTGTTTATGCGAAGTACCGCATACTTGGTGAAATTCTTCTATTATTCCATTCATTAATATTCTGTTGGAATATCTTGTTCATGCGCTTTTACTGGGACTGGTTAAAATCTTTATTATTATTCATTGGAATATCCACATCAGACGTTTCTACGTCGGACCTAGTTAAAATCTTTATTATTCTGTTGAATATCCCGTTTTTGCGTTTTACGCCAGACCTGATTCCGTTATTTATTATTCTGTTGGAATAACCTTTGCTGCCGGTCTATCGCATGCATGGTGATTTCTTTTGTTATTCCATTCTTTATTATACTCAGTTGGTTAAAGTTTTGACTTCTATAATCCATGAAATTAGTGGAATATCCTTGATATTTGTGCTTCATCCAGTATCTTTTTCATGGAAATATTCTTCTGAGCATTCTTGAATTTTACTCCACAAAGAAATATCACGTTGACAATTTGAACGTTATTGGTTCCTGGATAAATTAATTCTTGGACTTGTTTTATTGAATATTATATCATTGTCATCATCCTCATGTTTATATTATGTTGAAAGTCATCTGTGGCCTGTAGTGCATAGATGGACTTGGTATGATTATGACCAAGGATTATTCGGTGTAATCATGACCGTAATGTTACAAATGATGTGGTAAAAGTCATCTTTGGCCTATAGTGCATGGATGGACTTGGTGTGATTATGACCAGGGATTATTTGGTATAATCATGACCGTAATGTAACGAATGATATGGTAAAAATCCTCATTTGCCGTAGTGCATTGATGGACAATTTTTGGTATGATTATGGCTATGGATTCTCTTCGGCCAAGGGTGCAAAGATGAATTGTTTTATGGCATGATCAGGACCGTTGATGAAAACACAATTATCTTTGGCCCGTAGTGCATGTATAATTCGTGTTCGTGATACTAAATAATATCCTTGGCCTGTAATGCCGGGATGATTTGATGATGTGGATTATTTATTAAGCTGAGTCTCAGCGATATAAGTGATGAAAAACCTTTTTAAATCACAAAAGATAGTAGATTTTTTTCTCTACTTGACTCTTTTAATGGATTGCTTGCTCCGCTGCAGTTAAACTTGATGTTTGTTATATTTTATCAGTTTAACACTGTTGAAGGCTAATGATAATTTATTCTGCATTATCTTAGTCATAATATTTCTTCTTGGGCTAGTTGAGCTCACACCTTTCTTTCACCGTTCTCTTCGTAAAATGAGAACGTAGCTGGGACTAGTCGGGGAACAGAGTGATGGTCCTAGATGGTGCATTAGTAGTCCTCACTATTCTGTGAAATAGTGTGATAATAAATGTAATGAGGACTCCTTTTGAGTTTTTATACTCTCTAGTAGACAATGTTTGTATTCAAACTCACACCTCATGCTTTGTCATATTTTACACGACAACTGTATTATTAAGTTGTAATTGGATTTATGTACCATATAATTTGGCGACCCAAGATGGGTGACGTATACCTAATTTTTGGGGCGTCACAGTTGGTATCAAAGCTTAGGGATATGATCCTTGGCGAAGATGTGAGAATAGAACTAGGAGGGGAGAGACGGGGAATTCCTTCGCTAGTATGACCTACCTAAGTTTATTTGGTATTTAATTGGTCGGTCAGAGTATAGGGATAATATTGCACATGTTAATTAACCCTTGTTTTGTGGCAGTATTTGAAAATGGCATCTGAAAATGTTGAGATAAGCAATGGAGCAAAACAATATGACCGTGTCGCAATACGAGGCTAAATTTATGGAGTTATCACGGTTTGCATCCCATTTGGTCGATAATGAGGAGCGAATGACACGAATGTTTCTAAGAGGTTTGAAACCCGATATACGTCAATACCTCATTTCTCATAAACTTTGTTTATATTCAGATGTTGTGAATAGGGCTTAGTTATTGGAGTGCGATAATGAGTCAGCACAACCAAAAGGTAACGACCAACAACATGATAATAATCATACCGGTGGCAACGGCCATCGGAACAATGATAACCATCGTGGGGGAAATTATCATGCCAAGAATGGTAACCACTTTGGTGGTAATCATGGCCAAGATAATAGAAGTGGAAATTTCAAGAAGAGAAGGTCATTTAGCGATTTTGTCGTATAGTGAAGTCAAGTCCAGCTGGGACGATGGCACCAAAGGTGGATACGGACAAAACAAAGTATGTGGTTTCAGGAAGAGCGTTTTTCGTGATTCTTAAAAAGTGAGTAACCCGAACGAAGTTAGCACGGGTTAGTTAATTATAAAATTCTTACGAAGTATATACCTTATTAGATACCGGTTCTACCAATTCTTTTTATCTCTCTTGCTTGCGCTCAACATTTAAATTTAACCCAGAGAAGTTAGACTTTGACTTATTGGTTGAAACTTCGATATTAGAAACCTTCGTTACATCCACTATTTATAAATCTTATTTAATTCAAATTGACACTTTCGCGTTACCTGTCAATCTTATCTCTTTGAAAATACTTGCCTTTGATGCAATTTTCAGAAACGATTGGTTAACTACTCATCATTCTTTTCGTACGGTTGTTAGCTTTCACATTCTTAACTAACCTGTTATGCGAATTCAAAGTAACCAAACCACTAAAGTCAATCATTGTTATATCAAGCCATAAGTAAAGAGCCCCGAGCCTTTCGCTGGTGACTTTCTTGTGTGGAATGCACCGAAGCCGAACTTTTCGTAGGGAACGTTGTGAATAACGGTGGCAAGTTGATAGGTATCAATGCGACGTACTATCCAAGTCTTGGATGAGAGTCACAGTTTTGAATGATATTTCTATTGTTAATAAATTTTCTGACGTATTCTTGAAGACTTCTTAGCCTACCCTAGAGCGTGAAATCGAATTTTGTATTGACCCCAGTACAAAACCCATTTCTTAAACCCTCAAATATTTTCTTCACCTAAAACGAACGTAACATGTGCCAAAGACGTTGACTCGAGCTGTTGAAGATTATGATCGTACCATTTAATATCATCGTGGAAAAGCGAATGTGGTAGCTGACGCGTTGAGTAGAAGATTTTATGCGTTTACAAATGCGAATATATGAGGAGATACGTGTTAAAATCTTGGATAAGAAGGATTATATTCGACACTCAAAGGTTATACCTCAAGGGTTAGAATTTGAAGTGAAGTTAAGGTATCCTCACATGTTCGGCATACCAGGTACGTACGTAAATTTCGAGGGTGAAATTTCATAAGGAGGGGAGATTGTGAGACCCCAGATTTTATGAATAAAGATTTAATTTTCTTGAAATAATTTTTTTTAAATATTATGGTGTGGATTTGATATAATGTTATAGTTGTGGGTAATATTTATAAATTTTACAAAGTACGCAAGTTGTTATATAATATTTGATTGGTCGGGGAATATTCTTTTTGTCGGGGAATATCTGTACGATGGTACAATCATTGGTGGACCCCACAACGGAATTATTGTCGGATTGAGAAAACAACAAAAATACTTTATGAAAATAACGGCGGAAGTTTTACCGTTAACTGTTGAAACACCCGGTGTTAAAAGTACAGTAATACGCGTGGTTGCATAGTAGCACACGGTATTGATTATTGATGCTTACGTGAGAAGTCACTCAGTTATACTCAATTATTGCTACAGTAATTGCTGCATCATATCTATCATATTATTTATTCAATTATTGTCACAGTATCATCTGCATAATATTTATTATTATTAAATCAATAATTGAGACGACAAAGTTATTCATATTATTATTTGCAATATTGACAATGTCTAAAAAGTTCTGTCAAGGAGAGGTTTGGTCACCTAATTGCGCGCCAATAAGGAGAAATCCTTATCGAAAAGCCCCCTATTTCCTGGGAACGACCTGGTTGTTAAATATTATGAGTTATAATATTAATGATGAATAAGTCGTGTTGATTAAAGATGAAATTGATTGTTCCATTGTGTTGGGATTATTAGTGTTAGTGGAAATTGACATTTATTTCGATGATAGTTGATGTCTGGAGGTTATATTATTTACCCGAGTATTCAGAGCACTTTTCGTGTCAGAGTACTATTCACGAGTTACTATTCATGAGTTACTATTCACGGGTTACTATTCATGAGTTATTATTCACGGGGTACTATTGATTCACATTCTTATAGTATTAGGGGTGTGGTGCAAGATTGATAATACTTGAATGACTAAGTTAAAAATGGAAGAATAGTTGAAGGTATTATACTGTAATTAATTTTTTCACATGATTATACTATTTATTCACATGATTATACTATTTATTCACATGATTGTACTATTGCTTCACATGATTTACTATTAGGGGAGTTGGTGCAAGATTGATAATACTTGCAGGACTAAATTAAAAATGAAAGAAAAGTTGGAGGTATTATACTGTAATTTTTTGAGCCCCAAAACGTGCAATTATCGAAACTATATTTTCCTATAAATAGAAGCTCATTCTTCCTTCATTTCTCACCAATTCACTACAGCTATAGAGCAATTATTATAGAGAGAAATTATAGAGAGAAAGAAGAAAAGTATTCTGCTACTTCACTACTTTTATATCCAGTTTCTTCTAAAGTAAGGAATATTATTTGTTGTATTCGTAGGGGATATTATTTCTTTCTTTCATCTTCATGAAGAGAACTTCTGTTACTCCATTCTTTGTTATTATGTTGGAATAACCTGTTTATGCGAAGTACCGCATACTTGGTGAAATTCTTCTATTATTCCATTCTTTAATATTCATTGAATATCTTGTTCAGTGTTTTACCGACGGACACGGTTCCGCTTTTTATTATTACGTTGGAATATCCCATCATACATGCGTTCTACTGGGACCTAGTTCAAGTCTTTATTATTATTCTCATTGGAATATCCCATCGTCATGCGTTTCTACGCAGGACTGGTTTCGTCTTTATTATTACATTGGAATATCCCATGCAGGCGCGTTTTACGCCGGACGATTCCGTTATTTATTATTCTGTTGGAATAACCTGCATGTGCGGTCTATCACATGCATGGTGATTTCTTTTGTTATTCCATTCTTTATTATACTTAGTTGGTTAAAGTTTTAACTTCTATAATCCATGAAATTAGTGGAATAACCTTGATATTTGCGCTTCATCCAGTATCTTTTCATGGAAATATTCTTCTGAGCATTCTTGAATTTTACTCCACAAAGAAATATCATGTTGACAATTTGAACGTTATTGGTTCTTGGATAAATTAATTCTTGAACTTGTTTTATTGAATATTATATCATTGTCATCATCCTCATGTTTATATTATGTTGAAAGTCATCTGTGGCCTGTAGTGCATAGATGGACTTGGTATGATTATGACCAGGGATTATTCGGTGTAATCATGACCGTAATGTTACAAATGATGTGGTAAAAGTCATCTTTGGCCCGTAGTGCATGGATGAACTTGGTGTGATTATGACCAGGGATTATTCAGAAAATCATGACCGTAATGTAACGAATGATATGGTAAAAATCCTCATTTGTCGTAGTGCATTGAAGGACAGTTTTTGGTATGATTATGGCTATGGATTCTCTTCGGCCAAGGGTGCAAAGATGAATTATTTTATGCCATGATCAGGACCGTTGATGAAAACACAATTATCTTTGGCCCGTAGTGCATGGATAATTCGTGGTCGTGATACTAAATAATATCCTTGGCCTGTAATGCCGGGATGATTTGATGATGTGGATTATTTATTAAGCTGGGTCTCAGCGATATAAGTGATGAAAAACCTTTTTAAATCATAAAAGATAGTAGATTTTATTCTCTACTTGACTCTTTTAATGGATTGCTTGCTCCGCTGCAGTTAAACTTGATGTTTGTTATATTTTATCGGGTTTAACACTTTGTTGAAGGCTAATGATAATTTATTCGCATTATCTTAGTCATAATATTTCTTACTGGGCTAGTTGAGCTCACCCTTTCTTTCACTGTTCTCTTCAAGAAATAAGAACGTAGCTGGGACTAGTCGGGGAACAGAGTGATGGTCCTAGATGGTGCATTAGTAGTCCTCACTATTCTGTGAAATAGTTTGATAACAAATGTAATGAGGACTCCTTTTGTGTTTTTATACTCTCTAGTAGACAATGTTTGTATTCAAACTCACAGCTCATGCTTTGTCGTATTTTACACGACAACTGTATTATTAAGTTGTATTTAGATTTATGTACCATATAATTTGGCGACCCAAGATGGGTGACGTATACCTAATTTTTGGGGCGTCACAGTTGGTATCAAAGCTTAGGGATATGATCCTTGGCGAAGATGTGAGAATAAAATTAGGAGGGGAGAGACGGGGAATTCCTTCGCTAGTATGACCTACCTAAGTTTATTTGGTATTTAATTGGTCGGTCAGAGTATAGGGATAATATTGCACATGTTAATTAACCCTTGTTTTGTGGCGATTTTGAAATGGCATCTGAAAATGTTGAGATAAGCAATGGAGCAAAACAATATGACCGTGTCGCAATACGAGGCTAAGTTTACGGAGTTATCACGATTTGCATCCCATTTGGTCGATAATGAGGTGCGAATGACACGAATGTTTCTAAGAGGTTTGAAACCCGATATACGTCAATACCTCATTTCTCATAAACTTTGTTTATATTCAGATGTTGTGAATATGGCTCGCTTATGGAGTGCGATAATGAGTCAAGACAACCAAAAGGTAACGACCAACAACATGATAATAATCATCATATGGGTGGCAATGGCGGCCATCGAACAATGATAACCATCGTGGGGGAAATTATCATGCCAAGAATGGTAACCACTTTGGTGGTAATCATGGCCAAGATAATAGAAGTGGAAATTTCAAGAAGAGAAGGTCATTTAGCGATTTTGTCGTATAGTGAAGTCAAGTCCAGCTGGGACGATGGCACCAAAGGTGGATACGGACAAAACAAAGTATGTGGTTTCAAGAAGAGCGTTTTTCGTGATTCTTAAAAAGTGAGTAACCCGAACGAAGTTAGCACGGGTTAGTTAATTATAAAATTCTTACGAAGTATATACCTTATTAGATACCGGTTCTACCAATTCTTTTTATCTCTCTTGCTTGCGCTCAACATTTAAATTTAACCTAGAGAAGTTAGACTTTGACTTATTGGTTGAAACTTCGATATTAGAAACCTTCGTTACATCCACTATTTATAAATCTTATTTAATTCAAATTGACACTTTCGCGTTACTTGTCAATCTTATCTCTTTGAAAATACTTGCCTTTGATGCAATTTTCAGAAACGATTGGTTAACTACTCATCATTCTTTTCGTACGGTTGTTAGCTTTCACATTCTTAACTAACCTGTTATGCGAATTCAAAGTAACCAAACCACTAAAGTCAATCATTGTTATATCAAGCCATAAGTAAAGAGCCCCGAGCCTTTCGCTGGTGACTTTCTTATGTGGAATGCAAAGCTTTCTAACTTTTCGTAGGGAACGCGTTGTGAATAAATGGTGGCAAGTTGATAGGTATCAATGTGACGTACTATCCAAGTCTTGGATGAGAGTCATGATTTTGAATGATATTTCTATTGTTAATAAATTTTTCGACATATTCTTGAAGACTTCTTAGCCTACCCTAGGCGTGAAATCAATTTTTTGTATTGACCTCAAAGATACAAAACCCATTTCTTAAACCCTCAAATATTTTCTTCACCTAAAACAGAGC
The DNA here is from genome assembly GCA_020205615.1 of Panax quinquefolius. Lineage (NCBI taxonomy): Eukaryota > Viridiplantae > Streptophyta > Magnoliopsida > Apiales > Araliaceae > Panax > Panax quinquefolius. Next base: position 53,789,425 of record CM035165.1, read on the forward strand.
GTAAATGTGTGCAAAGACGTTGACTCGAATTTGTTGAAGATTACGATCGTATCATTTAATATCATCGTGGAAAAGCGAACGTGGTAGCTGACGCGTTGAGTAGAAGATCGTATGCGTTTACAAGTGCGAATATATGAACCGCCGTGAAGATAACGAATATACGATTAGAATTGACTTTAATCGATAAAGTTAAAGCCGCTCAAGCTACATACTCAGAGCTGATGAATGTGAAGAAGAAGGTTCAAGAGGGCGTTATTCTAGAAGCAAGAATCGACGAAGAGAGAAAATCTCAACCCTCAATATAATTGGCCCATTTGAAATCCTCGATAAAAGTAGGAACTGTGGCTTATAGACTCATTTTACCGCCAAGTATGTCGCATGTTCATAATATTTTTAACGTATCGACGTTACTTAAATATGGGGATGACTCGAACCACATTATTAATTTAGAACCGGACGAGATAGCGGATGATTTAACGTATGAGGAGATACGTGTTAAAATCTTGGATATGAAGGATTATATTCGACACTCAAAGGTTATACCTCAAGGGTTAGAATTTGAAGTGAAGTCAAGGTATCCTCACATGTTCGGCATACCAGGTACGTACGTAAATTTCGAGGGTGAAATTTCATAAGGAGGGGAGATTGTGAGACCCCAGATTTTATGAATAAAGATTTAATTTTCTCGAAATAATTTTTTTTAAATATTATGGTGTGGATTTGATATAATGTTATAGTTGTGGGTAATATTTATAAATTTTGCAAAGTACGCAAGTGTTATATAATATTTGATTGGTCGGGGAATATTCTTTTTGTCGGGGAATATCTGTACGATGGTACAATCATTGGTGGACCCCACAACGGAATTATTGTCGGATTGAGAAAACGACAAAAATACTTTATGAAAATAACGGCAGAAGTTTTACCGTTAACTGTTGAAACACCGGTGTTAAAAGTAATCTGAGAATCTGGCGTGGTTGCATAGTACACTGCAGTATTGATTATTGATGCTTACGTGAGAAGTCGATCGGTTATACTCAATTATTGCTACGAGAATTCACGATCATATCTCTCATATTATTGATTCAATTATAGTCACAGTATCATCTGTATAATATTTATTATTACTAAATTAATAATTGAGACGACAAATTTATTCATATTATTATTTGCAATATTGACAATGTCTAGAAAGTTCTGTCAAGGAGAGGTTTGGTCACCTAATTGCTCGCCAATAAGGAGAAATCCTTATCGGAATGCCCCCTATTTCTTGGGAACGACCTAGTTGTTAAATATTGTGACTTATAATATTAATGATGAATAAGTCGTGTTGATTAAAGATGAAATTGATTATTCCATTGTGTTGAGATTATTAGTGTTAGTGGAAATTGACATTTATTTCGATGATAATTGATGTCTGGAGGTTTTATTATTCACTCGGGTATTCGGAGAACTTTTCGTGTCGGAGTACTATTCACGAGTTACTATTCATGAGTTACTATTCACGGGTTACTATTCATGAGTTATTATTCACGGGGTACTATTGATTCACATTCTTATACTATTAGGGGTGGTGATGCAAGATTGATAATACTTGCATGACTAAGTTAAAAATGGAAGAATAGTTGAAGGTACTATACTGTAATTAATTTTTTCACATGATTGTACTATTGCTTCACATGATTTATTATTAGGGGAGTTGGTGCAAGATTGATAATACTTGCAGGACTAAATTAAAAATGAAAGAAAAGTTGGAGGTATTATATTGTAATTTTTTGTGCCCCAAAACGTGCAATTATCGAAACTATATTTTCTTATAAATAGAAGCTCATTCTTCCTTCATTTCTCACCAATTCACTAAAGCTATAGAGCAATTATTATAGAGAGAAATTATAGAGAGAAAGAAGAAAAGTATTCTGCTACTTCACTACTTTTATATCCAGTTTCTTCTAAGGTAAGGGATATTATTGGTTGTACTCGTAGGGGATATTATTTCTTTCTTTCATCTTCATGAAGATAACTTCTGTTACTCCATTCTTTTTTATTATGTTGGAATAACCTGTTTATGCGAAGTACCGCATACTTGGTGAAATTCTTCTATTATTCCATTCTTTAATATTCTGTTGGAATATCTTGTTTGTGCGTTTTATGCCGGACCTAGTTCCGTCTTTATTATTCAGTTGGAATATCTTGTCTGTGCGTTCTACGCCGGACCTGGTTTCGTCTTTATTATTCTGTTGGAATATCTTGTTTGTGCGTTTCTGTGGGACTCGATTTCGTTATTTATTATTCATTGGAATAACTTTGCTGCAATGGTCTATCGCATGCATGGTGATTTCTTTTGTTATTCCATTCTTTATTATACTTAGTTGGTTAAAGTTTTGACTTCTATAATCCATGAAATTAGTGGAATATCCTTGATATTTGCGCTTCATCCAGTATCTTTTCATGGAAATATTCTTCTGAGCATTCTTGAATTTTACTCCACAAAGAAATATCATGTTGACAATTTGAACGTTATTGGTTCTTGGATAAATTAATTCTTGAACTTGTTTTATTGAATATTATATCATTGTCATCATCCTCATGTTTATATTATGTTGAAAGTCATATGTGGCCCGTAGTGCATAGATGGACTTGGTATGATTATGACTGAGGATTATTGATTGTAATCACATGGACCGTAATGTTACAAATGATGTGGTAAAAGTCATCTTTGGCCCGTAGTGCATGGATGGACTTGGTGTGATTATGACCAGGGATTATTCGGTATAATCATGACCGTAATGTAACAAATGATGTGGTAAAAATCCTCATTTGCCGTAGTGCATTGATGGACAGTTTTTGGTATGATTATGGCTATGGATTCTCTTCGGCCAAGGGTGCAAAGATGAATTGTTTTATGGCATGATCAGGACCGTTGATGAAAACACGATTATCTTTGGCCCGTAGTGCATGGATAATTCGTGGTCGTGATACTAAATAATATCCTTGGCCTGTAATGCCGGGATGATTTGATGATGTGGATTATTTATTATTTCGGGTCTCGGTGATATAAGTGATGAAAAACCTTTTAAATCATAAAAGATAGTAGATTTTATTCTCTACTTAACTCTTTTAATGGATTGCTTGCTCCGCTGCAGTTAAACTTGATGTTTGTTATATTTTATCAGTTTAACACTGTTGAAGGCTAATGATAATTTATTCTGCATTATCTTAGTCATAATATTTTTTACTGGGCTAGTTGAGGTCACCCTTTCTTTCACTGTTCTCTTCAGGAAATGAGAACGTAGCTCGGACTAGTCGGGGAACAGAGTGATGATCCTAGATGGTGCATTAGTAGTCCTCACTATTCTGTGAAATAGTATGATAATAAATGTAATGAGGACTCCTTTTGAGTTTTTATACGCTCTAGTAGACAATGTTTATATTCAAACTCACAGCTCATGCTTTGTCGTATTTTACACGACAACTGTATTATTAAGTTGTATTTGGATTTATGTACCATATAATTTGGCGACCCAAGATGGGTGACGTATACCTAATTTTGGGGGCGACACAGTTCAGGTGTACTTTTAGTCGATGACTATGTCTCCTCTCATGTTATAGCATTCCCTCAGCTATATCAACCCTAAACATCATTTTATTATTCTCATATTCTGTTGTCTTCATTAGTGATGTCATTTCTTCATCATTTTCATCAATTCTCATTAATTGTCCTGCTACTGGATCTTCCTCTTCCTCAGCATCTAGCAGTTGTTGATCATGAAGCAATTCTTCATCCTCTGCATCACTAGCTATAAATGACTCAATTTGTGGTGGATTGTTTTCTATTACCATTTCTTCAGCATTGGAGTTGGCAATCTATAAAAGACAACTCCCTTAATACTGGTATAGAAATTTACACAACATAATATTTTTAATGTTATATTTTATGTGTATTTTAAGATTTTTACGGACTCGAAGACTATATACTAAGATTTCTCTTCCTTATATCTATAGCCTTGAGGCTTTGATACCAAACTTGTAACGCCCCCATACCTATACTCCCATGGTATCTGATATGGTGCTTACTACGAATCAATATAATGCATTTAAATCTATACACACATGGTATCTGATTATAATCTTATATTAAATTAAAGGACTATCAGATATAATTCCCATAGATCCAAGATTCACAGTATCCCATAACAGATGAAAATTCTTAAGAGAACTATTACTGTGTTTGGATAGCCTCACTTGGATGTATGAACTGTATCTGTGAATAGAATCTAACTATTCGAAATCCAGAATATCAGTAATAACATGAACAGTCCATATTACTAATATCCTCACCCAGATGTATAGTCTATGCCATGTGAATTTATACTATCGTATCGATAGTAACTATTTATCTGAAATCTAGAATATCAGTAATAACATGAACAGTCCATATTACTAATATCCTCACTCAGATAAATAGTTCCCAAGGATCTAAACTAGATTCAAAGAATTCTAAATTTACATCTATATATGTAAGAAAACACGGTTGAGGAAATAAAAGATGTTATATATATATATATATATATATATATATATATATATATAAATATTAAGGTTCGATTACATGATTCTCATAACGAGTTTCTTATTACAAAGTATTCAACTAGATATGAATATAACCTAATCTAAGCAGAGACGTTTCCCTTTATCTACTCGAGATGTTGCAAGATTACCATCTAAAACTGTAAAGGGAATAATTTGCAAAGGTGAGCTATGACATGCTCAACAAGTTTTGTATTTATAACAATATATAATTTGAAGAAATACAACAATTCAAATTTCGACCGATGGTTGTTACCATTTCAATATGGATTTTTATTTTTGTCAATCACACAGACTTAGAAATTTTGTTTAGATATGAGATAGGGGATCAGCCTATTCAACATCTTAGGAGTATGCATCTCATCCTACTAGTGCTCAAATGCACCCAAATTAGTGTCAATATATTATCGACTGAATGATCCCTTACGGGATACCCAACTTCAGAATAGGATGTCTTACCAACCGATTTGGTTTGACACAACAATTTAAGCTTAACAATCAATATGAATAAACAATTCATTTCTTAATAACGCCCGAGAATTTCGGATTATGAAGGAATTAAATTTTTATTTGATTATGTGGATTAAATGGATTTAATTGATTAATTATGTGAGTAAGATATTTGAAGGTCGTTCTATGACCTAGAATGTGTGGATGTGGTTAGTATTCTGGCTATATGCTAGGATTAATTGTTTTGAATTATCAAGACGAAAATGAATGTTTTCCGAGAATTATCCCGTAAAAACATTATTCATCCGATTTCGCTCGGAGATTAGGTTTGAAATTCCGATGAATGCGTAATGATAGAATATGAAGATATAATGGAATATCCAATAATATTTCAGGTATGACAAATGAAGTTTTTGCCTACGGACTTAAAACCTAAGGGTTAGTGACAGAGATTTCTGAAAGGGAAATGAAATGCCTATAATCATTTCGGTTATTAAACGTGTGATATACAAGTATAGTATGAATAGCGGTATAACTTATAATACGGATATCGTATGAATACTAAACGGAAAGAATACGTGAGTTATACGCGTATAATACAATGAGTTCTTATAGGATTTTGAATTAAAGACTTTGTACAATCCAATGGGAATTGGATTACTATCAAGCCTAATGAATCATGGAATTTTTTCCAAGTCAAGGCCCAATGTGAAGTTAAGACAAGCCCAATCCAAGAAACCGAACCGCGGATCGAACCGGCGGGTCACGAGATGGGTAAAACCCATGGGGAAACCCATGGGAAGACCCATGGGAATGTGGGCCGGCTACTTGACCACCAAGTAAAGTGATTACTTGGTGGCTAAGTTGTAGTGGAGGTGGGAATAGTAAGGAGGTGGCTCTTTGGACCATTTTGCCCTTCTTTTGATTTCCTATAAATAGAAAGGTTGTGTTGGTCTATTAGAGTTTTGTAAACCTTGTCCAATACATATTGAGAGAGAGAAAATCTAGAAACAAGTAATCAACTTACTTCCAAGCAAAACATAAGAAGTTTACCAAAAACGCGAAGAACGACAAAGGTAATAGTTCGTAATCATTAATCTTCATCTTTTTCGATTTCTTTCTCGAAGAGAATCGTAGATTGGTGGAGCATGTTTAGTTAGGAGGAATAAGGATGACTATTAATAATGAAAACATTGATAAGTCATGATCGAATAGAAATCGTAAGTGTTTACGTAAGTTAAAACCGTAGAAAGTGATGAACGTTAACTTAGTTGTGATTGAACGATTTGAAAACCATCATAGCTAGGGTATGAGCATATTGTTTGGTTAGGGTGTAGATGATGAATCAATATTGTGTTCCATTTGATTTGGCTTATAGAACACGAGTAAAGAAGTTATGGCGAATTTTGCGAAAATAAACGTTAAACGTCGAAAACGTAAAAATTTCAGATTAAGGGTCAAAAGTTGTGTGTGACTTGGAAACTTCGGTTTTCAATGTCAACATATGAGATAAGGTATTTAAGAATCATGGACGCAAGAATCGTCGAATTCTGACTTATAACGAAGAAAACGAGTATTGAACGCTCGAAAACGATAAATGAACGCTCAAAATGAACCAAAAGGTGAATTCCAAGTTAACAGATTCTGTTGGGAGAATGCATATTATGATTTGATGTTTTAATGTATATGTTCATGATTAGTTATAAGGTCCTTAAATTAATATATGTACAAGCACTTAGTGATAGATTAAAATTATTAGGTTGATCTAATCTTTCAACATGTACCATTCTGATAAAGAATGTATAGATAGAAAGATCAAAACTGTTAGGTTGATCTTAAGATGTAATAGATTAGTCTTGAAGAAATCGTAGTGCATCAATCTGATCAACATTGCAAGAGTCAAGGTAGAAAACGTAGAGCCTGAAGATCATAGTGTGCCTGCCTTGAAGGGGACTCTTCAAAAATCGTAGAGTGGTCCCAACGTTTGACGAGCCAACTCCACGATCGCAGTATGCTGAAGGAAACATGAAGTTTACAAGTCAACGATCGTAGTGTGCTCTCGGGAACGTAGAGTCAACAACACGAGCAAGAGAAGATCGTAGTGTGCGAAGGTTTAAGGGAAATCGTAGTGCTCTCAGCTTCGTAGTATGCAAAGACATCAAGACACTACAATCTAAATCGTAGAACACCACGATCCAAATTGTAGAGCATCATCTGTCTCATGTCAGAAAACTTCGAGCCTTATGATCTGTGTTTTCAACAAGTGAGGAATGGATCCCAGATGCTGCAGTGCTCATCAGTCCCAGAATATATGAAATATCCTTAGTATGCAACAAAGAAGCGTATTGAAGAAGCTAAGGATAGTAGCATGGGTAAGAGGGATAAAACACCTTTTTAGGTGGTAGGTGAGAAAGTAGCCTGCAGTGTCAGTGGGCCAGAATGCAGAATTCAGAAGATGTGTAGAAATGTCTCTATCACAGCACAGAAAGTTCAGACGCATTTAATGCCACAACGGATGGATCCAACGGATAGTTTTCAACATCACATATATACAGATTAGACAGATGAGTGAGTATTAAGCAAGCATTGAACAAACAACGTGAACATCTCTCTCAAGCTCAACTCTACGATCTGAGATATTGCAAAACTTGCTCAGCTACTCAGTTCTTTAGAACAAGTGCTTACACACCGACTGAGTAGAAACCATCAAGAACACAACATTATCAACCAATAGAAGAAGAGTACCAAGTCTGCTAGACTTGAAGAGTTCGTAGTGAACTATAAGAAAGCCAAGTCTGCTGGACTTGAATAGTTCAAGAGTGAACTAAGAAGTTTCTAGACTGCTGGTCTAGAGGGAATCTGTGTGATTCAGAAGTTGTAACAGACATCCTTAGTGGATATCCTACTCGTTCAGTAGAAGAGTGGACTAGGAGCTTTAAGTGCTCTGAACCACTGAAAATGACCGTGTCATTTACATTCACATCATAACTTATATAAGCTCATTATAAGCGCCATAATCGCCTCACCCTCATTACTCCGAAAGGTTGGTAAAGAAGATTAAAACTAATATTAATTCCGCTAAGTTTTAATCACTATCAAAGAACTAGTTTAAAAGAAAAGATTTTTAAATATCTATTCAACCCCTTCTAGATAACTATTGTGCCAACTAGGAACTAATAATTGGTATCGAGGCGGGTTCTATTTTACGACTTACAAGCTTTAGTAGATCCAATGGCACTTTCATACCAAGCGAATCCAGACCTGGGGAGGCAAAGAAGCCACCAATGTGCAACAAGGATAAATTTGCTAAGCTGGAAAGTCGGGATGCAAGCATACATGGACTCAATAGATGAAGATCTATTTGAGACCGTTCAAAATGGACCCTACATTCCAACCAAGCTTGCACGAACCATCGACGATCCAAAAACCGTATCTGAGATCAAAGTTAAAGAAAAGTGGACAGACAACGAGAAGAGAGCTGTCCAACTTGATAAGAAGGCTAAGAACATCCTGTTCCAATCCTTAAAGGACGATCTGTTTGAAAATGTTGTAAATAGTAAAACAGCTAAGGAAGTTTAGGAAGCCCTGCTGATCATGCACGAAGGAACTGAAGAAGTCAAAGAGAACAAACAGTCTCTCCTGACACAGCATTATGAAATGTTTGCTCATGTGCATGGAGAAAACGTGACTGCAACCTATGAAAGATTCAACGTTCTGCTCAACTCTCTACGAGCGAATGGGAAGATCTATCCTAACAAGGATCTAACCATAAAGTTCATGAGAGCCCTACCAAGCAAGTGGGATGCAAAGACCACAGCAATAAGAGAATCAAAGAATCTTAATGAGATGACGATTCAACAAGCGTATGGAAATCTCGACGACCTATTTAACCGGAGGTGACCCAACACGCCGAAACCTTATCAGAAGGAAGAAGAAAGGATAAGGGTGTTACTCTCAAGGCAAATGAAGGTGTATAAAAAGTCATCACTGAGATTGACTCTGATGATGATGAAGACGATGACGATGACTTTGTTATGCTGGTAAAGAGACTAAGAAGGTTCATGCTACAAGGCAGAACCAGCGAGCCAAAGAAAGTCAACAACTACGTCAGCCAGGAACAAATGAATGATATATGCTACAACTGCAAGAAACCTGGTCATTTCATTGCCAACTGCAACAAGCCTATCAAAGAAGAACTAAAGAAGAAATCTCATGCAAAGAAAGAATATAAAGGAACCAAGAGGCCTCAGAAAAGAGACAAAGGCCTGGTTGCCGGAGGATCGTGGAGTGATTCAGATAATGACTCAAATGCAGACTCCGGAGATGAGGAAGAACCACATATGGCCAATCTGTGCTTAATGGCCAAACATGCAAAGGACAAACAAAGCCTAAACATACATGATGTAAGTCTCGATGAGGTATTTGATTTAAATTCTCCTGATGTAGATATAAGTGACTTAAGAACTTCTTTGCATGGCATAACCACTGATCTACATCAATACATGAAGTGGTTCAGAGTCTTGTCTAAAGATCATTCACTTCTTCAAGAGGAAAAGAAGAGAGTTCAAGAAGAGCTTGAAATAGCCCTTCTAAGTACCAATCTTCTGTCCAAGCTTGAGGCTGAGAATGAGACTTTAAAACAGACAAACACACTCAATGCACAAAGAGAGTCTAAGCTAACCTCTAAAATTAAGGATCTAGAGAAGACTATCTCTGCATGGAACAAATCCTCATCATCCATGGACTTCCTGCTTTCTAGTCAGAGAAGCAAATTCGACAGAACAGGTCTAGGCTTTGGGGAATTCATCTCAGAACCTTGTGTGGAAAAGACAATGGAAACTAGCACTAGTAATGCCTCAAGTTTTGGTAGAGGCATTACCTTTGTGAAATCCTCACAGTTGGAAGAGCCAGTTCAACCTTGTTCTACTGTTTCTAGTTATACTCAGAGAAGTAAAGGATCTCACGCTGGTCTGGGTTTCAAAAAGGAGAAGAGTAACCCAACCTCTACTCACCAACCTCGAAGAATCGTAGAGTCAAGCAAAACCAACTCTACGAATCAACTGGGAAGGTACAGTAGAGGTAAGGCACACTCATCTCTATTTATGAAACCTAAGGACACGTGGAAGAAAGAGAATTAGTTTAATAGAAGGTTAACTAAGGAACCACACAAGTCCAAGTGGAAGATAAATCACCACACACTCACAGGCATGCATCATAATAGATGTTTCATATACAATAAATATGGTCATAGGGCTACAATGTGTTATCATAACTCCATGCATGCGAGACCCAAGATTAGACAAATTTGGGTCCCCAAATGCACTAACAAAGAAGGACCCATGCAAATATGGGTACCAAAATGAAGGTTCAAAAGTTTTGACAGGAAAAGAGCTCCACGACCTCAACATGGTATCTGGACAGTGGATGCTCAAGGCATATGACAGGGAACAAAGCTCTACTATCTAACTATGTAGAAAAGGAGGGTCCCTCTGTCATCTTTGGAGATAACGGCTCGGGCAAGGCAAGAGGATTTGGCTCTACTGGCAATGGTGCAGTATCTTTCACCAAAGTAGCTTATGTGGAAGGACTCCAACACAACCTTCTAAGTATCAGCCAACTCTGCGACAAGGGTTACCAAGTAACATTTCTCAACAACCAATGTCTAGTTAGAGATTTGAAGACATCTGCCATAAAGCTGACCGGAACAAGAGAAGGAAATGTCTACATAGTAGATCTTGGTCAACTAAGCTCTGATGAGACAATATGTTTTCTGGCAAAAGCGTCCGAGGAAATGAGTCAAGCTATGGCATGAAGGTCGTCTCACTTAAACTTCAAAAGCATGTCCAAAGCGGCATCAAAAGACCTCGAGAATGGTCTACCCAAGTTCAAATTTGTGAAGGAAAGGCCATGCGAATGCCCGCCACTTGAAAGCAAACCGAAGCTCATTTAAGAGCAAGACCGCTAACTCCATTGATAAACCCCTGCATCTGCTGCACATGGATCTCTTTGGGCCAATCCCAACAACTAGTCTTTGAGGAAAAAGATACTCTCTAGTCATAGTCGCATTTACTATACCGATTCACATGGGTATTTTTCTTAACCTCAAAGGATGAGACAACTCGAATTAATCAAGATGTTCGATCGGTGATGAACGAGAAAGGAGAGAAAATCGGGGGCATAAGGAGTGATCATGGAAGAGAATTCGATTTCTCGAAATAGACAAGTTACGCTCGACAATGGCATCACTCATAACTCTCACCCACGAACTCCTCAATAAAATGGAGTTCTTTGAAAGAAAGAATGAACCTTGATAGAGAGGTGGAAGGACTCTACTAGCAGCTGACTTGTCTACACGAATAGTTCTCGGGGTAAGTGGTAACATTGCATGCTACACACAGAACAGATCATTAATTCACTCTACGATCAAGAAGACGCCCTACGAACTGTGGAAAGGAAGAAAGCCGAGTGTCAGCTATTTTCATGTCTTTGGCTGTGCATGCTATATTCTCAACAATGGAAAGTAGTATCTGAATGTCACAAACAGCAAAGCTTACAGGGTGTTTAACAAGAACATACTGAATGTCGAAGTCTCAATACATATCATCTTTGATGAAACTGACTTAGACAAAGTAGTGCCTCAAGACACTACTACCGATAGTTCAGACACTGCGAATGAAATTATCGAGCTCAACACTACGATCGTAGTGCCAGATAGTGAAATCGTAGAGCATGATAATGAAATCGTAGAGAGGTCCATCTAAGACAGCGAGCCTCCACTCCAAGAAGAAGAAATAGACCTTGAAGATTTAAGACAAGAAGGTATCAGGACAGATGTCCCAACTGGTAACAGATGGGCAAGAGATCACACTCAGGATCTAATCATTGGAGATCCGAGTGCCAGAGTCAAAACAAGAGCTGCTACTCGGAATGAATGTTTTTATCTAAGCTTCCTATCACAAATAGAGCCAAAGAAGATAGAGGATGCTATGGGAGACTCCAGTTGGATAGAAGCAATGCAGGAAGAGCTCAACCAATTTTAATGAAGTAAAGTATGGAGATTGGTACCAAGACCAAAGAGCCATCTCGTGATAGGAACTAAGTGGGTCTTCAGAAACAAAATTGATGAAGATGGGGTTATAACCAGAAACAAGGCAAGATTAGTGACAAAGGATTATTCTCAAGAAGAAGGTATCGACTACGATGAGACATTTGCACCTGTTGCCATACTAGAAGCCATCAGAATCTTTCTTGCCTTTACGGCTCACATGAAGTTCAAAGTATTCCAGATGGATGTCCAGGGTGCATTTCTAAATGGAGAACTCCAAGAAGAAGTCTATGTAGAGCAACCTCCAGGTTTCATCAATCCATCTCTTTCCAATTATGTCTATAGATTAGATAAAGCCTTATATGGTCTTAAACAAGCACCTAGAGCATGGTATGAAACACTGACTAACTTCTTAATCGAAAATGGGTTCACTAGAGGTAGAGTAGATACCACACTGTTTCTTAGAAAGCATAAAGACAAAGTCTTACTAGTTCAAATCTATGTTGATGACATTATCTTTGGTTCTACTGACAAAAAGTTATGCAAGAGATTCTCTAAGCTAATGCAGAGCAAGTTTGAAATGAGCATGATGGGTGAGCTGAACTTCTTCCTTGGACTGCAAGTAAAGCAGACTGAAAAAAGAAATTTTCATAAACCAAGCCAATACATCAAAGGTGTACTAAAGAAGTATGGCATGGAATCAGCCTCTTCCATCAAAACACCAATTTCTCCTGCAACCAAGCTTAACAAGGATGAGAAAGGTAAAAGTATTGATATCACTCAATACAGAGGTATGATAGGGTCTCTTTTATACCTAACTGCCAGTAGACCAGATATAATGTTTCAACATGCATATGTGCTAGAGATTCGTGCTAACCCTAAAGAGTCACATTTTATGCATTGTAAAGAGGATCTTCGGTATCTCAAGGGTACACCCTACTTGGGGCTGTGGTATCCCAAGGAATCCTCATTTGAACTAATAAGATACACAGATGCTGATTTTGCAGGATGCAAAATTGATAGAAAAAGTACCAATGGCACTGTCAACTTCTTGGAACAGACTTGTGTCTGGTTCAAACCAAAAAGCAAAACTCGGTGTCTACTTCAACCAGTAAAATTTGAATATAATGTCACTTTGGCAAATTCGCCGTGCTTTCAGATCCTATGGATGAGAAATCAACTAGTTGACTATGGGTTTGATTTCAAATCTATTCCCATACACTGTGATAACACAAGTGCCATAGCAATAACTCATAATCCTGTCATGCATTCTAGGACCAAGCATATAGAAATAAGGTATCACTTTATTAGGGATCATGTGCAAAATGGAACTATATCTTTACAATATATCTGCAAGGCCCCAACTTTTTATAAATGAAGATTTAATTTTCTCTATTTATTATTTTGAAATAGTAAGGGTTGATTTGATTAATGTGGTTAGTTATGGGTAAAATGCGCAAATATTTCAAATAAGCAAGTGGTTATAAAATACTTATTGTTGTCGGAGATATTCGTTTGGTCGTGGAATATTCTTCATTGTTTGGGAATATTCATACTGACATTGCTGACCTTTGTGTGGGCCCCATAATGTAAAAGCGATTGGATGAAGAAAATGACAAGTATAAGTTGTTTATAAATAACGGCGTAGTTGTTATTCAATTAATATTGTTGGAATACCCGGTGTGGTTAAAAACACGATGTCTGCGTTGTTGTTACGATGCACGCAGTATTGCACCAATTATTGATTCTTACGTAAGAACGCACTACTCAATAATTGTTACAAGTAATTACTTTATTCAAAGATTTTATTTTATTGATTCAATAATTATCTGCGTTGATTTTTATATTCTTGTTGTTTCAATAATTGTCACTACACAAGATTTTCCATTATCAAAGCAATAATTCATATTATCCGAATAATATTATTAGAAAACATTATTGGCAATGTCTAGAAATTTCATCAAGGAGAGGTTTGGTCACCTAATCATGGCGCTAATAAGGAGAAATTCTTATTCGAAAGCCCCTCTTTCTCAGGAACTACGGTTGCACAAGATTGTGATTCTGTAATATTAATTGTAAATAATTAATTATTGATTTATATGATGAGAAAAATATTGATTTTATGTGGATATAGATGGAGAAAATTTTTAAATGTGACAATTGTTAAAAATTAATATTTTATCTTTTTCCGATAAAATAATTCATTTAAATATATTATTTTAATAATATATTAATGATGATATTTTACAATGAATGTAGGATATATGAGTATATGAGGAGGAAGAGTATTTTTGTTGCATTAAATGATTAACACATGTTTTGTGTGTAAATTGGACCCCATTTCTTGATTGAAATTTGATTATAGCACAGTAAAATTGTTCGTATGTGGATTTTTGGTCAATTTTTGTTTGGAATTTGGAAAACTTTCTTCTACAAAGTTGTAGAGAATTGAATTTCCTATAAAATTTAGCGAGATTCGAATTTTACGATAAAAGAGCTATTTATTATAAATTATTGAAGTTCAAGTTCAAATAATTGATTTTTGAAAGTTTTATTTATTTTATTAACAAAACGTTTTTTCCATTGTGGGGACCCCATTTGCACATGTCGATTTGAATTTGATTTCTTGGGGTGCATAAGAAAAATTTATAATTATATTAATATTTTATTAAATTTTCTGCTTTGGTGTTCTAAGCATTTTCCTATAAATAGGGTGCTTAGGTTAGAATTGAAAATTACACCAGAAACTGAAGTTTTCTCTCTCTATAATATCGAACATATTTTGTGAGTATTTTAGTACTTTGAGTATTGCTATACGGTGCAAGTTCTTTCAAAGCATTATATCTAGTATTCTAGTCGTAAATCTTGTTTTTTGCAAGGTAAGGGATTTTATTTTATTCAAAAATGATATTATTTCGTCAATATCATTATGCCAAAATATTGGTGTGAATTTTTATCACATTTGGAACTTTTCATGTCGGGGTTACTATTCATGGGTTACTATTCACGAGTTACTATTCACAAGTTACTATTCACGAGTACTATTCATGAAGCATGATGATGTTTTTTTGTGAAATTTCTATCTTTTGGTGTCAGAGTTACTATTCACGTATACGACACTATTCACGTATATGACACTATTCACGAATACGACACTATTCACAGAAAAATTAAATTTTCATTTATGTGTCAATGATCGTCTGTTATGATTCCTATCTTTGATTGTATCCATGTTTTGATCTTTCTTGAATTTTACTCCACTTTGATTATTTATGAAGTATTTTTGAACTTGGATTGTGTAAAGTACGAATCCTTAATACTTGTTCTTTTGTTTCACTGGATTCATTTTCTTTAAAATATTTTTCATCATCCCTAGTCCTAAATGATGATATTACTGAATATCTTTGCCTCAGAAAGTGCATGATGAATGATTTCGATGAATATATTTGGCCCGTGGTAGCAAAGATGAGCAGTGTTTAGATGAACATGATTAATTGATGAATATCTTTGGCAGAGTAAAGATGAACAGTGTTAAGATGAACATGACAAGCAGATGAATATCTTTGGCCTATAGTGCAAAGATGACAATTTGATTTATGATATATATTGATTGATGTTACAGGGATAAAATATCGATGATGGACTTTTAAATTCATAGATAATAGTAGATTTCATTCTCTACTTAACTCTTCTAATGAATTGTTGTTTCATTGCAGTGTTAATCTAAAACTTGTTGTCTATTGTATTCTCATCGATTTTTCCTGTTGAAGACTAAGGATAATTTGTTGTACATTATCTTAGTTATAATATTCTTTACTGGGCTAGTTGAGCTCACCCTTTTCCTTTTTGTTCCATTTTTCTTCTCAGGAGGCGAGAATATAGCGAGAACTAGTCGGGGTGTGGAGTGATGGTTCAAGATAGCTGTTTTAGTAGTCCTCACTATTTTGTAAAATAGTGTATCAATAATTGTAATGAGGACTTTATTTGAGTGTGGATATTGTCTAGAAGACAATATTTGTATTTAAACTCACAGTTTATGTGTTGTCGTATTTTTCACGACGATTGTATTAATGAAGTTGTAGTTGTTTCTGTACCATGTATTTGGCGACTCAGAATGGGTTGGTTGGATTGGACCTATTTTGGGGGCGTCACAATATCCCTACTGAAAATCAACTTACTGATGTTTTTACAAAACCACTAGATGAATCCAGATTTAATAAGTTAATAAGTGAGCTAGGAATGCTAAATCTACAACCATGAAATATATGCTCTAGATTGTGCTAACCATGACAGATACAAAGGCTGAACTCAAAATTGTAGACATGATTAAGGGAAGTTCACGATCGTAGAGCTGAACAGACAACAACTTCAACGATCGTAGCAAAGACTCAACCATCTTAGTGCAGACTCAACGATGACAAAAGCTCATCTTGTGATGACAAGCTTCATAACAAGGAAATCTCTCTAAGAGGTGGCTCAGGAACAAACCTAACCCTTGAATCTCTCCAAGAGGTTGGCCCTTCCCAAGCTGCCTTAAAAGAATACTTTATCAAAAACTCATCACAAGGATTCGAACAGACTCGACGATTGTAGGACAGACTCGACGATCGTAGGACAGACTCAATGAATGCTGATCAGACTCAACGACTGCCAGACAGACTCGACGATCACAGGATAGACTCAACGAACAGAAGACTACCTCTACGATCGTAGTCATCCCAAAGTCACCTCAGCTCTGAAGACACAAAGGACAAATCAGTACATTCCTACTCAGTCAAAATCGTAGAGCCAAGCAAAAGGCGACACCTGTCCCACTAAGTCAAAAAGAGAGAGGGAAGTTACAAGTACAAATTGAAACCGTGTTTTTGAAATCTGAAGTTCAAAAGATTATCTCTCCCATTCTCTCTCTCTCTCTCAAAGCAAAACCCTAAATCAGTAGAAAGCTCAGTCGTATCTCAGTTCTCAACTACAGAATCAATGGCTGCTTCAAATGTAATTTCAGGGTACAGATTCTACTTCGACGAGTTCAAGAATGCTCCACCAAAATTTCACAAGACGCTGGCCTTACTTAAGAATGCGGGTCTCGAAGAGGCGTTGAGCACCAATACAATCATCTATCCCAAGCTAGTGAAGGAGTTCTATAAGAATGGTGTGTTCGAACACAACACCATCACTACTCGAGTAAAGGGAGTAGAAATATGTGACGCCCCCAAAATAGGTATACAACACCCATTCTGAGTCGCCAAATACATTGTACAGAAAGCAAACTACAACTTCTATAATACAATTGTCGTGCAAAATACGACAACACATACTGTGAGTTTAAATATAAATATTGTCTTCTAGACAATATCCACACTCAAATAAGTCCTCATTATAATTATTCAAACACTATTTTACAGAAATAGTGAGGACTGCTAAAACATCTTTCTAGAACCATCACTCCGCACTCGACTAGTTTCTCGCTATGTTCTCACCTCCTGAGAAAAATGGAATAAAAAGGAAAAGGGTGAGCTCAACTAGCCCAGTAAAGAATATTATGACTAAGATAATATACAACAAATTATCGTTAGTCTTCAACAGGAAAAAATCTGATACAATATAATAGACAACAAGTTTTAGATCAACAACTGCAGCGGAAACAACAATCCATTAGAAGAGTCAAGTAAAGAATGATTTCTACTATCTTCTAAGATTTAAAAGTCCATCATCAATATTTTATCCTTGTAACAACATTCAATATACATCTTTAATCAAATATTCATATTTGCACTACAGGCCAAAGATATTCATTTGTATCACCAGTTGGTCATGTTCATCTCAACACCTGTTCAACTTTGCACTACGGCCAAAGATATTCATCGATTAATCATTTATCTTTGCACTACTGTACCCAAAGATATTTAGTAATATCATCATTTAGGACTGAGGATGATGAAAAATATTTTAAAGAAAACGAATCCAGTGAGACAGAAGGACAAATAGTAGGGATTCGTATAACAGTTTATCCAAGATCAATAATACTCCATAATAACCAATTTTGAAGCAATATTCAAGAATAAAGATCAAAACATGGATACAATGAAAGATAGTAACCATAATAAACATCTTGGACAAAAAGAAGAAAATTTCATTTTTTCGGTGAATAGTGCCGTATACATGAATAGTAACCCCAACACAAAAAGTTCCAAATTTGATAAAAAGTTCATATCAACATTTCAGTATAATGATATTGAAGAAAATATCATTTTAAGAACAATATAACACCCCTTACCTCAAAATATCAGTACTTCTGATCGAAATATCGGTATAAGGCTGAAGGAAACTTGCACTGATGAATAGAAACTCACAAAGTATCTAAATACTCACAAAATACACTCAATAATCTAGAGAGAGAAAGAGAGAAAACTTATGTTTCTGGTGTGATTTTCAATTCTAACTTAGCCCTCTATTTATAGGAAAATGTTAGCAGACGTGGCCTGCAACCTAATTGCTTTACCTGCTACTATTCCCACCACCACATTTGAAATAAAATTCAGCACATTTTTTCACCAACCACAAGTGGGGCCCACTCAATTCTAGAATTTTCCACCAAAATGCTAAATTCGGATACTTCAACAATTTCTGAACCAGTCACCTCTTAAAATTCATAAGAAATTATACGTTCATTTTTAACGGTTCAAAATTTGTGGACATATATTCAACTTATATATGTATAACATATCCAAAAATTACAACGATCCAACTACGATTAAAATTATAACTCACATAATATATCTCAAAAACACCGGTTTAATTTTAATACCTCCATTCCAACAAAAATCTTGATAAAACACCTCAACATTAACTCCTTCATTTTTAACCACAATAAATATATCCAACATTTATATCCACATAAAATAAATATTTCCTTATCATATGAATCAATAATTAATTATTCACAAATAATATTACAAAATCACATTTATGACAACCAAAGTCGTTCCCAAGAAAGAGGGGCTTTCAATAAGAATTTCTCCTTACTAAGCGGCGCAATTAGGTGACTAAACCTCTCCTCGATGAACTTTCTAGACATTGCCAATAATGCTATCTAATAATATTATTCAAATAATATGAATTATTGATCCGATAATGGAAAATCTTGTGCGATGACACAATTATTGAAACAACAATAATATAAAATATCAACGCAAACAATTATTGAATCAATAAAATAAAATATTGAACAGTAACTACTGTAATAATTATTGAGTAGTGCCTTCTTACGTAAGGATCAATAATTCATCAATATTGTGCATCCACGCGTATTACTGTATTTTAACTATTGGGTATTCCAACAGTGTTAACGATAACAACTACGCCGTTATTTATAAAAACTCAAACTTGTCATTTTCTTCATCCGACAATTATTCATATGGGCCGACAAAATGATCGCTGCTGCGCCGTCATTTAATATTCCCCGACAACAAGAATATTCCACGACCAAATGAATATTCCTCGACAACAATGATTATTTTATAACCACTTGCATATTTTGCAAAATTTGCACATTTCACCCAGAACTAGAGAATAATATCAAATTAATACCTTATTATTCACAATAATAATTAGAGGAAATTCGATTTTATTTATAATAAGTTGGGGTCTTACAACCTCCCCTCCTTATGAAATTTCCTCCTCGAAATTGACATACGTACCTGGTGTTTTGAAAAGGTGAGGATACCTCGCTTTCATTTCTGATTCCAACTCCCAGGTCATTTCTTCAATAGCATGGTTTCTCCACAAAACCTTAACTTGTGGTATAA
This sequence comes from Panax quinquefolius, assembly GCA_020205615.1. NCBI lineage: Eukaryota > Viridiplantae > Streptophyta > Magnoliopsida > Apiales > Araliaceae > Panax > Panax quinquefolius. The sequence goes on from CM035165.1 coordinate 53,809,312, forward strand.
CCTTGGTGCGTAGGACATGCTCTTTCCTATCTAAGATCTTAACAGGTACTTCTTCGTACGTTAAATCTTCGGTTATCTCGTCTGGTTCTAACGCAATAATATGGTTCGGGTCTTTCACATATTTACGAAGCATGGATATGTGAAAAACATTATGAACACGAGACATACTTGGAGGTAATGCGAGTCTATAGGCCACATTTCCTATTCGGTCAAGAATCTCGAATGGACCACAAATCGTGGATTGAGCTTTCCTCTCTTTCTAAATCTTGTAACTCCCTTCCATGGAGCAACACGTAACAATACATGATCTCCAATATTAAACTCCACATCCTTTCTATGAAGATCAGCATAACTCTTTTGTCGATCTTGTGAGGTTTGAATACGTTGTCGAATCATTTGGATCTTTTCTGTAGTCATGCGTACTAATTCTGGTCCCAACAACGTTGCTTCTCCCACCTCGTCCCAGTATACTGGAGAATGACATTTTCGTCCATACAACGCCTCAAATGGAGCCATGCCTATACTTGCTTGATAACTGTTGTTGTAGGAGAATTCCACCAGTGGCAAGTACTTATCCCAACTTCCTTTAAAATATAAGACACAAAGTCTTAATAGATCTTCAAGTGTTTGAATAGTCCTCTCTGATTGTTCGTCCATTTGAGGATGGTATGCCGAGCTGAATCGTAAATCCGTGCTCATAGCTTTCTGCAAGCTAACCCAAAATTGTGAAGTGAATCTTGGGTCATGATCTGAAACTATGGATACTGGCATGCCATGCAATCTCATAATCTCATTCACGTACATGCGAGCAAGACTTTCAAGGGAATAAGTCTCACGTATAGGCAAGAAATGGGCTGACTTGGTTAATCTATCAAAATTAACCTAAATAGCATCTATGCCTTGAGAAACTTGGGGAAGACCTGTAACGAAATCCATAGTAATGTATTCCCACTTACATTTCAGAATCTCAAGTGGTTGTAATGGACCCTTTGGCACTTGATGCTCCGCCTTTACACGTTGACAAGTTAAACACCTCGAGATAAACTCCGCGATCTCTCTCTTCATATTGTTCCACCAAAATATATGTCGAATATCATGATACATTTTGGTACTCCCAGGATGGATTGCAAACGGTGTGTTGTGTGCCTCCATCATGATTCTATGCTTTAAGTCAGAATCGTTAGGAACACAAAGTCTGGAGTTGAATCTAAGTATTCCTCATTCATCGATTCTCGCTTCTAGAATAGCTCCTTCTTGCACTTTCTTCTTCATACGTATCGCTCCGTGTCCAGTAGCTTGAAAGCGACTTTAACTTTATCGATTAAAGTCGGTTCTACTACTCAGATATTCGCCATCATCATGTGGGTCCTCGAGTCTTTAATTCTACCTCTATCCTTTGCAAGTCATACAGAATTGGCCTTTCAGATTTAATATATCGCACTCGTACTCGCATATGATCTTCTACTCAATGCGTCAGCTACTACGTTCGCTTTTTCAAGATGGTATTTGTAAGACCCCAACTTATTATTAATGAAATTTAATTTTCTCTATTTATTATTTTGAAATAGTAAGGGTTGATTTAATTAATGTGGATAGTTAGGGGTAAAATACGCAAATATTTCAAAATAAGCAAGTGGTTATAAAATATTCATTGTTGTGGGGAATATTCGTTTGGTCGTGGAAGATTAAATGCTTGTCGGGGAATATTCGTATTTATGGCAAGTAAATATGTGTGGGCCCCATAACTGAAAGCGATTGGATGAAGAAAGCGACAAAAATAAGTTGTTTAAAAATAGCAGTAGTAGTGGTTACCAATTATCATCGTTAAAATACTCGGTGGTTAAAACACGGAAGCACACCAGATTGCACCAATTATTGATTCTTACGTGAAGAAGGCACTACTCAATAATGGTTACGATAATTCTTATTCAATATTTTATTTTATTGATTCAATAATTCTTTGCATTGATATTTTATATTATTGTTGTTTCAATAAATTGTCATTACACGTATTTTCCATTATCGGAGAAATAATTCATATTATCTGAATAATATTATTGGATAACATTATTGGCAATGTCTAGAAAGTTTACATCTAAGAAGAGGTTTGGTCACCTAATTGCGGCCAAGAAGGAGAAATCTTTATTGGAAAGCCCCTCTTTCACAGGAACTACCGTCATGAAGTAATTGTGATTACGTAATATTATTTGTGAATAATTAATTATTGATTTATATGATGAGGAAAATATTGATTTTATGTGGATATAGATGGAGAAAATTTTTAAAATGACAATTGTTGAAAATTAATATTTTATAAGATCTTCTATTAGCCTTAGTGCTCATTTGTTGAGAACCGTATATGTTCTACGATTCTGCCATGGCAATCGTGAGCACTTTCGCATTGAGGTCATAGTTCAGACTTCACGATTGACTTCTACCGGTGCAGACACTACGATCCCAAGATCAGATCTTGACACTCTACGATTTCTTCCTTGTGCTTGTTGTCTTCATCTGATCTTGCTTGACTACAATCTCTGCATGTAATCAATAGACTCTACGAACTAAGGGTGTGATCTACGATCCTTGACTTGGCTTTGGCATCAGTAGACTCTACGACTCTGAGTGTAGTCTACGTTTCTGTCTTGGCTTCGGTAGATGACCGATCGGCTCAAGGCGTGTGTCTCTCACGATTCTGAACATGACTTCCTCAGCACACTACGATCCTGAGGAAGCTCTACTCGATACACTACGATCCTTCTTCATTTCCCCGGCGATTCTACTTAACTCCGAGATCTACTATCTTGCATACTCATATTACGCACTCGATAGCTCTCGAGTTAACCTTGGATCGATTCGCTAGACTACGACTTAGGTAAAGGCTCAATGATCAGACTAGCCTATTTATGACATTATAAGATCAACCTAACAAGCTTGATATTTCTATATTTATAGTCCTTGTACATCATTTCTTTTTAAAGACTATACAAAGCTGTTTACTTATGTAGGATCAACCTAACATATTTGATCAATTCATTCTAAGTCCTTGTACATATATTTCTATTATCTATCAAAGGACTTTACAGCTTTTCTTAATGCAAGCATACTTGCATATTCATTCATATATATAAATATCATAATCAAATCATATATTAAATAGGAATATCATTTACATGCTTATTCCTGACAATCTCCCCCTATTTAATTATGACAAAAACAATAAGTGCATATGCATGTTATGAATGAATCTTATATACTGGTGAGCAAATTTGTATTTTAAAATGAGATAATCATGAATGTCATTTATATTGATATGGCAATTTATATATTCAGACATTCTACATCCTGGATCCAGAACATACCTAACAGGTTAGAGATGTACCTCCTTGGCTCATGTATGTTTCCAAGATGCTTGTTGATCAGCTACTCGACTGTTTGTTCTTCTTTCTCTTGCTCCCCTTCAGCATCTTTCTGATCATGCTCCCCCTCAGACTCTGCAATCTTGTTATCATCATCTTCTGGCTCCCCCTTCAGATGATGACTTTTTATCTGTAGCTTCTTTCTTCTTCTTTGACTTCTTCTCTCTTAACCCCCTGCTCTTCCTTTAATGCCTCCTGCTCCTCTTCTTTCTATGCCTCTTTTTCTCCCCCTTTTTTTCATCAATCATTTGAGAGAGCTGCTCCATGTTGGACATAAGCTGCTCTATTAGGTAGGAGGAGTTGGCAACTTCAAACTTGAGTTCTTGCTGGCCCAGCTCAAGTTGCACTAAGAGAGATGCTTTAAGTCGTCAATCTTGTCAAAGAGGGCTTCGATCTGCTCTGCATTGGCCTTCTGAATTTGTAGAGTTTCTTCCTTCTGATCTTGTATGGCCTTCTGATAGATGCTATCTCTCTTTTAGAGTTTGAGCGATATCTCAGCCATTGCAGCTTGAATTCTGTTTTGAAGAGAGTCATCCCCTTTTGTTGTCAGCTTCTGTGACACTGCAGTGAGTAGAGATATCTTCCTACTTAGATCATCAGAACTCTTTTGTAGTTCTTGCTCCAACGTAATTTGATCCTTTTGTTGGGCAGCAGCTGGTTGAGTATCAGTTTGGACTCTACGATTTTCATCCTTAGACAGATTTTCAAAGGTCTGGAGAATCTAGATAATCGTTGAGTTCCAATCACTGGTTGAGGTTGAGGATGAGGGAATGTCTGATAGTAGTGCTTGAGCATAAGGAGGCTTCTGGTTTTGGGCTAGAACATCATCAGCAGTGGAGTGACTAGATTCTACGATCACCTCCTTTGTCATGTTCCTTCTCCCTTGAGAGTCCACTCTACGATCATAGGGGATGTAGAGATTTTTAGCATGACTATAGACCTTGAAGTGGGGTTGGTCTTTGTTCAGTTTAGTGGCAAACTTCTTTACTCTTGGAAAGTTCTGAGCCACCAGTTCCATGCTTGGAAACTACTTATAACACCAACTGAAGTAGCTTCCATCTTTTTCAGTGTGGGCCTTGAGCCATGGCATCCACTCGAAGAACCATCTCATTAGCATTTCAACAGGATTGTAGAGGATGGTCGAGCAGTCTAGCTCCATGTTGTTCCAGTTTTTGGCTATATCAAAGGTAGTCATTCTTACTACCTTGAGTTGCTCATTTCTATAGCTCACCCATCTCTCTAATGGAGCATCTGGTAAGTCATTTGAAACTTCCACTATGATCCTTCTGCTAAATCTTGCAGGAGAGAGAACTGGATAATCTTCTTGTTCGTCTGCTTCCTGAGGTGCAGAACCAGAATTTTTTTCAATCTCGAGCCTGAACTTTCTTGATCATTTTCAGCAGAGAATTCCTCTTGCTGCATTTCATTCTCAGAACCTTGTCCAGCAAGATCTTCTTCAGATTCATCTTCTTCATCATTTTCTCCCTGGGATACAGACTCATCATCACTCAATTCAATGATGGCATTTGATTGACCACTGCTTCTTTTGGAGGCAAACTTGGCTTGCAGTCTGTAGCTTTTCCTTTTCTCGAGGTTCGAGGTTTGGGAGAGTCGACTCTTCTTCTTCTTCGACTCGACTTCTCCGGTTCAAAGAAAGCAGACTTCTTTGAGGTTCGACCTTTGGCGAGAATGCACTCTTCTTCGCTATCTCATCGACTCTTGATTCAGTAAGGTGGCTATCTGGATTGGTGGGGGCAAGCTCTTCTTCTTCAGACACAACATTACTTGACCTATCATCTTGGGTCATTGGGGCAGTTGCATTTGGGGAAGCAATTTGGTTATCTTGGATTTCTTCTTTATCATCAGAGTGACTACTCTGAGAATTAGCCACTGGGCTTGCACATTTCTCTTCTTTAGCAGATACTGAATTTCCATGCATTAATCCAGCTTCTTCTTCGCTGCTGGATCTGATCTGCGGGGACTCAGCCTTGACATCTGTTTCCTTCTCTTTTGCTGACTCTACGTCCTTTTCTTCAACAGAGGTACTATTTTGGGAAGCTGAGGCTGGTTTGTCTTCCACCTTAGCTCTCTTATTGACAGGCCCTTGAAGCAGTCTGTTGCTTCTCCTCTTTGTTGTGTCAACAGTTAGAGCTCTTTCTTCTTCAACTTTTTCTTTGATGGAGAGACTCCTTGGTGGGGCCTTGGCTTTCTTCTTATCACCAGCTTTCTTCACACCTTTTGAATTCTTTCTGGCTGGTGTGATTTTTGCTGGTGCAGAGTCATCAAACTCAGAGCTCTCTGCCTCTTCTATTTTCCTCTTCTTTGCAGAGGCCCTACTGCTGCTCCCAGCTGTCAGCCTTTTGTTCTACTTAAGGTTCTTCTTCCAGTTCACAAATAATTGTGGAGACATCAATTTGTGCACATTCAAAGTTTCTCTCCTCATCATCCTTGATTTTCCTCCTAGCTTCTTCTTCAAGATAATACTCATGAGCCTTCCATGAAACACCTTGGTCGTGGGTTTTTCAGTGGACTTCTTCTTCTCAGCCTTATCTACCCACTTGGAGATATGATCGAACAAGATAGCTCCAAAGTCGATTTGTTTCTTGTAACTATCATTGACATTATTTTCAACTGTTGGCCAATCACTGTGTCATGTGCAGTGTTCTTGCACAGTATGCACTTTCCAACTATTTCAGCAAGGAATTCATACTCTTCAGAAAACTCCTTCTTCTTCATGTCTTTAAAACTAGGGTTTCTTTGGTACCCAATAACTTCCTTTGCTTGTTCAGTATTGACATTATCAAGGTTCTTCAGCCCTTGGTTAGGAAAACCTAGGCATTGATTGAGGTCAGAAGATTTTAACTTCAGAGACTGACCTTTAACCTTGGTAGTAAGGGTTTCGGAGTTGATGGAGGCATTTGAGTAGAATTCTTTAACCAGATCGATGTAGACTCGAGTATTTGCCTCAAGGCATTCTGAGAATCCAGCTTTCTTCATAAGCTCGAGAATATCCCTGAACTTCTTTTCGAATTTCTCAAACGATTTGGTTCCAAGCTGAATGCCAGTGATTACTTGCCAGTTTTCCATTTTGAGTAGTTCTAAGAATGTGGGTATCTGATTTAGATATGTTTATAAGAGATGGCTGAGTGTAATTTGGTAAGGCTCTGGAGGGTTAACTGATTTTGGCTCTTGTGAGGATTCTGGGGTTTGAAAATGGGAGGGAGAAAGGTTCGATAGCTTTTGGTAACTGTCTGCAGATTTGAAATGTCTTTAAGGTAGTTCCTTCTAACTCTGCATAATCAGTGATGTGTCAATCGTCCATTGGTTGCACGATGCCCAGTAATGAGCTGTAACTCCCCATAAGTTTTTAGTTAGATGTTTCCTTTTAGAAGAGTAGTCATTTAAACGACGTGGCTCTGATCGTTGACCTTTTGATTCGTAGAGTAGCATGATAAGTCAGCTATGGACTCTACGATTCCCTTTGTTGACTCAATGATCAACTTTTGAGAGATGCTGCAATGGATGGCTTTGTCTTTTCTCCTTACTTTGATGCAGCATAGCTCAATCACTGATGTATTCAAACTTATCTCCTTAACTTGAATAGTTTAACAAATATCTCATTTTCCAAGCTCCTTGTAAACTGGAGTACCCTTTGGTAGGACTACGATCGTCGAGTTGTATTCTATGATCACTGAGGTTGTGCTACGATCATTGAGGTAGCACTACGATCGTCGACTGACTTGGTTCTTGAGATTAACTTGATCAAGCATTCCTTCTGGGTTAAGGTAGCTCAGGAAGGGCCAACCTCTTAGAGTGCGCTAAGGGTCAGGTTTTTCCCTGAGGCGCTTTCCAGATGGAATACTATAGCAGTGATTTGTAATGACATCTCATTCGGCCTCTTCTGATTGGGAGGTCTTCTACCAGCTTTAGACAACTACATTGCTGAAATCGTGGTGCCATCTTGCTTCTTGCACTACGATCATATGTTTGATCGTAGGCACTTCACGATTATGGGTTGGGTGGCTGAACGGTTGTCAGTAGTACGTTTTGAGACGTTCCTACTGACTATGGATCTTTATTTGGTTCATCAGCCACAAAGTTTTGGGACTTTGTAGCTAGTACAACTTTTCATAGTATATCTCAGTGCTGGTGTTCCTTAACAGATCACCGCCGTTATTTTCATAAAGTATTTTTGTCATAAAACTTCCACCGTTATTTTCATAAAGTATTTTTGTCGTTTTCTCAATCTGACAATAATTCTGTTATGGGATCCACCAATGATTGTACCGTCGTACGAATATTCCCCGATAAAAAGAATATTCCCCGACTAATCGAATATTCCCCGACAAAATGAATATTTAATATCAACTTGCTTACTTTGAAAAAAAAAAATTCACATATTACCCTTAACTTTAAACTTTTATCAGTTTAACTATTTACCAAAATAGAAAAAATTAAATACTTTTATTTCATAAAATTCGGGGTCTCACAATTATACCGAATGATCCCTGGTCATAATCGTACAAATCAACAGCCCATCTATGCACTACGGGCCAAAGATGACTTTCATAACAATATAAACATGAGGATGATGACAATGGTATAAGATTCAATTAAATGCAATCAAAGGATAAATTCTAAAGATTTATAATTTAATTTACCCAGAATTCAATAATGTCCAAATTGTCAACATGATACTGCTTTGTGGAGTAAAATTCAAGAATAATATTGTATCAAAAATGATTTGGACCGAAAAGAAATCAATTTTTATCATAAATAGTACCCCGGGTGAATAGTACCCCGTGAATAGTACTTCGGGAATAGTACCCCGTGAATAGTACTCTGACATGAAAAGGTTAAAACTTATCAAGAATGCTCAGAATAATATTTTTATCAAGAGATACTGGATGAAACGCAAATATCAAGGATATTCTACTAATTTCAGGAATTATATAAGCAATACTTACCATAGTAAGTTTAAATTTAGGAATATGAAATGAAATAATATCCCTTCCATACTATAGAGTATGAAAGAAAATAATATTTCTTACGAGTATTGAAATAAAATAATATCCTTTACCTTAGTAGAAACTGGATTTGACTGGAATATCGAATATTATTTTGAGAAAATCTTGCAGAAAACTACGCTCAAAGTATTCTTATACTCAAAAGAAATACTCACAATACTATAGTAAAAATGCTTGAGATTTTTGGTGTGATTTAGGATGGAGGGTTGCCCTCCTATTTATAGCAACGGAGGAAGGAAAAAAAAAAGATAAAGTGCCAAACATTTCTCCTTTTTCTCCTCTGCCTAACATCCTGCCTAATATTTCATATTTTCATATAGCCGGGGGCCACCCTTTGAAACAAGATTTGCAGGAAACAAGAAACAAGCCATCTTTGAAAAAAAAGGACAAGGCTCCTGTATTACATTTGAAAACAAAGGATTTGCAAGCAACTTTCTTACCCACCATTTCCACCAACCATTTCAACTAATTAAAACAATGTTACAAACAAAGTATGCAAATACATCTTGTTCACTTCAGTTTCTAATTAACCACATGCTTATATATTATAATAATATTATTATTTAACAATTATAATATATTATAATAATATATCTGAATGAATATTTTATCAGAGAAATAATTGTAATTCCACAGAAAATATGCCAAACTTTCAACAATTATCTCATGTTAAATTCCTTCATTTATATCCACACAAAATAAATATTTCTGTATCATATAAATCAATAATTAATTATTCACAAATAATATTACAGAATCACAATTATGATAACCAGGTTGTTCCTAGGAAAGAGGGGGCTTTCCGATAAGGATTTCTCCTTACTGGCACGCAATTAGGTGACCAAACTCCTTTCCTTGACAGGACTTCCTTAGATATTGCCAATAATGCTATCTAATAATATTATTCAAATAATATGAATTATTGATATGATAATGGAAAATACTGTGCAGTGACAATTATTGAAATAACAATAATACAAAATATCAACGCAGCAATTATTGAATCAATAAAATAAAATATTGAACAGTAATTACTGTAACAATTATTGAGTAGTACCTTCTTACGTAAGAATCAATAATCAAAGAAACTGTACAATACAGTGTGTTACTATGCAACCACACGTATTACTGTACTTTTATCAACAGGTAATTCAACAGTTAACGGTAAAACTTTTGCCTTTGTTTTTATAAAAAGATAATTTTGTCGTTTTCTAACTCCGACAATAATTCTGTTGTGGGGTCCACCAATGATTGTGTCATCGTATGAATATTCACCGGCAAAAAGAATATTCCCTGACCAAACGAATATTTTATAACAACTTGTTTACTTTGCAAAATTTATAAATATTACCCACGACTATAACATTATAACAAATTCACACCTTAATATTCAAAAATATAATTCGAGAAAAATTAATCTTTATTTATGAAAGTTGGGGTCTTACAACCTCCCCTTCTTATGAAATTTCGACCTCAAAATTAGGGTACATACCTGGTATGTCGAAGAGGTGAGGATACCTTGATTTCATTTCAGATTCTAACTCCCAGGTCATTTCCTCAACATCGTAGTTTCTCTACAAGACTTTGACTTGAGGTATAACATTGGAGCGTAGAATATGTTCCTTTTTATCCAAGATTTTAACAGGTACCTCTTCGTATGTTAAATCTTCTACTATCTCGTCTGGTTCCAACTCAATAATGTGGTTCGGGTCTTCACATATTTACGTAACATGGAAATATGAAAAACGTTATGAACACAAGACATACTTGGCGGTAAGGCGAGTCTATAAGCCACAGTTCCTACTCGATCAAGGATTTCAAATGGGCCAATGAATTGAGGATTAAGCTTTCATCTCTTTCCAAATCTTGTAACTCCTTTCCATGGAGCAACACGTAATAACACATGTTCTCCAACATTGAATTCCACGTCCTTTCGATGAAGATCATCATAACTCTTTTTTCGATCTTGTGAGGTCTTTATACGTTGTCGGATCATTTGAATCTTTTCCTTAGTTATGACGCCCCCAAAATAGGTATATATCACCCATTCTGAGTCACCAAATACATGGTACAAAATTCAAATACAACTTAATAATACAACTATCGTGTAAAATACGACAAAACATAAACTGAGAGTTTTAATATGAATATTGTCTTCTAGTCAGTATTCGACTCAAATGGAGTCCTCAATACATTTATTATCACACTATTTCATAGAATAGTGAGGACTACTAATGATATCATCTGGACCGTCACTCCGTTCCCCGACTAGTCCCTGCTACGTTCTCATTTCTTGAAGATAACAATGAAAGCAAAAGGGTGAGCTCAACTAGCCCAGTAAGAAATATTATGACTAAGATAATGCAGAATAATTTATCGTTAGCCTTCAATAGTGTTAAAATGATAAAATATAACAAACATCAAGTTTAACTGCAGCGGAATAATCAATCCATTAGATGAGTCAAGTAGAACATGAAATCTACTATCTTCTATGATTTAAAAAGTTAATCAATAGTTTTATCGCTGAGACTCAGCTTAATAAATAATCCACATCATCCCTACACTACAGCCAATGATATTCATTAGTATCACGACCACAATTTATCCATGCAGTACGGGCCAAGGATATTCATGTTTTCATCGATGGTCATGATCATACCAACAACTGTCCATCAATGCACTACGGGCCAATGAGGACTTTTACCACATCATTTGTAACATTACGGTCATGATTATACCGAATAATCCCTGGTTATAATCATATCAATCAATAGTACATCTATGCACGTAAGCCACATATGACTTGTATCACAATATAAGCATGAGGATGATGACAATGATATAAGAATTCATTTAAAAGAAAGAAAAGGATAAATTTTAAAGATTTATAATTTAATTTATCAAGAATTCAATAATGTCCAAATTGTCAACATGATACTGCTTTATGGAGTAAAAATGATTTGGACAGCAAATAAATCAATTTTTGTCATGAATAATTCCCCGGGTGAATAGTACCCGAGTGAATAGTACCCCGTGAATAGTATTTTGGGAATAGTACTCTGTGAATAGTACTTTCTGAATAGTACTTTATGAATAGTACTTTGTGAATAGTACCCCATGAATAGTACTTTGTGAATAGTATCGTAAAAATGAATACTACTCATATACAGTACTCCGTCATGAAAAACTTAAAATTTAACAAGAATGTGCAGAAAATATCCTTGTGAAACGATACTAGATGAAACACAAATTTCAAGGATATTCTACTAATTTCACGGAATATAGAAGCAATACTTTAACCGAATGATGGTATAATCAGGAATACGAGACAAAATAATTTTACTCATATACTACAGAGTATGGAAGAAAAATTATTCCTATGAATACTGAACCAAATAATATCCCTTACCTCAGAAGAAGACTGGATACTGGAATAGTGAGGTAGCAGACTTCTCTTCTACTTTCTCTTTAAAGTTTCTCTCTCTATAAATGCTCTTGTGAGACTTACTGAATTGGTGAGAATGAAGGAAGAATGAGCTTCTATTTATAGAAAAACATAGTTTCGATAATTGCACATTTTGGGGCTCGAAATATTACGATATAATACCTTCATCTTTTCCTTTATTTTTAATTTAGTCCTGTAAGTATTATCAAACTTGCACCACCTCCCCTAATAGTACATCTTGTGAATCAATAGTACAATCATTTGAATCAATAGTACAATCATGTGAAAAAATAATTACAGTATAGTACCTTCATCTATACCTCTATTTTTAATTTAGTCATACAAGTATTATCAATCTTGCACCATCTCCCCTAATAGTACATGAATGTGAATCAATAGTACACACATTTGAACAAATAGTTATAAGTATGTGAATTAATAGCAATTAATTGCTCATTTATCCGATTAATTACCCGATTGGTCAATATAACCTCCAGACATCAATTATTATCGAAATAGATGTCGATTTCCACTAACACTAATAATCTAAACACAATGGATATATCAATTTCATCTTTAATCAATACGAACTTATTCATCATTAATATTATAACTTACAATATTTAACAACCAGATCATTCCCAGGAAAGAGGGGACTTTCCGATAAGGATTTCTCCTTATTGGCGCGCAATTAGGTGACCAAACCTCTCCTCGACATAACTTTTTAGACATTGTCAATATTGCAAATAATAATATGAATAACTATGTCGTCTCAATTATTAATTTAATAAAATACAAAATATTATGCAGATGATATTGTGATAATAATTGAATCAATCATATGAGAGATATTATGCAGAAATTACTGTAGCAATAATTGAGTATAACTGAGTGACTTCTCACGTAAACATCAAAAATCAATATCGTGTGCTACTATGCAACCACGTGTATTACTGTAATTTTACCACCGGGTAGTTCAATAGTTTAACGGTAAAACTTTTGCCTTTATTTTTATAAAAAGATAAATATGTCGTTTTCTAACTACGACAATACTTTCGTTGTGGGGTCCACCAATGATTGTGCCGTCGTACAAATATTCCCTGTAAAAACGAATATTCCCAGACCAATCGAATATTATATAACCACTTGCTTACTTTGCAAAATGTGTAAATAATACCCACAACTATAATATTATATCAAATCCATACTATAATATTCAAAAATATATTTCGAGAAAAATTAATCTTTATTCATAAAAGTTGGGGTCTTACAGTAGTCATACGTACCAACTCCAGTCCCAACAACGTTGCTTCACCCACCTCATCCCAGCATACTGAAGAACGACACTTTCTTCCATACAACGCCTCAAATGGAGCCATGCTGATACTTGCTTGATAACTGTTGTTGTAGGAGAATTCCACTAATGGCAAGAACTTGTCCTAACTTCCTTTGAAGTCAAGGACACAGAGTCTTAATAAATCCTCCAGAGTTTGAATAGTCCTCTCCGACTGCCCATCCGTCTGAGGATGATATGCCGAACTGAATCACAAATCCATGCCCATAGCTTTCTGCAAACTAACCCAAAATCGTGAAGTGAATCTTGGGTCTCGATCAGAAACTATGGATATTGGCATACCATGCAGTCTTACAATATCATTTATGTATATACGAGCAAGACGTTCAAGTGTATAAGTTTCTCGTATAGGTAAGAAATGAGCAGACTTGGTCAATCTATCAACAATGACCCAAATTGCATCTATGCCTTGAGAAACCTTGGGAAGACCAGTAACGAAATCCATGGTAATGTGCTCCCACTTCCATTCTTGAATTTCAAGTGGTTGCAATGGACCTTTTGGCACTTGATGCTCCGCCTTGACTCGTTGACAAGTTAGACACCTTAAGATAAACTCCGCGATCTCTCTTTTCATATTGCTCCACCAAAATGTATGTCGAAGATAATGATACATTTTGGTACTCCCATGATGGATTGCAAATGGTGTGTTGTGTGCCTCCATCATGATCTTATACTTCAAATCAGGGTCGTTAGGAACACAAAGTCTAGATTTGACTCTAGGTATTCCTTTTTCATCGATTCTTGCTTCCGGAATAGCACCTTCTTGCACTTTCTTCTTCATACGCATCAGCTCCAGGTTTGTAGTTTAAGCAACTTTAACTTTATCGATTAAAGTCGGTTCTACTCGTATATTTGCTATCATCACATGGGTCCCTAGAGTCTTTATCTCTATCTCCTTCCTTTTTAAGTCATACAAAATGGGCCTTTGCGTTGACAATATCGCACTCGTACCCCGATAAGTAGGTTTTATACCTACTTATCCGGTATCTATTACTTGAATTAGTTGCTTAAACCTATGTTTCTTAGTTACTTTTCATACATTTTATGTTATTTTATAGGTTAAAACATAACATTGGCATGAAGAAGCAAGGGAAAGCAATTCGGACATCTTTTGGACCAAAATACAGAAGTAAATGCAAGAAGAGAAGATTGAAGAACTTTTAACACCAAGTTGGATGCATGTTCTTGGCTTGAAACTTGGATTATACTGTAGAGCTTCTTCTTAGATTTTCGGAACATCTTGAATCGTCCCAATCGGAGTTCGGATGCGAGAGTTATGGCTTTTTTATCAACAAAGATCAAAGTTAAGAGTTGTCATGCTTGCCATTTACATAACATCTACTTCAAGCTCGATTTCCGCCATTCTCCAGCCCGAATCTGTCAATTATCGTAGAATGAAAGTTGTAGAGCTCGTCGATAACTTCGATTTGATAGGTGGCACGCCCCGTAAATCTTAGCAGATCAAAGGTTATTCATGTTTTACCAAAGGACGTCGCAGCAGAAAAAAAAGTAACGCGAACCGCGCTATACACAGCGCGGGACGCGCCGGGCCACCAGAAAGTAGTGCGGGGCATGCTTTAAATGACCCAGGGACAGCGTGGGGCACGCCGATCGGCGGGGGGACAACTATTTTGGGTTATTTGGTGTCCAATTTGAGCTAGAATAGGATTCTTAGTTGCCTAACTTGCTAGGGTATCCATTAGAACTTTAAATACATGATGAGAGACATAAAAGATGGGGAGATAGGCTAGTTTTTGAGGATTTCATTAAATTAGATTAGAGTAAATTAGATCAAAACACTAGTTCTTGTTAGATTTGGAGATTGAAGCAACTTGGAGACCATTGAAAATTTAAAGTAGGAGCGAGGAGGGAGCTTCAAATCTACAGACAATAGATTTTATCTTCTCATCTTCTTCTATTTTTATCTTTTAATGTGTATTCAATTGTGGATTCTTAGTTTTAATTCAATAATAATGAACTAATTCTTTGTTTGAGATTACAATGGATCTTATTGTGTAGTTTATTTTAATATGCTTCGCTATCAATTTTTATGTTCTATCGTGAGGATTGTCTATTGTGATTTGGACTTAATTGCTTAATTACCTAGCTAACAATTACCGTGATAATCTATATGAACTTGAGAGATGAAGTATTGATTTAGATCTTATCATGATAGCATGTGTTTGTGATTTCTGTATAGATGGAATTCATGATTCGTGTTTAGGATAGAGATATGCCTTTACGCCATATGTAATCTTATAGAGAACTTGTGCTTTAAATCCTTTTTAGTTGTAATTCACATAGAGATATAATGGATTAGTTAATTAAGGTGTCTTGATTAATTCTATCATCTGTGGATTTAAGTGAGTATGGGTATTATGCATCGAGAGGTGGTTTTATCTGCTTTAGTGTTCTTGATTAACAATTCATGATAGAGAATAATTGATGAGAAGTGTTCTAACTTAAATGAAGCAATAAGTGAAGTTGTGATCTTAAATCTCCGTAATCTTAATTTAACTAGTAGAATTTAATAGTTATTTAATTAGATAAATTGAAATTCATTCGTTTAAATAAGATTGAATTGGTTATGGGTTAGTACTTCGTGATTTTTTATTAAACAATTCCTCATGGGAACGATACTCTACTTTCACTTTATTACTTGTTGACCACTTATACTTGCGTGTTGTGCGTAATTAAATTCTACCCAACAAGTTTTTGGCGTCGTTGCCTGGGAATTAGTTAATATATTTTTGTCAATATTAGCTTCAATCAAATTAGTCTTAATTTTAATTTTTTTTATTTAATTCTCTTCCTATTTTTCTTTCTTTTTAGTTACCATGGCGGAATTTAATTGTCAATGGTCGTATACGAGAATGACTCAGCCAAGGGGAGCGGGGATTGATGGTCTCAATGCATTTTTTGCATTATCAGCGCAACTTGAGACACTTTCGAGGAGATTGAACGTTGTTGCAGCCCAACGTAATCGAAGGATAACAGTTAATTGCAATTATTGTGTTGGTAATCATCCAAGTCATCAATGCACCATTAGTTTGGGGCCGGGACAACACGGTGGTGAATACCTCAATGATTATACATATGTTAATTATCATCAAGTTTGGGGGTATCACCCGGATTCGTTATGGAGCTATACTTATAAAGACCAATACTACACTCCAAATCCAACATACACACCTGAATTTTCATGTCCACCTCCATTGTCACAAGTAGAAAAGTGAAATCCGAGAGATGTAATATTGAAGGGTATAGCAAACCTAGAGGGGATGAGTATTAGGCAAGAGCTGTCAAACCAAAATTTTAATAATCGGATGGAACAACTAGTCACTATCTCAACCAATGGTCCTCAATACATGGCTTTCGAGACTCAGAAACATAATTCAAGGTTAGAGGAATTGTTGTCCAAGTTCGTAGCATCAAATGAGGAGAGGAGGATTAATCAAGAGCGGTCAATTCTGAATCAAGAGATATCAATTCAAAATTTGCAGAACCAGATGGATCAAATGCTCAAAGCCTTGAAAAACTGTCCTCAAAACAATTGGTGTTATAACGAGGATTCCGAGATTGATGAAGTTCCTGAACCAAATCTAAAACTGGATGAGACACGAGATGTTGGAAAAGAGGAGACAAGTGGGGATGAACTAACTATGAGTACTAACGCGGATGAGCCGATGTTATTAACGCCTCAAGTGCCTTCTCCGCCAAAGTTCAAGGGTCCAGTTAGATTTGCAAAATCATGCCCACTTGGTAGTCATGTCGTCGGCGAAGCTCTTTATGACATAAGAGTGAGTGCAACAATGAAGCCGTGGTGGGAAGAGAAAGAGAAGATAGACGAAGAGCCCATTGTGTTTGATACACTTCCATGCCCAAATATGATCACAAACACAATGGAGATAGCACCTAGTCATTTGCCCTTCTTAATGGAGATTATACTGAGTCAGAGCATGCTAGGTGACTTTGATGTTATGGCCATCGCTTGTGGGAACCTCCCAAAGGATTATTTGCCACTGATGGATGGAGGATTCCTCAACTTTCAAAGAGGAATTGGATAGTGTTGACCAGACAAAGTCTGGCTGAAGGACTATAAATCAAGCGCTTATTGAGAGGCAACCCTAGTTTAATTTTTATTTATAGTTTTTATTAGGTTTTATATTATTAGTTAATAAATTTGCATTTATTAGGATTTAATAAACTTGTTTCTATTGTGTTTACAGGTTATTCAAGTCCAACTCAAGTGTGGTGACTGATTTATTTCAATGTGTCTGGCCTATTCTTCAGACTTAGCAGACAAGGAGGAACATGATGTATTTTCAGGGAAGTCCTCTCTTTGAATTTTTCTTATTTCAGCCATTGAGGACAATGTCTAGTTTAAGTTTGGGGGGCATTCTAGTGCCGTATTACATATAGTTAGTTATTTACATTGTAGTTCATATAGTTACATTTAGTTTTTGCATTCAGTTTCTTGAAATAAAAAAAATTAAAAATTGAAAAAATGAGTAGTTAGTTTACTATGTTTATATAGCTTTTAGTACATCTTGTATGAGTCTAGCTGTTTGATATTTACAGTTTGTTTTGGCCAATGATGAGATTGGAATTGGGTAGACAAGTATAATACTGATTATTAGAGCGTTGATGTGATTTTTTGTTATGAATTTAGTCTTTTTCTGTTTGAAACTGGTATAATAAGGATAGCACAGTAAAAACAACTTGTTAAATGATTGAGTTTAAATTGATACATAAAGTACCTCTAAAGGATAATGCTAGTTTAAATAAGAGAATGACAATGATAGGCAATGAAGGCAAAAAATTAGGCAAGAACCTAAGTTTGGGGGAAAAAGTGGGGTAAATAAGCTTTAAAAAAAAGATATTGAGTTGAATAAATTGAGTCATGTGGTGGGTCGAGAAGAAGCGTGAAATGCACTCTCCATAAACACAGGTGTGAGATGGAGCGTAAAACACACTCACTATCCATCATTCAATTTTTTTTGAATAAAACGGGAAATAAGAGCAAAAAGCTCCCGTAGATGAAGAATGAAGCATAAGTATCCCATGTTAACCCTCGATATTGGTAATTGTTTAATTTTAGTTAGATCTAGCTTATTTTTGGATTTCTTGAGTTTACATTGTATGATGCCTTTGAAGAGACTTATTATGTGTTAAATTTGATTTTTTATCAGTTAACATTGTTATGGAGCACACACGCACTATATCTGTGATAACAGTCTAAGATTTGATGATTGATTGAGAAGTTAATGATTTGTTTTGATAAGATGTATTATCATGTTTACTTGATTTCTCTAAGACCGATTGAATAGACTTGTTTCTGTCATTACTGCTGGATTCGTAGGCATGTAGATTAGTTGCATTGCATAGAATTATTGTTTTGTGTTTTAGCTTGAGGACAAGAAAATATTTATGTTTGGGTGTATTTGATAAGTAGGTTTTATACCTACTTATCCGGTATATATTACTTGAATTAGTTGCTTAAACCTATGTTTCTTAGTTACGTTTCATACATTTTATGTTATTTTGTAAGTTATGACATAACATTGTCCTAAAGAAGCAAAGGAAAACAATTCAGACATCTTTTGGACCAAAATACGCAAGTAAATACAAGGAGGGAAGATTGAAGGACTTTTAAGACCAAGTTGGATGCATGTTCTTGGCTTGAAACTTGGATTATACTGTAGAGATTCTTCTTAGCTTTCCAAAACATCTTGAATCGTCCCAATCAGAGTTTGGATGCGAGAGTTATGGCCTTTTATCAACAAAGATCAAAGTTAAGAGTTGTCATGCTTGCCATTTACATAGCATCTACTTCAAGCTTGATTTCCACCTTTCTCCAGCCCGAATCTATCAATTGTCATAAAATGAAAGTTTTATATCTCGTCGATATCTTCGATTTGATAGGTGGCAGGCCCCGTAAATCCTTACGGATCAAAAGTAATGCATGTTTTACCAAAGGACGTCGCAGCAGAAAAAGCAGTAGCGCGGACCGCACTATACACAGCGCAGGGCGCGCTCTAAATGACCTAGGGACAGCGTGGGGTGCACCGATCGACGAGGGGACATCTATTTTGGGTTATTTGGTGTCCAATTTGAGCTAGAATATGATTTTTAGTTGCCTAACTTGCTAGGTTATCAATTAGAACTATAAATACATGATGCGAGGCATAAAAGAGGGGGAGATAGGCTAGTTTTTGAGGATTCCATTAAATTAGATTAGAGTAAATTAGATCAAAACACTAGTTCCTGTTAGATTTGGAGATTAAAGCAACTTGGAGACCATTGAAGATTCAAAATAGGAGCGAGGAGGGAGCTTCGAATCTACAGACAATAGATTCTATCTTCTCATCTTCTTCTATTTTTATCTTTTACTGTGTATTCAATTGTAGATTCTTAGTTTTAATTCAATAATAATGAACTAATTCTTTGTTTGAGATTACAATGGATCTTATTGTGTAGTTTATTTTAATATGTTTCGCTATCAATTATTATGTTCTATCGTGAGGATTGTATATTGTGATTTGGACTTAATTGCTTAATTTCCTAGCTAACAATTACCGTGATAATCTATATGAACTCGAGAGAAGTAGTATTTATTTAGATCTTATCATGATAGCATGTGTTTGTGATTTCTGTATAGATGGAATTCATGATTCGTGTTTAGGATAGAGATATGCCTTTACGCCATATGTAATCTTATAGAGAACTTGTGCTTTAAATCCTTTTTAGTTGTAATTCACATAGAGATATAGTGGATTAGTTAATTATGGTGTCTTGCTTAATTCTATCATCTGTGGATTTAAGTGAGTATGAGTATTATGCATCGAGAGGTGGTTTTATCTGCTTTAGTGTTCATAATTAACAATTCATGATAGAGAATAATTGATGAGAAGTGTGTTAACTTAAATGAAGCAATAAGTGAAGTTATGATCTTAAATCTCCGTAATCTTAATTTAACTAGTGGAATTTAATAGTAGTTTAATTAGATAAATTGAAATTCATTTGTTTAAATAAGATTAAATTGGTTATGGGTTAGTACTTGGTGATTTTTTATTAAACAATTCCTCGTGGGAACGATACTCTACTTTCACTTTATTACTTGTTGACCACGTATACTTGCGTGTTGTGCATAATTAGATTCTACCCAACATACACGCATATGATCTTCTACTCAATGTGTCAGCTACCACGTTCGCTTTTCCATGATGGTTTTGAATAGTATGATCATACTCTTTCAACAGTTCAAGCCAATGTCGTTGCCGCATGTTTTGTTCCTTTTGAGTGAAGAAATATTTGAGACTTTTATGATCCGTAAAGATCTCCACCTTCTCCCCATACAGGTAATGCCTCCAGATTTTAAGTGCGAAAACAATAGCTGCCAACTTTAGATCATGAGTATGATAATTCCTCTCATATTCTTTGAGTTGTCGTGAGGCATAGGCTATGACTTTCCCATGTTGCATGAGAACACATCCTAAACCTTTGCCTGAAGCATCACTGTAGATGACAAATCCCTCCGAGCTAGATGGTATTGTTAGAATAGGTGCTGAAATGAGTCTCCTCTTGAGTTCTTCAAAACTCTTCTCACAATCCTCGCTCCAACCGATTTTTGTATCTTTTCGAGTCAGCTGAGTTAATAGAGTACCGATTTGAGAAAATCCTTCCACGAACCTCTGATAATAACTAACTAAGCCCAAAAAGCTACGTACTTCGGTCACTGACATAGGTTGTTCCCAGCTTTGAATTGCTTCAATCTTTGTCGGGTCAACAGATATTCCATGATTCGATATCACGTGCCCAAGGAATGCTACTTCCTTAAGCCAGAACTCGCATTTCTTCAATTTGGCATATAGCTTGTTATCACGAAGCTTTTGAAGTATTAACCTCAAGTGTTGGTCATGATTTCATGACTTTTGGAGTAAATGAGGATGTCATCAATAAAGACGACCACAAAGTGATCTAAATATTCTTTGAATACTCGGTTCATCATATCCATGAAGGCAGCATGAGCATTAGTCAATCCAAAAGACATGACTAGGAATTCGTAATGTCTGTACCGAATTCTGAAAGTAGTCTTTGGAATGTCATTAGTTTTAACCTTTAATTGATGATATCCGGAACAAAGATAGAACTTTAAAAAGAATTTGGCACCTTACAACTAGTCAAACAGATCATCAATACGAGGTAACGGGTACCTATTTTTGATGGTGACATGATTCAACTCCCGATAATCAATACAAAGTCGCATACTTCCATCTTTCTTCTTTACGAATAGAACAGGAGCACCCCAAGGAGACGTATTAGGACGAATGAAACTGATAACAATTCCTGTAGTTGGGTTTTTAACTCCTGAAGTTTAATAGGAGCCATTCGATATAGGGCTTTGGAAATAAGTTTTGTACCGGATTCAAGGTCGATACAAAATTCAATTTCACGCTCTGGGGGTAGCCCGGGAAGTTCTTCAGGGAATACGTCAGGAAATTTATTAACAATAGAAATATCATTCAAATCTGACGTATTTTTTTAAAATCCATGACATGGGCTAAAAAAGATTAACATCCGTTTTTCAATAAACGAATAACTTTATGGCTTGATATGACAGTGATTGACTTTAGTGGTTTGGTTGCTTGAATTCGCATAATAGGTTGGTTAGGAATATGAAAGCTAACAACCTTATGAAAACAATCAATTTTTACATGGTGAATAGTTAACCAATCAATCCCTAAAATCACATCAAATGCAAGTATTTTCAAAGTGATAAGATCGACAGGTAACGTGCGGTTACATTTGAATCAAACAAGACTTATAAACAGTAGATGTAATGAAGGTTTCTCCCAACGGAGTTTCAACAAATAAATCAAAGTTCAAATTTCTCCGTAGTTAAATTTAAACGTTGAGTGCAAGTAGGAGAAATAAAAGAATGGGTAGAATCGGTATCAAATAAGGTATATACTTTTCTAAAGTTGATGATTAGCTTACCCGTGATCACCTCGTTTGGATTCCTCGCTTTTTGGGAGGTTACGACAAACGCTCTCCCTTGAACTACCGATTTTGTCTTGTTTGGGACGGCCTTTGATGCCTCCATCCCAGCTAGACTTGACTTTGGTGCACAATAAAATTGGGCTAGGTGACCTTCTCTTCCACAATTGTAACATGCTTTGGGTTGCTGCGTACAGTTTGGACTGATGTGTCCCTCCCCTCCGCATTTGTAGAATATATAACCCGTATGGCCGTTCTCCTTCCTTAACAACAAAATGGTGTCGACGTCTTTTCATCATTGTTGAATTTCCTCTTCTTGAAATTTCCACTTCTATTATCTTGGGCATGATTACCACAGAAGTGGTTACCATTTCTGGCATGTTGATTCATTCCACATTTGTTATCACCACTTCGATGACTGCTACCACTGGTATTATCAATTTGCCAGCTGCTCTCTCTAAGTTGGGTTAACTCATTATCGCGCTCCAATAACTGAGCCCTATTTACAACATCTGAATATAAACACAGTTTGTGAAAAATTAGGTATTGACGTATCTCAGGTTTCAAACCTCTTAGAAACATCCACGTCATTCTCTCCTCATTATCAACCAAGTGGGACGTAAACCGTGACAACTCGGTAAACTTAGCTTCGTACTGTGACAAGGTCATATTATTTTGCTCTAGCTTGATGAACTCCACTTCTTTCATGTGACGAATACTTTCGGGAAAGTACTTGTCGTTCAACAGTTCTTGGAACTTTTCCCAAAACATCTTGATCAAGGCAAGTTGAGTACGCTTTTACTGATTCCCACCAAGAATCGCCTCTCCTCCTCGCAACATGAAAGTGGCAAAGGGAACCTTTTGCTCCTCGGAGCATCCCAAGACATCAAATATCTTGGTGATCTGCTTTATCCACGTCTCTACCTTAAGTGGTTTTGGCTCTCCAATATACTCCGGTGGTCCCAGCTCCTTGAACTATTTAGCGGTGACCGTCCGAGAGTTGCCAGTGTTTCCACCTGCATTTTGAATAGGAGTTTCTCTTGCCTGATGTTGCACAAATTGCAGAAAGCTCCTAAACATTCCGTCATTCGCCAATTGGTCAGTGTTGTTGTTCACATGAGGATTATTACCTTCTTGATGTACATTATCCTGGGGATTGATCAGTGGTGACTCAACAGTCTCATGTGCTCCATTGCTTAACTCGACATTTTTGGATGCCATTTTCAAACACTGCCACAAAACAAGGGTTAATTGACATGCCACATATTATCCCTATATTCTGACCAACCAATTAAATAACAATTAAACTTAGGTAGGTCATACTAGCGAAGGATTTTCCCGTCTCTTTCCCCTAGTTCTAGTCTCACATCTTAGCCAGGGATCATATCCCTAAGCTTTGATACCAACTGTGGCACCCCCAAAATAGGTATACATCACCCATCTTGAGTCACCAAATACATGGTACAGAATTTAAATACAAACTTCTTTGATATAGTACGACAAAACGTAGCTGAGAGTATCAACACGGATAATGTCTCGTAGAGAGTATACAAACTCAAATAAAGTCCTCATTACAATTATTATCACACAATTTCACATAATAGTGAGGACTACTATAGTCACCTATCTGGACCGTCACTCCGTTCCTTGACTAGGCCCAGCTATATTTTTATTTCTTGAACAGAACAATGAAAGCAAAGGGTGAGCTCAACTAGCCCAGTAAAGAATATTATGACTAGGATAATGCAGAATAAATTATCGTTAGCCTTCAACAATGAATGTTAAACCGATAGAATATAATAGTATAATAAGTTTAACTACAATGAACCAAAGAATCCATTGAAGAGTCAAGCAGAGAGCATGATATCTACTATCTTCTATGATTTTAAAAGTTTGTCATCAATTTTATCGCTGAGACTCAGCTCAATAAATAGTCCACATCACTTAATTATCCATGCACTACGGGCCAAGGATATTTAGTTTATCACCAATGGTCATGATCATGCCAACCACTGTCCATCAATGCACTACGGGCCAATGAGGACTTTTACCACATCATTTGTAACATTACGGGTCATGATTATACCGAATGATCCCTGGTCATAATCGTACATATCAACAGTCCATCTATGCACTACGGGCCAAAGATGACTTTCATAACAATATAAATATGAGGATGATGACAATGATATAAGATTCAATTAAATGCAAGCAAAGGATAAATTCTAAAGATTTATAATTTAATTTATCTAGAATTCAATAATGTCCAAATTATCATCATGATACTGCTTTGTGGAGTAAAATTCAAGAATAATATTGTATCAAAAATGATTTGGACCGAAAAGAAATTAATTTGTATCATGAATAGTACCCCGAGTGAATAATACCCAATGAATAGTACTCCGGCATGAAAAGGTTAAAACGTATCAAGAATGCTCAGAATAATATTTTAATGAAGAGATACTGGATGAAACGCAAATATCAAGGATATTCTACTAATTTCAGGAATTATAGAAGCAATACTTACCATAGTAAGTTTAAATTTAGGAATATGAAATGAAATAATATCCCTTCCATACTATGGAGTATGAAAGAAAATAATAATTCTTACGAGTATTGAAATAAAATAATATCCTTTACCTTAGTAGAAACTGGATTTGACTGGAATATCGGATATTATTCTGAGAAAATTTTGCAGAAAACTACGCTCAAAGTATTTTTATACTCAAAAGAAATACTCACAATACTATAGTAAAAATGCTTGAGATTTTTGGTGTGATTTAGGATGGAGGGTTGCCCTCCTATTTATAGAAACAGAGGAAGGAAAAAAAACAGATAAAGTGCCTAACATTTCTCCTTTTTCTCCTTTGCCTAACATCCTGCCTAACATTTCATATTTTTATATAGGTGGGGGCCACCCTTTGAAACAATCTTTGCAGGAAACAAGAAACAAGCCATCTTTGAAAAAAAAAGGACAAGGCTCCTGTATTATATTTGAAAACCAAGGATTTGCAAGCAACTTTCTCACCCACCATTTCCACCAACCATTTCCACTAATTAAAACAATGTTACAAACAAAGTATGCAAATACATCTTGTTTACTTCCGTTTCTAATTAACCAGATGCTTATATATTTTAATAATATTATTATTAAACAATTATAATATATTATAATAATATATATGAATGAATATTTTATCAGAGAAATAATTGTAAGTCCACAGAAAATATGCCAAACTTTGAACAATTATCTCATGTTAAATTCCTTCATTTATATCCACACAAAATAAATATTTCTATATCATATAAATCAATAATTAATTATTCACAAATAATATTATAGAATCACAATTATGACAACCAGGTCGTTCCCAAGAAAGAGGGGGCTTTCCGATAAGGATTTCTCCTTACTGGCGCAAAATTAGGTGACCAAACCCCTTTCCTTGACATAACTTTCTTAGACATTGCCAATAATGCTATCTAATAATATTATTCAAATAATATGAATTATTGATCTGATAATGGAAAATAATGTGCAGTGACAATTATTGAAACAACAATAATATAAAATATCAACGCATCAATTATTGAATCAATAAAATAAAATATTGAACAGTAATTACTGTGACAATTATTGAATAGTGTCTTCTTACGTAAGAATCAATAATCAAAGAAACTGTACAATACCGTGTGCTACTATGCAATCACGCCAGACATTCATTTCTTTATCAACGGGTAATTCAATAGTTAACACGGTAAAACTTTTCATTTTGTTATTTTTATAAAAGATAATTTTGTCATTTTCTAACTCCGACAATAATTACATTTGTAGGGTCCACTAATGATTAGGTCGCCGCATTTAATACTCCCCGACAAAAAGAATATTTCCTGACCAAATGAATATTTTATAACAACTTGTTACTCTGCAAAATTTATAAATATTACCCACAACTATAACATTATAACAAATTCACACCTTAATATTCAAAAATATAATTCGAGAAAAATTAATCTTTATTTATGAAAGTTAGAGTCTTACAAATGAGATCTATTACAACATTATATTAATTTCTATAAAATTAAAAATTAAAAACTCATTAATTACGTGGCAAAAAATAATTAATACTAATATATATTTTAATGATATAAAAAGGTAAGTACATAATTAACATAAAATAGAAAATTTGATACAATTAGCAAAAATTTTAAAATATTAGTTTGATTGAGATTTTACTATGGTGATAATTTTAAAAATAAAAATAAAATATTAATTTTCAAAATAATTAATTAATTTTAAAATAATTAATTTTAAAATAAAATAATTAATTAAAAAAATAATAAAAAAAATATTAATTTTAAAAATAAAAATAAAATATTAATTTAAAAAATTAATTTTTTGAGGCGGCCACAATTTTTTTTTAACCGGCCATGATTTTCGAGGCGGCCATGATTTTTTTTTAACCGAAATGGTTAATAATTAAAATAAAATAATTAATTTAAAAAATAAAAATAAAATAATCATTTTATAAGTTAATGATTAATTATTAATCATTAATTCTAAATATTTATTTTAATTTTATTATTTTAATTATTTTATTTTAAAATTAATATTTTATTTTTAAAATTAATTAATTATTTTCAAAATTAATATTTTATTTTATTTTTAAAATTAATTATTTTTAAAATTAATTATGTACTTACCTTTTTTATATCATTAAAATATATATTAGTATTAATTTTAAAATAAAAATAATTATTAAAAGAAAGGAAAGAGATAAGGAAAGAATACAAATAAAGAAAATAAATTAAAATATTTATTTTAATTTTATTATTATTTTAATTATTTTTTTCCACATAATTAATGATTTTTTATTTTTAATTTTTGTAGAAATTCATATAATGTTGTAATAGATCTCATTGATACAAAATTTTTGATATATTATTTGTATTATTTGGAAAATAGATAAAAGGAAAAGAAAAAAGCCACGAAGGATAACCAAGCTTCCTTCCGCCCAGTCAGCAAATACACGTAATATTTATTTTTTTTCAAAAAGTCACGTAGGATATTTTTAGACATTTGTTAGTCAAATTGGACGGAATGACTTGATTGTACATTTTTAAAAACCACAGTGGGTCAATTGAATATTTTTAAAGTACAGTGGCTAATTGCTTAAAACACGACAACCACAATGGAGTAAAAATGCTTTTTCCATCAGCGAGCAATACGCAGGAACGACTAGAAATTGCTCGAAGAAGTTTTGAAAAAAATCCCAACAGCTCAAAAGGAACCAATTACGGATTCTGGAGAGACGGTACTAATTTTAGTGGCTAAACAAGGGAAGAAATCAAATTTAATATTGAGTAGGGTAATGGGAATGATTCTTGATGATGCACTAACTCGGAGAGACGACATTGGGGAAACAACACTCCACACAGCTGCAAGGGTCAGCAATGTTGTTAGTGTTGGTGAACGAAATAAAATATAGGATTCAACTATCAAATAAAAGAAGGGCAGAAATTTGACTTATCGAATTAGAGTGAATTATGTTGAGCAGAGGCGTGCAGTACACTGTCTTTAAGTAGAAATTTTTCCCCTCGGAGAACTTTTCTCGGTGCTAAGGTCACTGACGAAATCCTACTCCAGGATTTAACGGCTCTTCACCCAACTAATCAACACTTGAAATAGTTGAATGATCTAGGAACAACTTATAATTTTCCCTACTCAAACTCAAAAATTGTACCATATATATATATATATATATATATATATATATATATATATATATGTTAGTTCCCAGAGAGCACAATAGATCTAGAAGGGGGGGTTGAATAGATCCTTTTTATTTTAAAATACTTTTCTGGTTTATATTATATTGTTCATAATTAACATATGACAAACATAAGAATCTTTTCAAGCACAGTGGAATAAGTAAAAGATCCCCTTCATTGATATATTCATAATCATACATACATTGCTCGTAGAGTAAGTTTAGTTGTAAGCAGTTAAAACATACATAACAGTTATAGCAGTTATAGTATATAATGTAAATGACATAATGTAAAAGACGCAAGGGGTTTTAAGTGGTTTAGATACTCAAGCTCCTAATCCACTCTTCTGCTTTCAACTAGCAGAATTTCCACTAAGGAAGGGCAGCACCCTGAATCACTAAGATTCCTTCAAGGCCAGGAGCCTTGGAACTCCTCTAGTTCCCTAGGAACTCTTTAAGCCCAGCAGACTTGGAACTTCGTTTAGTCCCTCAGGACAAGGACCCTTCTGGCCCTGCTTTGTTTAGTCCCTTCGGACAAGGACCCCTCAGGCCCTGACTTTGTTGAGTTGTTTGTTTGTTATTGTTGGAGTCTGTGCTGAGCTGCTAAGATGTCTTCATGCTCTGAACATCTTCTATACTTTGCAGCTTGGCTTGATCATCCTTGAAGTGCAACTCAGTGTTGCATGATGCTCAGCTTCTTTGGTTACTCAACCATTTTGGATGACCCCTTTGTGAACTACCTAGAAGATCCTTCTCCTTGGTACTTGATGGCTGCACATGATAGGCTTCCAAGACGACTGTAAGCTCTTCTGTTAGGTACTTAGAAGCTTTCTCATGCTTGACACCAAGATGGCATTTGTGATCTTCCTTCTTGCTACTTGATGCCTTCTCATGATGGACTTGCTAAGATGACTGTAGGCTCTTCTCTATTGTACTTAGAGTCTTCTCATGATGGACATCAAGATGACATAATGCTCTTCTTTCTCTCGATAGTTCAGAACACTCTTCATGTAGTAGAACTCTCACTTCTACATAGTAGAACTCACACTTCTATTTCTTTCTTTATCTGACTTTTGAGTGTTCTTGGTGGATCGTAGAGTGAGCCTTCGGACTCACTGTTTCACATGGTTTAGATCAGTCCACCTTCTCTCCAAACTCGGCAACTCCAGCAACCTTTGATCTTTGAAGCTCTTTCTCATTTATACTTCTTCCCAATCCTTCCGTTGGAAAGTAGCCGTTGAAGGCTATTCAAATCTCTTCACAGATCTCGAGTTACTTGAGGTAGACTGCTTGATGTGACATGTCATACTTTTTCTGACGCTGCAGTCTACTGTTTCACCTGCCCTGTCAGATGTATCACTTTAATTGTATTGGGTAGGTCGAAGACTTTATTACCTCTTTCTAATTTCTCGATCAGAGGTTGTCCTATTGCATCGATGCTTTCAATAAGCACTTGTCCAAATATTACCCTTCAGATTAAACCTTTGCCAATGCTTCAGTCTTCAGTTATTCGGACTCTACGATTCTGATGCACGTCTTCAAGGACTTGATCGTAGTGTCTTATTGAGTGTTGCTCATTGACTGGTAGAGTTAACACTACGATCTTAAAGAGTGTTGATTGGATCTTCAATGTAGAACATCTCTTCCTTGTATTGTGCAAAGGCTTCAATACTTTTATTCATTTCGATCGCTCTCGTAGACCGATGGCCTAATTCCTTGCTCTGGTCCCCTTCTGAATATCAAGACACTTCAGATTTGTGGCGTGTCTAGCTTGCTTTCTCCTTGTGATCTCCCGTTCACTTATCATCAATAAACTGACCCTACACTTAATCACTTTAGCCTTGCTCTTCAGAGATTGACCAATATCTTGGTTCACCTTCCATCAGTCCCTTGTTTGTTTGGCAAACACTACGATCTTGGTTGCTTCCGAGATCATTGTCTTTTGTTCACTTGATAGCTACTGCATTAGCTGACTTTCCTTAGTCAGCTTCTGAAGTCTTCTTTGGCTCTCTTTGTGGAAGACTTCATCACGAATGGCCTTACAACTCAATCTTGATGCTTATTGGGTTGGTGCTTAGATCTTTTGTTAGCCTGCATGCCATTCGTTGAGTGCTCTCTGGTTTCCTTGGATGTAGCTTGCAGCTTGAACCAAAGGCTTCGTTCCTTTGGATATTCTGGGAGTGCTCATTTGTTGAGATCAGTATATGCTCTATGATTACGCCTTCGCATCGTGTGAGCACTTTCGTTGAGGTCATAATTTCAAGACTCTACGATTCACCTTCTACTGGTGTGAGACACTACGATCCCGAGATCAGATCTTGACATTCTACGATTTCAACCTTGTGCTTGTTGTCTTCATCTGATCTTTCTTGATCACGACGATCTCGCATGTAATCAATAGACTCTACGAACTCAAAGTGTGATCTACGATCCTCGACTTGGCTTTGGCATCAAGAGAGACTCACGACTCGAGTGTAGTCTACGCTTTCGTCTTGGCTTCAAAGAATGACCCCATCGGCCAGCAGCGGTGTCTCTATAATTTCGAACACGACTTCCTCAAGACACTACGATCCCGAGGAAGCTCTACTCGATACACTATGATCCTTCTTCTTCCCCCGGCACTCTAATTTAACTCCGAGATCTATTATCTTCATACTCATATTTCGCCTCGATAGCTCTCGAGTTAACCTCGACTCACCTGGCAAACTACGACTTCAGTGCAAAGGCTTGGTTTCGATTTATCGCACTAGCCTATCTATTACATCATAAGATCAACCTAACAAGCTTGATCTTTCTATATTTATAGTCCTTGTACATCATTTCTTTTTAAGGACTTTACAAAGTCGCTTTTACTTATGTAGGATCAACCTAACATATTTGATCAATTCATTCTAAGTCCTTGTACATATATTTCTATTATCTATCAAAGGACTTTATACTTTTCTTAATGCAAGCATACTTGCATATTCATTCATATATATATATATATATATATCATAATCAAATCATATATTAAATAGAATATCATTCACATACTTATTCCTAATAATCTCCCCTATTTGATTATGATAAAACAATAAGTGCATATGCATGTTATGAATGAATCTTATATACAAATGAGCAAATCAGATTTCTAAAACAGATAATCGTGAATGTCATTTATATTGATATGGCAATTTATATATTCAGATATTCTACATCCTGGATCCAGAACATACCTAACAGGTTAGAGATATACCTCCTTGGCTCATGTATGTTTCCAAGATGCTTATTGATCAGCTACTCGACTGTTTGTTCTTCTTGCTCTTGCTCCCCTTCAGCATCTTTCTGATCATGCTCCCCCTCAGACTCTGAAATCTTGTTATCATCATCTTCTGGCTCCCCTTCAAATGATGACTTTTTATCTGCAGCTTCTTTCTTCTTCTTTGACTTCTTCTCCCTTAACCCCCTGCTCTTCCTTTGATGCCTCCTGCTCCTCTTCTTTCTATGCCTCTTTTTCTCCCCCTTTTTTTCATCAATCATTTGAGAGAGCTGCTCTATGTTGGACATAAGCTGCTCCATTAGGTAGGAGGAGTTGGAAACTTCAAACTTGAGTTCCTCGCCGCCCAAATTTCAAGTCAGACCGAGAAAGACCGCTGCTTTAAGTCGTCAATCTTGTCGAGAGAGGGCTTCGATCCGCGCTCTGCATTGGCCTTCTAAATTTATAGAGCTTTTCGATCTTGTATGGCCTTCTGATAGATGCTATCTCTCTCTTGGAGTATGAACGATATCTCAGCCATAACAGCTTGAATTGTATTTTGAAGAGAATCATCCCCTGCCATCGCCGCCTTCGTGATTCTTCAAGTGAGTAGAGATATCTTCCTACTTAGATCATCAGAACTCTTTTATAGTTCTTGCTCCAATGTAATTTGATCCTTTTGTTGGGCAAAGAAATGGTTGAGTATCGCTTTGACTCTACGATTTTCATCCTTAGACTGATTTTCAAAGGTCTGGAGAATCTGGATAATCGTTGAGTTCCAATCACTGGTTGAGGTTAAGGATGAGGGAATGTCTGATAGTAGTGCTTGAGCATAAGGAGGCTTCTGGTTTTGGGCTAGAACATCATCAGCAGTGGAGTGACTAGATTCTACGATCACCTCCTTTGTCATGTTCCTTCTCCCTTGAGAGTCCACTCTACGATCATAGGGGATGTAGAGATTTTTAGCATGACGATAGACCTTGAAGTGGGGTTAGTCTTTAATCAGTTTAGTGGCAAACTTCTTTACTCTTGGAAAGTTCTGAGCCACCAGTTCCATGCTTGGAAACTGCTTGTAACACCAACTGAAGTAGCTTCCATCTTTTTCAGTGTGGGCCTTGAGCCATGGTATCCACTGGAAGAACCATCTCATTAGCATTTTATCAGGATTGTAGAGGATTGTCGAGCAGTCTAGCTCCATGTTGTTTAAGTTTTTGACTATATCAAAGGTAGTCATTCTTACTACCTTGAGTTGCTCATTTCTATAGCTCACCCATCTCTCTGATGGAGCATCTGGTAAGTCATTTGAAACTTCCACTACGATCCTTCTACTAAATCTTGCAGGAGAGAGAACTGGATAATCTTCTTATTCGTCTGCTTCCTGAGGTGCAGAACCAGAATCTTCTTCAATCTCTTCTCTCTCGGAGCCTGAACTTTCTTGATCATTTTCAGCAGAGAATTCCTCTTGCTGCATTTCATTCTCAGAACCTTCTTCAGCAAGATCTTCTTCAGATTCATCTTCTTCATCATTTTCTCCCTGGGATACAGACTCATCATCACTCAATTCAATGATGGCATTTGATTGACCACTACTTCTTTTGGATGCAAACTTGGCTTGCAGTCTGTAGCTTTTCCTTCTTCTTAGAGGTTCAGGTTTGGGAGAGTCAGACTCTTCTTCTTCTTCAGACTCTGACTTCTCTGGTTCAGCAAACAGACTTCTTTGAGGTTCAGCACTGGCAGGAACAGACTCTTCTTCTGTCATCTCATCAGCTCTTGATTCAGCAAGGTGGCTATCTGGATTGGTGGGGGCAAGTTCTTCTTCTTCAGACACAACATTACTTGACCTATCATCTTGGGTCATTGGGGCAGTTGCATTTGGGGAAGCAATTTGGTTATCTTGGATTTCTTCTTTATCATCAAAGTGACTACTCTGAGAATTAGCCACCGGGCTTGCACATTTCTCTTCTTCAGCAGATACTGAATTTCCATACATTAATCCAGCTTCTTCTTCTTCATTGGATCGATCATGGGACTCAAGCCTTGACATCTGTTTTCTTCTTCTTTCACGATTTCTACGTCCTTTTCTTCAACAGAGGTATTATTTTGGGAAGCTGAGGCTGGTTTGTCTTCCACCTTAGCTCTTTTGTTGATAGGCCCTTGAAGCAGCCTATTGTTCTCCTCTTTGTTATGTCAACAGTTAGAGCTCTTTCTTCTTCAACTTTTTCTTTGATGGAGAGACTCCTTGGTGGGGCCTTGGCTTTCTTCTTATCACCAGCTTTCTTCAAACCTTTTGATTTCTTTCTGGCTGGTGTGATTTCTGCTGGTGCAGAGCCATCAGACTCAGAGCTCTCTGCCTCTTCTATTTTCCTCTTCTTTGTAGAGGCCCTACTGTTGCTCCCAGCTGTTAGCCTTTTGTTCTCCTTAGGGTTCTTCTTCCAGTTCACAAATAATTGTGGAGACATCAATTTGTGCACATTCAAAGTTTCTCCCTCATCATCCTTGATTTTCCTCCTAGCTTCTTCTTCAAGATAATACTCGCAGACCTTCCATGAAACACCTTGGTTGTGGGGTTTTCAAAGGACTTCTTCTTCTCAAATTTTATTTACCCACTGAGATCCGATAGAACAAGATAGCTCCAAAGTCGATTTGTTTCTTCGTAACTATCATTGATATTATTTTCAACTGTTGGTCAATCATCGTGCGGTCACGTAAGCAAAGTGTTCTTACACAAGATGCACTTTCCAACTATTTCAAAGAAGGAATTCATACTCTTTAGAAACTCCTTCTTCTTCATGTCTTTAAAACTAGGGTTTCTTTGGTACCCCATAACCTCCTTTCGCTTGTTCAAGATTGACATTATCAAGGTTCTTCAGCCCTTGGTTAGGAAAACCTAGGCATTGATTGAGGTCAGAAGATTTTAACTTCAGAGACTGACCTTTAACCTTGGTAGTAAGGGTTTCAGAGTTGATGGAGGCGTTTGAATAGAATTCTTTAACCAGATCGATGTAGACTCGAGTATTTGCCTCAAGGCATTATGAGAATCTAGCTTTCTTCACAAGCTCGAGAATATCCCTGAACTTCTTGTCGGATTTCTCAAACGATTTGATTCCAAGCTGAATGCCAGTGATTACTTGCCAGTTTTCCATTTTGAGTAGTTCTAAGAATGTGGGTATCTGATTTAGATATGTTTATAAGAGATGGCTGAGTGTAATTTGGTAAGGCTCTGGAGGGTTAACTGATTATGGCTCTTGTGAGGATTCTTGGGTTTGAAAATGGGAGGGAGAGAGGTTCGATAGCTTTTGGTAACTGTCTGCAGATTTGAAATGTCTTTAAGGCAGTTCCTTCTAACTCTGCATAATCAGTGATGTGTCAATCGTCCATTGGTTGCACAATGCCCAGTAATGAGCTGTAACTCCCCATAACTTTTTAGTTAGATGTTTCCTTTTAGAAGAGTAGTCATTTAAACAACGTGGCTCTGACCGTTGACCTTTTGATTCGTAGAGTAGCATGATAAGTCAGCTATGGACTCTACAATTCCCTTTATTGACTCAACGATCAACTTTTGAGAGATGCTACAGTGGATGGCTTTGTCTTTTCTCCTTACTTTGATGCAGCATAGTTCAATCACTGATGTATTCAAACTTATCTCCTTAACTTGAATAGTTTAGCAAATATCTCATTTTCCAAGCTCCTTGTGAACTGGATTACCCTTTGGTAGGACTACGATCGTCGAGTTGTATTCTATGATCGTTGAGGTTGTGTTACGATCGTTGAGGTAGCACTACGATCATTGAGGTCAGATCGCGATCATTTTAGTTCTCTTCAAACTCGACTTCACGATCGTTGATCGACTTGGTCCTTGAGATGAACTTGATCAAGCATTCCTTCCGGGTTAAGGTAGCTCAGGAAGGGGCAACCTCTTAGAGTGAGCTAAGGGTCAGGTTTTTCCCTGAGGCGCTTTCCAGATGGAATACTATAGCAGTGATTTGTAATGACATCTCATTCGACCTCTTCTGATTGGGAGGTCTTCTACCAGCTTTAGACAACTGCATTGCTGAAATCGTGGTGTCATCTTGCTTCTTACACTACGATCATATGTTTGATCGTAGGCACTTCACGATTATGGGTTGGGTGGCTGAAGGGTTATCAATAATATGTTTTGAGACGTTCCTACTGACTATGGATCTTCATTTGGTTCATCAGCCACAAAGTTGTGGGACTCTGTAGCTGATACAACTTTTCATAGTATATCTCAGTGTTGTTGTTCCTTAACAGATCACTGCTCCTCCGTTATTGACACTGTCTTTCCAGATAGATGTGATTCCCTCTTCTTCAGGTTCATTTGAAGGCAGCCTTACATATCTTCTTCTGACTGGAATCTCCATCATCATTCGGATTTCCTTGTATCATAGAGATGAGTATTTTCAGGACTGATCACTCTACGATTATATGATAGAACTACGAACGTAGTCTTCTTTGACAGTTGTGTTTGTGAAGTTCTGCTCTTGCAATAAGTTCCTCTTGAATGATGCTCGATAATCTTCTATTGTGAACTTCCTTGAGGATTCTTCCCATATAGCATTCTTGACTGTTTTTTGAGCACATAAGACCTTTTCCTTCTTTGGCTGAATGGCTTGCTTCCATATACAAATTAGCAGCCATGTGAGCTCCATTCTGGTTAGCTCAGAGGGTCTTCAAGGATGTGCTTGGACAGATAGGAACTCTATCGTAATCATCTCTCGAATTGTCCTTAGCCTTCATTGGTCGAGTCTTCGATCAAGTCTTCGCTTCATCATTCCTTAGTGTGGTCGACCGACCAAGTACCGCAGCAGTTTAAATATATTTCTATTTTTGGTACCCATAGTTAAATGGGTCCTGCTAGGTTAGTTTTCTAAACCCCTTTCTTCTTATTTGGATAATCATCATATTTATCACTAACAGACATATTCATGCATGCAACTATCTTATGATAATACATTTTGAGATGCATGATGGTGAGTGTGTGTGGGATTTGGCATCTAATAACATACTCTCTATTTATGATGGTTTCATCATTCACTGGGTTATGTTCACAATACTTAAGTGTTCACATAGTGAGAATCAACTCTACGATTTAGGAGTATCTAGTTGATTCATTGAGGTGATTAGTTTCTGCGAATCAGCAAGATCCTCTTGCAAAACTGATCATGCTCTGTGTGTTGTCAAACACTTCGAACATAGGCTTGTACGTACATACTAACCCATCAGAAAGATTACTTCACATAAAGTTCATTAGGCTTCTGTGATGCTCTTACGACCCATTTCAGATTTCCTTCAAGATGTCATCTTCAACCTAAAACTTGGATGGAGAGAAAGTTTATAGTCATTTGAGTTTCCATCCTCAAAGTTACTTTCTCTCTTCACCTTTTAGGTAGATTATGACTTCGATGTAATATTGTTATAGTTCATAAGAAGATGCAATTATGATGTATATACATTTTTAATAGTGAGGAACCGTACTTTTTTACCGCTGCCATTAAACAATCATTTACCTTAGATATACCGAGTTTAGGTATTGATGAGCATAGCTTTACTTTTGCTCCTCGATAACTTATTGCTTTTGCTTGGCCTTTTAATCAATCAAGAGTGGTCTTGAAGATATAGGCCAAGAGAATCTCAAAGATTAAGATCTTTCGACATCCTTTAGTCGATGAGTTTGCACCAATTTGTTGGTTGGCTGCATAAGTTTGAGAAGATCTTCTTTCTTCTCTCGATAATCATTTCTTAGCATGTATGGCTTCTTCATCTTTTCGACCTGGTGGGTGCTTGAATCTTTGACATTGACGTCTCTCGAGTGTTCTCGCTCGGTCTTAGGACTACAAGATCGATCGCAGCTAGGATTGGTCTTGTTGATGTATCAATAGAGACCATGGACCAATCTGAGCAGCTTCAGGTGTATATACACATTTAACCTATACACAATATTTCCAACACGTGAGCTCATCTGCATAAAACAAGTTACTTACAACTAAACTAAGTTTAGAACAATGTTAGTGCCTGAGATCAAACTCAAAGTGATTAGCTTTTGAATATAGCATGAGAACCTGCTCTGATACCAATTGTTAGTTCCCAGAGGGCACAATAGATCTAGAAGGGGGTTGAATAGATCCTTTTATTTCAAATACTTTTTCTCGTTTATATTATATTGTTCATAATTAACATACGACAAACGGGTTTAGAATAAGTAAAAGCGATATATTCATAAATACATACACATCAGAGAATAAGTTTAGTTGTAAGCGCTTAAAACATACATAGAAGCTTATAGCTTATAAGACATAATATAAATGACATAATGTAAAAGACACAAGGGGTTTTAAGTGGTTCAGAGACTCAAGCTCCTAATCCACTCTTCTGGCTTTCAACTAGCGAGAATTTCCACTAAGGAAGGGCAAACCTCAATCACTAAGATTCCTTCAAGGCCGCCAACCTTGGAACTCCTCTAGTTCCCTAGAACTCTTCAAGCCCAAAGCAGTATGGAACTTCGCTTAGTCCTCGTGACAAGACCCTTTCGCCCCGCTTTGTTTAGTCCTTCTGACAAGGACCCCTCGTGCCTCTGGCTTTGTTGAGTTATTTGTTTATTGTTGTTGAGTCGGTCTTTGAGTCGCTAAGATGTCTTCATGCTCTGAACATCTTCTATACTTAGCAGCTTGGCTTAATCATCCTTGAAGTGCAGCTCAGTGTTGCATGATGCTCAGCTTCTTTGGTTACTCAACCACTTCGGATGACCCCTTTGTGAACTTCCTAGAAGATCCTTCTCCTTGGTACTTGATGGTTGCACATGATAGGCTTCCAAGATGACTGTAAGCTCTTCTGTTAGGTACTTAGAAGCTTTCTCATGCTTAACACCAATTTGGTATTTGTGATCTTCCTTCTTGCTACTTGATTCCTTCTCATGATGGACTTGCTAAGATGACTGTAGGCTCTTCTCTATTGTACTTAGAGTCTTCCCATGATGGACATTAAGATGACATAATGCTCTTCTTTCTATCGGTAGTTCAGAACACTCTTCATGTAGTAGAACTCTCACTTCTACATAGTAGAACTCACACTTCTACTTCTTTCTTTATCTGACTTCTGAGTGTTCTTGGTGGATCGTAGAATGAGCCTTCGGACTCACTGTTTCACATTGTTTAGATCAGTCCACCTTCTTTCCAAACTCGACAACTCTAGTAACCTTTGATCTTTGAAGCTCTTTCTCATTTATACTTCTTCCCAAACCTTCCGTTGGAAAGTAGTCATTAAAGGCTATTCAAATCTCTTCACAGATCTCGAGTTGCTTGAGGTAGACTACTTGATGTGACATGTCATACTTTTTTCGATGCTATAGCTTCATCGCTTTATCCGCCTGTCAGATGTATCACTTTAATTGTCTTGGGCAGGTCGAAGACTTTATTACCTCTTTCTGATTTCTCGATCAGAGGTTGTCCTATTGCATCGATGCTCTCAATAAGAACTTGTCCGAATATTACCCTTCAGATTGAACCTTTACAATGCTTCAGTCTTCAGTTATTCGGACTCTACGATTCTGATGCACGTCTTCAAGGACTTGATCGAAGTGTCTTGTTGAGTGTTGCTCATTGACTGGTAGAGTTAACACTACGATCTCAAAGAGTGTTGATTGGATCTTCAATGTAGAACATCTCTTCTCAGTATTGCAAGTGCTTCAATACTTCGCTTCATTTTCGATCGCTCTCGAGACTTATGGCCTAATTCCTTGCTTCTCGTCCCCTCTCAATATCAAGACACTTGATTTGTGGGCGCCCAAATTGCTTGCTTTCTCCTTGTGATCTCCCGTTCACTTATCATCAATAAACTGACCCTACACTTAATCACTTTAGCCTTGCTCTTCAGAGGTTGACCAGTATCTCGGTTCACCTTCCATCAGTCCCTTATTTGTTTGGCAAACACTAAGATCTTGGTTGCTTCCGAGATCGTTGTCTCTTGTTCACTTGATAGCTACTGCATTAGCTGACTTTCCTTAGTCAGCTTCTGAAGTCTTCTTTGGCTCTCTTTGTGGAAGACTTCATCATGAATGGCCTTACAACTCAATCTTGATGCTTATTGCATTGGTGCTTAGATCTTATGTTAGCCTGCATGCCATTCATTGAGTGCTCTCTGGTTTCCTTGGATGTAGCTTGCAGCTTGAACCAGAGGCTTTGTTCCTTTGGATATTCTGGGAGTGCTCATTTGTTGAGAACTGTATATGCTCTACGATTCTTCCTTGGCACTATGAGCACTTTTTTTAAGGTCGTAGTTCTGCACTCTACAATTCAGCTTCGGCTAGTGCAAACACTACGATCCCGAGATCAGATCTTGACACTCTACGATTTCTGCCTTATGCTTGTTGTCTTCATCTGATCTTGCTTGACTACGATCTCTGCATGTAATCAATAGACTCTACGAACTCAGAGTGTGATCTATGATCCTCGACTTGGCTTTGCATCGCAGAGACTCTACGAACTGAAAGTGTAGTCTACGTTTCATGTCTTGCCTTCTTGCAGATGACCCGGCTTTACTCGAGACGTGTCGCCTCTCACGATTCCGAACACGACTTCCTCAAAGACACTACGATCCCGAGGAAAACTCTACCGATACACTACGATCCTTCTTTGTTTCCCGGCGCTCATTTAACTTTGAGATCTACTATCTTTCATACTCCTATTCTACCTCGATAGCTCTCGAATTAACCTTGACTCACCGGCGCATCACGACTTAGGTGCAATGCTCTCGATGATCGACTAGCCTATCTATTACATCATAAGATCAACCTAACAAGCTTGATCTTTCTATATTTATAGTCCTTGTACATCATTTCTTTTGAAGGACTTTACAAAGCTGTTTTACTTATGTAGGATCAACCTAACATATTTGATCAATTCATTCTAAGTCCTTGTACATATATTTCTATTATCTATCAAAGGACTTTTATGTTTTTCTTAATGCAAGCATACTTGCATATTCATTCATATATATATATATATATATATATATATATATATATATATATATATATATCATAATCAAATCATATATTAAATAGGAATATCATTCACATGATTATTCCTATAATATATATATATTAGCACCAAGTACAGGATTTATATATATACTATATGAAAGCACTATTTCCTTTTCTAATTGCTAAAGATGATATTCCTAGATGATAGCCTTTCCTCTCCTTTATATAATAAAAGAAGGCAACGGTAAAAAATTTCCAACAATCATAAAATAGAAAGCAACGGTAAAAAAAAGTTCAATAATCATAAAATTTATATCCTCCAACAGTCATAAAATTAATATATATTGAACAATAAATCTCCATAAATTTATTAATTATAACTCATTTAATTTACACATTAAACTCTTTTAATGGTACATCATCAAAATTTATGAATATATTTATTTTTATTTAACTTTGAAATATATTATTTTGTATAAAATACAACAATCCCCCATATATTATAATGTAAAATATGAAAATTAGATAAAAGAATAAGGAATATAAGAATGCAGGCATTAACACTGGTGTTTTTTGGATTATGAACCAATGTATAGAGTAAATAGGACTTAATTCACAGAAATTTGGTGAAATAAAATTTTCTATGAACCTTTTTCCTTATTATGAATCAGTAATCATATTACTCACATTACAAACTTTAATAGAAGTTGTTCTACGCGATTTGGCACATTTTGGCCTTGCGCCATACCTAGAATTCATGAGCGCTCTAGAAAACCTGTCTTATTTTCATATGAGGTGGCCTCACCTCTACACTCATATATGTGTTTCCATCAAATGTGTTCTACAGTTAAACACATAACCCAATAGGACTATGAAAAATATTAAGAGTATATAACTCAGCCTCTAACACTATAGAATTACACTATCCTACATTATATGGATGAACTCAAATATGTATAAAATGGATAGTGTCTCAACCAATCATGTGAGACCCCAAATTTTATGAATAAAGATTTAAATTTCTCAAAATATATTTTTTAAATATTATGGTGTGGATTTGATATAATGTTATAGTTGTGGGTAATATTTATAAATTTTGCAAAGTAAGAAAGTTGTTATATAATATTCGATTGGTGGGGAATATTCATTTTAACAGGGAATATTCGTACGACGGCACAATCATTGGTGGACCCCACAACGGATGTATTGTCGTAGTAAGAAAACCACAGAATTATCTTTTTATAACGACGAAAGTTTTACCGTTTAAACTGTTGAACTACCCGGTAGTAAAAGTACAGTAATGCGCGTGGTTGCATGGTAGCACACAGTATTGATTATTGATGCTTACATAAAAAGTCACTCAGTTATACTTAATTATTACTACAGAAATTGCTGCATCATATCTCTCATATTGTTGATTCAATTATTGTCACAGTATTATCTGTATAATATGTTATATTATTAAATCAATAATTGAGGCGGCAAAGTTATTCATATTATTATTTGCAATATTGACAATGTCTAGAAGTTCTGTCAAGGAGATGTTTGGTCACCTAATTGCGCGCCAATAAGGAGAAATCCTTATCGGAAAGCCCCATCTTTCCTGGGAACGACCTGGTTGTTAAATATTGTGAGTTATAATATTAATGATGAATAAGTTCGTGTTGATTAAAGATGAAATTGATAGTTCCATTGTGTTGGAATTATTAGTGTTAGTGAAAATCGACATTTATTTCGATAATAATTGATGACTGGAGGTTATATTGACCAATCGAGTAATTAACCGGATAAATGAGCAATTAATTTCTATTGATTCATATGATTATAATTATTTGTTCACATGTGTGTACTATTGATTCACATTCTTGTACTATTAGGGGTGGTGGTGCAAGATTGATAATACTTGCATGATTAAGTTAAAAATGGAGGTATAGATGGAGGTACTATACTGTAATTCGTATTTTCACATGTCTAGAACTATTGATTCACATGATTTACTATTGATTCACATTATTTACTATTAGGGGAGGTGGTGCAAGTTTAATAATACGTGCAGGACTAAATTAAAAATAAAGAAAAGGAGGAAGGTATTATACTATAATATTCTAAGCCCCAAAAAGTGCAATTATCGAAACTATATTTTCCTATAAATAGAAGCTCATTCTTCCTTCATTTCTCACCAATTCACTAAAGCTATAGAGCAATTATTATAGAGAGAAATTATAGAGAGAAAGAAGAAGAGAAGTTTGATACCTCACTATTCCAGTATTCAGTCTTCTTTTGAGGTAAAGGGTATTATTTCTTTCGTATTCATGAAGAGAGCTTTCATTATTCCATTCTTTTTATTATTATGTTGGAATAACTGAATAACACATACATGGGCAATCGCATACATGGTGAAATTCTTACATTATTCCATTCATTATTATTATTATGTTGGAATAACACATACATGCGAAATCATAGTATACGTGGTGAAATTCTTCTATTATTCAATTCTTTATTATTACATTGGAATATCGTCATGCGTGCGGATTACGCATGACTGGTTCCATTCTTTATTATTACTGTTGGAATATCATATGCATGCGTATTATGCGCATGACACTGGTTCCATTATTTATTATTACGTTGGAATAACTCGTCATGTCTTGATTCATCGCATGTACTCATTGAATTCTTATGTTGTTTTTCATTCTTTATTATTACGTTAGAATAACATATACATGTGGATAATCGCATGCATGGTGAATGATCCTTCGTATTCATTCTTTATTAAATTGTGGAAATGATCTCATCTACATGGATTACTGCATGTAATGGTGAAAATCCATTTGCGATTTCAGTATATTCTATTATACTCGTATGAGATATTATTTCTTTTGTACTCGTCATGAAATATTATTTTATTTGTTATTTTATTTACGAGTTACTATTCACGGGTTACTATTCCATCGGTTACTATTCACTCTAGTATTATTCACTCGGGTATTCGGGGCACTTTTCGTGCTTTAGTAATCGCATCATCACTGAGTTACTATTCATGGGTTACTATTCACCCAAATTACTATTCATCCAAATATTATTCACTCGGGTATTTGGGGTACTTTTCATGTTTGGGTACTATTCATTTAAGTATTATTCTCAAGTACTATTTACTTGGTACTATTTAATTCGAAAAATACATTTCTTATCATCCAAATTATTTTGGTACATGAATATTATTCTTGAATTTTACTCTACAAAGCGATGATCGTGTTAACAATTTGGGCGTTATTGATTTTCGGATAAATTAAATTATAAATCTTTAAAATTTATCCTTGAACTTGTTTTATTGAATTATTATGTCATTGTCATCATCCTCATGCTTATATTGTGATGAAAGTCATCTTTGGCTTACGTGCAGAGATGGACTTGGTATGATTATGACCAAGGATTATTCGGTATAATCATGACCGTAATGTGACGAATGATGTGGTGAAAGTCCTCATTGGCCTGTAGTTCATTGATGGACAATTGCTGGTATGATTATGACCAAGGATTATTCAGTATAATCATGACCATTGATGATTACATGAATATCCTTGGTCGTGGTGCAGGGATGATTTGATTTTATTTATTAAGTTGAGTATTAGTGATAAAGTT
Organism: Panax quinquefolius; assembly: GCA_020205615.1. Classification (NCBI taxonomy): domain Eukaryota; kingdom Viridiplantae; phylum Streptophyta; class Magnoliopsida; order Apiales; family Araliaceae; genus Panax; species Panax quinquefolius. Next base: position 53,853,203 of record CM035165.1, read on the forward strand.
GATGAAAAACTTTTTACATCATAGAAGATAGTAGATTTTATGCCCTACTTGACTCTTCTAATGGATTTCTTATTCCGCTGCAGTTGTTGATCTAAAACTTGTTATCTATTATATTCTATCAGTTGTTATACTGTTGAAGGCTAAGGATAATTTATTCTGCATTATCTTAGTCATAATATTTCTTACTGGGCAAGTTGAGCTCACCCTTTCTTTTTCCTTTGTTCTCTTGTGAAATGAGAATATAGTTGGGACGAGTCGGGGAATGGATTGACGGTCCAGATGATTGTTTTAGTAGTCCTCACTATTCTATGAAATAGTGTGACAATAAATGTAATGATGACTCTATTTGAGAGTGGATATTATCTAGAATGCAATATTCTTGTTTAAACTCTCAGCTATGTTTTGTCGTATTTTGCACGACAGTTGTATAATTAAGTTTGTATTTGATTTAAGTACCATGTATTTGGTGACTCAAGATGGGTGATGTATACCTATTTTGGGGGCGTCACAGTTGGTATCAAAGCTTAGGGATATGATCCCTGACTGAGATGTGAGACAAGAACTAGGAGGGGAGAGACGGGAAATTCCTTCGCTAGTATGACCTACCTAAGTTTACTTGTTATTTAATTGGTCGGTCATAGTATAGGGATAATATGTGACATGTTAATTAACCCTTGTTTTGTGGCAGTGTTTGAAAATGGCAGCTGAAAATGTTAACAATGGAGTGAATGAGATCGTTGAGACACCTTTAATCACTAATCAAGTTAATGTGACGTCAGACGAAGAAGAAATTAGAGATATCTACGTGGTGAGTGAAGAACTAATAGTTGCACCCAAGCTAGTTGCAGAGGTAGCAGCCGAGAGTAAGGAAGAAGAGGAACCTGAGGATAATTTATTAGAAGAATTTTATGATCGAAGTTTAGAATTACAAAATCGTATTCATGAGTTAGAAGAGCAGGCTGAAAAATGGTAGGCGGTCGTGGAACAAAGAGATGTAACAATTCAAAATTGTGTTACCCGATGTGCGATGCTTGAACAGAAGCACTCTTTGGCAGAGTATAAGATATTAGAGCTGAAATCTGAGAATGTTATGATCAAAGTTCTGATGAAAGAAGAAGCAACTAAATGAATGAGAATAGATGATGCATGGGTAAAAGCCGCATGACGCGTAGATATTGTAGAAAAAGGCGTCCGATCTAATAAGGCCAAAATAGATGAAATAGATTTCGCTTTTTGGACAACAATTGGGAGAATCCAGCATCGAATTCGGAATTACCCTATGCAGAGCGGTTAACCCCAATTCGATATGGATCGGAGAGTAATGATTTGAATCATGGATCAGGAATGTGACAAAGCAATTAAGGGTGGAATGTACTCTATAGCAAAGTTAAGTCCAACTGGGATGGTGACGCCAAAGGATGTCCCAGACAAGTCAAATCCGGTAGTTTAAGTGAGAGCGTTTGTCGAGAAACCCGAACGAAGTTATTACGGGTAAGTTAATTATAAACTCTTGCGAAGTCTATACCTTATTCGATACCAGTTCTACCCACTCTTTTATTTCTCCTACTTGCGCTCAATGTTTAAATTTGACTCTGGAGAAATTAGACTTTGATTTATCTGTTGAAACTCCATTGGGAGAAACCTTCGTTACCTCCATTATTTATAAATCTTGTTTGATTCAAATCAACACTTTCACATTACCTGTCGATCTTATCTCTTCGAAAATAGTTGCCTTTGATGTGATTTTAGGAATCGATTGGTTAATTACTTATCATGATTTTCGCAAGGTTGTTAGCTTTCATATTCCTAACCAACCTGTTATGCAAATTCAAGAAACCAAACCACTAAAGTTAGTCATTGTCATAACAAGCCATAAGTAAAGAGCACCGAGCCTTTCGCTGGTGACTTCCAAGTCTTAGAATGCACCGAAGCCAGACTTTCCATAGGCGACGCTGTGAATGACGATGGCAAGTTGATAGGTGTCAATGTGACGTGTTATCCAAGTCGTGGGATGAGAGTCACAGTTTTGAATGACATTTCTATTTTTAATAAATTTCCTGACGTATTCTTGAAGACTTCCTAGCCTACCCCAGAGCGTGAAATCGAATTTTGTATTAACCCCAGTAAAAAACCCATTTCTAAAACCCTCAAATATTTCTTCAACTAAAATGAACGTAACATGTGCCAAAGACGTTGGCTCGAGCTGTTGAAGATTACGACCATACCATTCAATATCATCGTGGAAGAGCGAATGTGGTAGCTGATGCGTGGAGTAGAAGATCGTATGCGTTTATGAGTGCGATGTTGTTAACATAAAAACCCATTTCATATAACTTATAAATGATGAAGATAGAGTTAAAGACTCTAGGGATCCACGTGAAGATAACGAATATACGAGTAGAATCGACTTTAATCGATAAAGTTAAAGTTGTGCAAGCTACATACTCAGAGCTGGTGAATGTGAAGAAGAAGGTTCAAGAGGGCGTTATTCTAGAAGCAAGAATCGATGAAGAGAGGAAATTTCAACCCTCGATTTAATTGGCCCATTTGAAATCCTTGATCGAGTAGGAACTATGGCCTATAGACTCGTTTTCCGCCAAGTATGTCGCGTGTTCATAATGTTTTTCACGTATCAATGTTACGTAAATATGTGGATGACCCGAACCACGTTATTAAATTAGAACTAGACGAGATAGCAGAAGAGTTAACGTATGAGGAGATACGTGTTAAAATCGTGGATAAGAAGGATTGTATTCAACACTCAAAGGTTATACCTCAAGAGTTAGAATCTGAAATGAAGTCAAGGTATCCTCATCTCTTCGGCATACCAGGTACGTACGTAAATTTCGAGGGTGAAATTTCATAAGGAGGGGAGATTGTGAGATCCCAAATTTTATGAATAAAGATTTAAATTTCTCGAAATATTTTTTTTAAATATTATGGTGTGGATTTGATATAATGTTATAGTTGTGGGTAATATTTATAAATTTTGCAAAGTAAGCAAGTTGTTATATAATATTCGATTGGTCAGGAAATATTCGTTTTAACAAGGAATATTCGTACGACGGCACAATCATTGGTGGACCCCACAACGGATGTATTGTCGTAGTAAGAAAACCACAAAATTATCTTTTTATAACGGTGAAAGTTTTACCGTTAAAACTGTTGAACTACCCGGTAGTAAAAGTATAGTACTACGCATGGTTGCATAGTAGCACACAGTATTGATTATTGATGCTTACGTAAAAAGTCGCTCAGTTATACTCAATTATTGCTACAATAATTGCTGCATCATATCTCTCATATTGTTGATTCAATTATTATCATAGTATCATCTGTATAATATGTTATATTATTAAATCAATAATTGAGGCGGCAAAGTTATTCATATTATTATTTACAATATTGACAATGTCTAGAAGTTCTGTCAAGGAGTGGTTTGGTCACCTAATTGCGCGCCAATAAGGAGAAATCCTTATCGAAAAGCCCCCTCTTTCCTGGGAACAACTTGGTTGTTAAATATTATGAGTTATAATATTAATGATGAATAAGTTCGTGTTGATTAAAAATGAAATTGATAGTTCCATTCTGTTGGAATTATTAGTGTTAGTGAAAATCGACATTTATTTTGATAATAATTGATGATTGGAGGTTATATTGACCAATCGGGTAATTAACCGGATAAATGAGCAATTAATTGCTATTGATTCACATGATTATAACTATTTGTTCACATGTGTGTACTATTGATTCACATTCATTTACTATTAGGGGAGTTGGTCCAAGATTGATAATACTTGCATGATTAAGTTAAAAATGGAGGTATAGATGAAGGTACTATACTGTAATTATTTTTTTCACATGTTTAGAACTATTGAGTCACATGATTTACTATTAATTCACATGATTTACTATTAGGGGAGGTGGTGCAAGTTTGATAATACTTGCAGGACTGAATTAAAAATGAAGAAAAAGAGGAAGGTATTATAGTGTAATATTTCGAGCCCCAAAACGTGCAATTATCGAAACTATATTTTCCTATAAATAGAAGCTCATTCTTCCTTCATTTCTCACCAATTCACTAAAGCTATAGGACAATTATTATAGAGAGAAAGAGAAGAAGAAGAAGAGTCTCACTACCTACCTCCTTTATTTCGAGTATCAATCTTCTTTTTGAGGTAAGGGGTATTATTTCTTTGGTATTCCTGAAGAGAGCTTCTATTATTCCATTCTTTATTATTATGTTAGAATAACTTGTCTATGCAAAGTACCGCATACATGGTGAAATTCTTCTGTTATTCCATTCTTTATTATTATGTTGGAATAACTTTTGCACATAAATCTACCGCATACGTGGTGAAATTCTTTTGTTATTCCATTCTTTATTATTCTATTGAAATATCGTATGTCTGTGTGGATTACGCATGACTGGATCCATTCTTTATTATTACATTGGAATATATCACATGCGTGTGTATTACATACTTGACTGGTTCCATTATTTATTATTCATTGGAATAACTTTCTGCATGCATGCGATCTACATCGCATGCACGATGAATTCTTTCTTTGTTATTCCATTCTTTATTATTCTATTGGAATAACATACATGTGGATTACTGCGTGATGCATGGTGAATGATCCTTCGTATTCATTCTTTATTAAATTGTGAAATGATCATTTACGTGGATTACTGCGATAGTGGTTAAAATCCATTTATAGTTTTGTATATTCTATTATACTCGTATGAGATATCATTTTTTTTTGTATAAGTCATGAAATATTATTTTATTTGGTATTTTATTTACGAATTACTATTCACAGGTTACTATTCACCCGGTTACTATTCACTCTAGTATTATTCACTCAGGTATTCGGGACACTTTTCGTGTCAGAGTACTATTCACGAGTTACTATTCACGGGTTACTATTCACCCAAATATTATTCACTCGGGTATTTGGGGTACTTTTCATGTCGGGGTACTATTCACGAGGTACTATTCCCGAAGTACTATTCACGGGGTACTATTTACCCGAAAAATATATTTCTTTTTTGTCCAAATTATTTTTGGTACATGAATATTATTCTTGAATTTTACTCTACAAAGCAGTATCATGTTGACAATTTGGACGTTATTGATTTTTGGATAAATTAAATTATAAATCTTTAAAATTTATCCTTGAACTTGTTTTATTGAATTATTATGTCATTGTCATCATCCTCATGCTTATATTGTGATGAAAGTCATCTTTGGCATACGTGCAAAGATGGACTTGGTATGATTATAACCAGGGATTATTCGGTATAATCATGACCGTAATGTGACGAATGATGTGGTGAAAGTCCTCATTGGCCTGTAGTTCATTGATGGATAGTTGCTGGTATGATTATGACCAAGGATTATTCAGTATAATCATGACCATTGATGATTACATGAATATCATTGGCCGTGGTGCAGGGATGATTTGATTTTATTTAATAAGCTGAGTCTCAGCGATAAAGTTGATGAAAAACTTTTTAAATCATAGAAGATAGTAGATTTTATGCCCTACTTAACTCTTTTAATGGATTGCTTATTTCATTATAGGTTGTTGATCTAAAACTTGTTGTCTATTATATTCTATCGGTTGTTATCTTGTTGAAGGCTAAGGATAATTTATTACGCATTATCTTAGTCATAATATTTTTCTTCTTGGGCTAGTTGAGCTCACCTTTTTTTCTTTATTCTCTTTGAAATGAGAATATATTGGGGACGAGTCTGGGAGCGGATTGATGATCGAGATGATTTTTTAGTAGTCCCACTATTCTGTGAAATAGTGTGACAATAAATGTAATGAGGACTTTATTTGAGAGTGGATATTGTCTAGAAGGCAATATTCTTGTTTAAACTCTCAGCTATGTTTTGTCGTATTTTGCATGACAGTTGTATAATTAAGTTTGTATTTGATTTATGTACCATGTATTTGGCGACTCAAGATGGGTGATGTATACCTTTTTTGGGGGCGTCACAAATCAACCAATGACTTGTTGTTACCCATATGAACCTAATTCCTGGGATTACCATTCATATAGGTTAGGTTACCATCACTGTTGATTTCTATAATAGACAGTAGTCCCATCCCCCTCGATGTATTGCTCACTTGCCTCTTGCTTAGTGGTTTTGTCAGAGGATCCGCAAGATTTAACTCTGATCTTACAAAGTTAAGGGATATAATCCCATCACATAACAGCTGTCTCACAATATTATGTCTTAGGCGTATATTGTAAGACCCCGAATTTTATGAAATAAAAGTATTTAATTTTTCTTATAATTACGATTCAGTAAATGGTTAAATTGATAAAAAGTTAAAGTTAAGGGTGATATAAGAATTTTTTTTTCAACATACGCAAGTAGTTATAAAATATTCATTGTTGTCGAGGAATATTCGTTTGGTCGTGGAATATTCTTTCTGTCGAGGAATATTCGTACTACGGCGCAGCCATTTGTGGGCCCCATAACAGAATAACTGTCGGATGAAGAAAAAGACAAATTTGAGTTTTTACAAATAACGGCGTAATCGTTACCGTTAACACTGTTGGAATACCCGGTGGATAAAGTAAAGTAATACGCGTTGTTGCACAGTAGCACACTGTATTGTACAATATTTTTGAATTATTGATTCTTACGTAAGAAGGCACTACTCAATAATTGTTACAGTAATTACTGTTCAATATTTTATTTTATTGATTCAATAATTGCTACGTTAAAATTTTATATTATTATTGTTCAATAATTGTCACTGCACAGTATTTTTCATTATCAGATCAATAATTCATATTATTCGAATAATATTATTAAATAGCATTATTGGCAATGTCTAGAAAGTTACATCAAGGAGAGGTTTGGTCACCTAATTCTTGGCGCCGATGAAGGAGAAATCCTTATCGGAAAGCCCCTCTTTCTGTGAAGCGCTGGTTGTCATTATTGTGATTACGTAATATTATTTGTGAATAATTAATTATTGATTTATATGATAAGGAAATATTTATTTGATGTGGATATAAATGATGGATTTATTTATGTGGTTATAAATGAAGGAATTAATGATGAGGTGTTTTATCAGTATTTTATCGAAACGGAGAACAAAATATGGGATTTTCAGAAAAATTAGTTTATTACTTGATTTTGTAAAATCCATAACTCTTTGTGTATAATGATTTAGGAGATGAGACATATATCAAAAGAAAGCCCTGGAAGTAACCTAACCTTAGAATTTGGAATCACCCAAAAATTCTTTGTGGATATTTCGTGGTGAATTTTTGAATGAAACTGGTCCGAAGGATTTATAATCCGATAATCAGTGTTCTTGAGATATATTGCGTGAGTTATAATTTTTGATCCGACCGTTGGATCGTTGTAATTTTTGGATATGTTATACATATATGAGTTGAGTATATGTCCACAAATTTTGAACCGTTAAAAATTAATGTATGTTTTGTTATGAATTTTAAGAGGTGACTGATTCAGAAATTATTTTTATAAATGTTTTGAGTGGAGAATTCTAGAAGGTGGGCCCCACTTTTTGGTTGGTGTAAGAGAGCATGTGCTAGAATTCTTGGTTCAAGCATGGAGGCTGGTCATGGTTGGTGCGTAGAAAGAAGATAAATAATAATAATATTTTATTATTTTAGTCTCCTTTGGCGTTCTAGCATTTTCCTATAAATAGGGTGCTTAGTTAGAATTGAAAAACACACCAGAAACAAGTTTTCTCTCTCTATATTGTCGAGCATATTCCAGTAAGTATTTAGATACTTTTAGAGTTGCTATTCAGTGTAAGTTTCCTTCTGCTTTTCAATTAGATATTCAAATCGTAAATCTTTGCTCTTTTGAGGTAAGGGATTTTAAGGGTTATTATGTTTTTCAGTTCGTACTTCTTCCGACCTTCAGAAAATTCTGGAAAAAATTGAAACAATATTTTGATGCGTTTTATTGATTGTGTCCAAAAATGGTGATTTTTGGATGTATAGATTAAGAGTTATGAATTTTATGAGAAAAGACTATTTTAAAAGCAACCGCTTATAACTCCTTGTGGTTATCTCCAAAATTGATGAAATTTTTATTGGAAGTATATCTATATAATATCAGTATACTCTGTGAATTTCAGAATTTTTGGATAAAAGTACAATTTATGATAAATGTCTAAATATTCGGTGGTTTTGGCCATATGAAAAATAGTAAATGAATTTTAAAAATTCTGAGAAAAATATATGTTCAATATGGGACTATATTCTGCTACATCCCAGAAAAGAATTATTTTTGGAACTGATTTGGTATTTTTCATAAAAATAGACTAGTTATGAGTAAATGAATTAAATATGTTATGTGAAGTAAGAAAATTGGAAAATAGGATTTTATGGCTTGAGAATCCTATATGAGGTATATGCAGATTTTTGATGAGGGTTTTGGTTATTGATGATAAAATCTTATGAGTTTGGCATTTTAGGATGATTAAATGCATTATTTAGTAAAGTGTAAACGATTAAAATAAATTATTTATAAGTTTAAGAAATTTTATTCTTTTAATATCATTATACCGAAATATTGGTATGGATTTTCTTGTGGAATTTTCTACCTTTTTCATGTTGGGATTACTATTCACGAGTTACTATTCACGACAAAATTGGTTTCTTTTTCTGACCAAATTATTGTTGATTTATGAATCTTACTCTTAAAATTAAATTCGTGTTTTGATCATATTATTTTTTATTATCATATATAACATTTTTATAACCCTAATAATGATATTAGTTTCTCTTTGACTTGAGTGTAAAGATGGGTAGATTATTGGTATGATCACGATTTATGGGTTCTCTTTGGTAAGTAGTCAAAGTTGAATTGTTGAATTGGTATGATCATGACCATTGAATTTATAATTGAATATCTTTAGCTTAAGTGCAAAGGTGAAATGATCAACATGGTTATAATTATTGTTTATATAAATTTCGAAATGATTATATATTTCTTTGAGATATTAATATATTTGGCTGTAGTCTGAATATGAGCTGTTGATGAATATATTTGGCTGTAGTTCAAATATGAACTATTGAGGAATATCTTTGGCCTGTAGTGCAAAGATGAATTGTTGATGAATATCTTTAGCCCGTAGTACAAAGATGACATGTTATTGAATATCTTTGGCCAGTAGTGCAAAGATGAATTATTGACGAATATCTTTGGTCGTAGTGCAAAGATGAATTTATTAGTATGATTATGAACAGGAACTGTGATTTGGTATAACCATGATCTTTGATGTTTCAGGTAAAGACATGTGATAAAAATTATCTTAATCACGGATGCGAGAGAAATTTAGAATCACAATTATGATTATGAGTTATTCATATGATTGTGGACCAGAACTGTTGATTGATGTTACAGGGATAAAACATTGTTGGTGGATTTTTAACATAGAGAATATAATAGACTTTATGGTCTATTTGACTCTTCTAATGGATTTCTCGTTCCGCTGCAACTATGGTTGAAATTTTTATCATCTACCATATATTCTAAATCTCTGATTTATTATTGATGAAGGCTATTGATAATTTAATTATCTTTAGTCATGATATTCTTTACTAGGCTAGTTGTGCTCACCCTTCTATTTCACAATTACTTTCAGGTAATAAGAGTGTAGTTGGGTCGAGCGGGGGTAACAGGGGAATAGAACGGTGGTCATCATTTAGTAGTTATATTTGGTGAATCAACTAGGGTGAGGCGAACCCAACGTTGGAAGGGTGTTTTGTCACTATCATACAAGATGTCTAATGACATACAACCTCGTGTCATCATAAGACAGGGTTGTGCTCATCCACTTGCTGAGTATATTTAAAAGCACTACCTATATAATCTGGGTGTTTGTTTGAAGTATAATTCTCAATTAGAGACAGTGGAGATAATGATATGTCAAGAGAAGACTCACCATTGGGAGGAATATGATAGTAATATTCTCATTTTTCTTTGGGGTCTATTGGGTCAACCAAGGATAATTTTGTGGCTATATGATATCTATCATAACCTAGAAGTATGGCCTCCCATGTACGAAGGTTTCCTTGAGCACTTCCCAAAGATTCTAATTTCTAAAACAGTTTTTGACTATACCTTTATGTAAGGTGTCATTGTGACGTGCTATCTAAGGTTGGGATAAGAGTCACAGTTGGTATATATTTGTATCCAAACTCACAGCATATGTGTTGTTATATTTTGCACGACAATTGTTGTAATAAAGTTGTAGTTATTTTCTGTACCATGTATTTGGCGACTCAGAACAGGTTGGATGGAATGGACCTATTTTTGGGTTGTCACTTATATGCCTACTCTTGCCATTATAACTCTTATTCTTAGCTTTTCCTATAGCAGCTTGGCAATCACAATGTAGATACACAGATGGAACTGATCTCGTCCACAAAGGAATATTTCCCAAAAACAATTTGAGCCACTCTGCTTCAGAACCTGCCTTCTCTAAGGAAATAAACTCAAACTCCATAGTAGAGCGAGCTATACAAGTCTGTTTAGTAGACTTTCAAGAAACTGCTCCTCCTCCTAAGGTAAATATGTAGCCACTCGTGGATTTGATTTCATCTGAATCAGAGATCCAGTTGGCATCACTATAGCCCTCAAGAACTGCAGGATTATCGCAGTAATACAAACCAAATCCAATAGTACCTCGCAGATACTTGAGTAGTCTACATAAAGAAGTCCAATGATCCTTATTAGGATTATGAGTGTATTTTCTGAGTCTATTAACTGCATATGATATATCAGGTCTTGTGCAATTAGTAAGATACATTAAGCAACCTATGATTTGGGCATACTCAGATTTCGATACACTAGGTCCCTTATATTTTTTTAAATGTAAACAAGAATCATTCGGAGTACTAAAAGGATTAACATTATCATGTCCAAATCTCTTAAGCATTTTCTCCACATAATGATCTTGAGAAATCATATACCCATTACAAACTTTTCTCAAATTAATTTCGAGAATAACATTTTCTTCTCCTAAGTCTTTCATATCAAATTTAGTGGATAACATATTTTTAGTCTCACATATAACATCAATATTGGTTTTAAAAATAAGCAAGTCATCCACATAAAGACATACAATAACACCACAACTCTCATTATTAAATTTGGTATATATACATCTATCTCCATCATTTATTATATATCCAGTAGAAGTCATCACACTATCAAATTTATCATTCCATTGTTTAGGAGCTTGTTTAAGACCATATAAAGATTTAACTAATTTACAAACATTATGCTCATTGCCTAAGGAAATAAATCCCTCAGGTTAGTCCATATAAATCTCCTCTTCTAAATCTCCATTAAGAACCGCAGTTTTAACATCCATTTGATGATTTATTAAATTTTTAATAGCGGCTAGAGCAATTAAAACTCTAATGGATGATGTTCTTGCAACCGGTGAATAAGTCTCAAAAAAATCTAAGTCTTGCTTTTGTTTATAACCTTTAGCAACAAGCCTAGCCTTAAATTTATCAATTGATCTGTCAGGTTTTAATTTCCTTTTAAAAATCCATTTACAACCAATAGTTTTAGAACCAGGAGGAAGGTCCACTAATTCCCAAGTGTGATTAGCCATAATAGACTCAATCTCACTATTTATGGCTTCTCTCCAAAAAGAAGCATCGGGAGAAGAAACTACATCTCTAAAGGTTAATGGGTCATTCTCTAACAAAAACATAAAAATGTCATCTCCCAAATTAGTGGGTTTTCTAGTACGCTTACTCCTCCTTGGTTCAATTTCAGATTCCTCAATTGGAACTATATAAGAGCTCGTATGAAGCTTTGGTACTGGTCGATCCACTTTAGATTTCAAAGGAAAAATATTTTCAAAGAAATCAACATTTTTTGACTCAATGATTGTATTATGATCTAATACATCACTTTTCAAAACAAGAAAAATTATAAATAGCACTATGTTCAGCATAACCAATAAACAAGCAACCAACAATTATAGAACCAATTATCCTTTTTTAGGGTCGGGTAACATTACCTTAACAAGACAACCCCACACTTTAAGGTATTTCAAGTTAGGTAAATGATTTTCCCAAAGCTCATAAGGTGTTTTTCTAGTTTTCTTATAAATGATTCTATTTTGCAGGTGACAAGCAAAAAGAAGAGCCCCCCCCCACAAATTGGTGGAGCCCATAACTTACTAACATATACTTTATCATTTCTTTTAGTGTTCTATTCTTTTTTCAGCAACCCCATTAGATTCTGGAGAAAATAGGGAGGTGTTACCTCATGTATAATTCCTTGTTCTTCGCAATATTTACTAAGGGGTCCAGAGTCATACTCCCCACCTCTATCAGACCTGAGTCTTTTAATCTTCTTTTCTAATTTATTTTCAACTTCGGCCTTATAAATTAGAAATTTATCTTCAGCTTCATTTTTATTTCTGAGAAGGTAAACTTTAGTATATCTAGAATAATCATCTATAAAGGCCACATAATAATTTTTCCCACCTCTAGAAGTATTTCTAGACATATCACCTAAGTTTGAATGAATTAAACTGAGAGGTTCAGATTCTCTAACAAGTACCGGTTTACAAGTCTTTTTAGTAGTTTTGGCTTCCACACACACTTGACATTTATTGGTATTTGAAATTTTAACATCATTTAAAATTCCCAAATTTTTCATTATTTTTATATAAGAGTAATTCACATGACCTAATCTAGCATGCCAAATATCATCACACTCAACCAAGTAAGCAAAAGAAGTACTAGCATTATTATTTATGAGTTCAAGTACATTCAAATGAAATAAAATAGAATTAAGATACCCTTTTCCCATAAACACCCCATTTTTGGTTAACACTACCTTATCAGATTCAAACATAACCTTAACCCCAACTTTCCCAAGTATCCCAATAGATACGAGATTGTAACGAATCTTAGGAATATGAAGAACATTGGTAAGAGAAAGTATCTTCCCAGAAGTCAATTTTAAATTTACTTTCCCTTTACCCAACACTGGTGCAGGCCTCGAATCGCCCATGTACACATGTTCATCTTTTTCCTCAAGGGAAGTGTAAGAGATGAATGCACCATGATTTATATAAATGTGTTTGGTAGCACCAGAATCCACTACCCATGCCTCTTTGTCAGTCACTATGTTCACCTCAGAGACAACCACCACAATAGTATTATCTGCCTCAGCTAAGTTAGCTCTCGGAGGAACAGACTGGTTGTTTCACTTTTTGAACTTGCATTGGGCAGCATGATGTTCTGGCCTTCCACACACAAAACAATCGCCTTTAGATTTTGAGGTTTTGTGTTTGAACTGATTTTGTTTTGCTTTTGGACCGGTGTTATACTTATTCCCATGTTTAGGATGTTTGTTGAACGGGTGACGAGGTTTGCGATCATCTACCAAATTTTCTTTGGAAGACATCTCTTTAGCTTTGATAGTTTTATCTAAATTTCTGTTCTTTTTATCAATACGAATATGAATGATTAACTCCTCTAAGGTCATGTCTTTCCTTTTATGTTTCATAGTATTCTTGTAATCTTTTCAAGAATCAGGCAACTTCTCTATAAGGGAGCCAACAACAAAAGGAACAGGTAAAGACATGCCTTTATTATTAAGTTCGGCTACAACAAGATGAAAAGCATGCGTGAATTTGGGAAGAGACATCTTTTTCATCGGTCATGTAAAAATTAAGCAAATTTTCAATTGCATACTTTTTGACACCGGCATCTTCCACAATATATTTCAAAATTAAAGTATCCCAAATTTCAGCAGCTTGTTTATATAGACAATATCAAAAAGCTCATTCGACAATAAGTTGAGAATGATAGCCTTGCAAATTTTATCAGCAGAAGACCAAGTACTAATAGAAGATTCATATTCTTTCTTTTGTTCATCGGTAGCATTATAAGGGGGTTCAACTGGTTTTGGTTTGGTTAAAACATAGTCAACTTTAGCAATATCTATAATCAAAACTAATTTGGTTTGCCAACGTTTAAAATTGGATCCATCAAAAGGCTCAACTTTGGTAAAATCAGGGACAAATTTAGTGGTAGTAAGTGTGAGACCCCAGATTTTATGAATAAATATTTAATTTTCTCGAAATAATTTTTTTGAATATTATGGTGTGGATTTGATATAATGTTATAGTTGTGGGTAATATTTATAAATTTTGCAAAGTACGCAAGTTGTTATATAATATTCGATTGGTCGGGGAATATTCGTTTTAACAGGGAATATTCGTACAATGGCACAATCATTGGTGGACCCCACAACGGAATTATTGTCGGATTGAGAAAACGATAAAAATACTTAATGAAAATAACGGCGGAAGTTTTACCGTTAACTGTTGAAACACCTGGTGTTAAAAGTATAGTAATACGCGTGGTTGCATAGTAGCACACCGTATTAATTATTGATGCTTACGTGATAAGTCACTCAGTTTTGTTGGTATTATTAATGTAATAATACATAAAAACTTTTTATATAAAACAGAATACTTTTATAAAGTTATTCTATAAATATAATATATTATATTTTATTATGCATAGTGTTGCATAGTGTTTGCATAGTATTTTGCATAGTAAAATCTTTTTATATAAAACAAAATACTTTTATAAAGTTATTTGTTTTATTAGACAATAATTAGAATATATTATATTTTATTATGCATAGTATTTGTATAGTGCCTGTATAGTGTTTGCATAGTAAAATCTTTTATAAAGTTATTCATTTTATTAGATTATAAATAGAATATATTATATTTTATTTAAAAGATTTTGCTTTAAATATGGACCGTCAGATTAAAGTAAATCAATCTAAATAGTTTACGAGTTAGTTCTTATGCGATCCATTTTTCTATAAATAGAAGTTCATTCATTCATTATTTCTTTAATTCATTGAAACTCTAGAGAGAGAAACTATAGAGAGAGTTCTTCTTTATAATCTTGAGCGTATTTCTTTAGAGTTTAAGAAAGCTTTGAGCGTAATACAAGTTTTCTTCGAGTATATCCTCACCCTACCAGATTCGGAGTACTCTTCTTTCAAAGGTAGGGGATATTATTTGTTGTACTCGTAAGGGGTATTATTTCTTTTGTATTCATGAAGAGAACTTCATTATTCCATTCTTTGTTATTCATTGGAATAACTTTGTATACGCCATGATCTACCCTATACTTGGTGAAATTCTTACATTATTCCATTATTTATTATTCTTTGGAATAACTTTGTCATGCATGGCAATCGCATACATGGTGAAATTCTATTGTTATTCCATTCTTTATTATTACATTGGAATATCCATGCTTCATGCATTTACGCCGGACATGGTTCCGTCTTTATTATTACATTGGAATATCTTGTCGTAGCTTTTACAGGACTGGTTCCGTCTTTATTATTATTCTCGTTAGAATAATCTGCTATATCTGATAAGCACCGCATGCATGGTGATTTCTATTGTTATTCCATTCTTTATTATTTTGTTGGAATATCCAGCCATGCGTATTACGCCTCGACTTTGACACGGTTCCGTTATTTATTATTCTATTAGAATAACTTTATGCATGGCAATCACCGCATGCATGGTGATTTCTTTTGTTATTCCATTCTTTATTATACTCAGTTGGTTAAAGTTTTAACTTCTACACTCCATGAAATTAGTGGAATATCCTTGATATTTGTGCTTCATCCAGTATCTTTTCATGAAAATATTCTTCTGAGCATTCTTGAATTTTTACTCCACAAAGCAGTATAATGTTGACAATTTGGGCGTTGTTGTTTCCTGGATAAATTAACTTTTGAACTTGTTTTATTGAATTATTATGTCATTGTCATCATCCTCATGTTTATGTTATGTTGAAGTTCATATGTGGCCTGTAGTGCATAGATGGACTTGGTATAATTATGACCAGGGATTATTCGGTATAATCATGACCATAATGTTACAAATGATGTGAAAAAAGTCCTCATTGGCCCGTAGTGCATTGATGGACAGTTTTTGGTATGATTATGGCTATGGATTCTCTTCGGCCAAGGGTGCAAAGATGAATTGTTTTACTGGCATGATCGGGACCAGTTGATGAAAACACGATTATCTTTTGCCCGTAGTGCATGGATAATTCGTGGTCGTGATCTTAAAGAATATGCTCGGCACGTAGTGCAAGGATGATTTGATGATGTGGATTATTTATTGTTGAGTCTCGGTGATAAAAGTGATGAAAAACCTTTTAAATCATAGAAGATAGTAGATTTTATTCTCTACTTGACTCTTCTAATGGATTGCTTGTTCACCGCTTGATTAAACTTGATGGTTGTTATATTGTATCGTTTTAACATTGTTGAAGGCTAACGATAATTTATTCTACATTATCTTAGTCATAATATTTCTTCTTTGGGCTAGTTGAGCTCACCCTTTCTTTCTTTGTTCTCTTGAGAAATGAGAACGTAAATTTGGGGACTAGTCGGGGGAACAGTGATGGTCCTAGATGGTGCATTAGTAGTCCTCACTATTCTGTGAAATAGTGTGATAATAATTGTAATGAGGACTCCTTTTGAGTTTGTATACTCTCTAGTAGATAATATTTGTATTCAAACTCACAGTTTATGTTTTGTCGTATTGTACACGACAGTTGTATTATTAAGTTGTATTTGAATTCTGTACCATGTATCTGGCGACTCAAGATGGGTGATGTATACCTATTTTGGGGGCGTCACAGTTGGTATCAAAGCTTAAGGATATGATCCCTGGCTAGGATGTGAGAATAGAACTAGGAGGGGAGAGACGGGGAATTCCTTCGCTAGTATGACCTACCTAAGTTTATTTGATATTTAATTGGTCGGTCACAGTATAGAGATAATATGTGATATGTTAATTAACCCTTGTTTTGTCGCAGTATTTGAAAATGGCATCTGAAAATATTGAGATAAGCAATGGGGCACAGGAGACTGTTGAGTCTCCACAGATCAATAATCAGGACAATGTGTAACAGGATGGCGATAATCCTCCTGTAAATAACAACACTGATCAATTGACAAATGACGGTACATTTAAGAGCTTTTTAGAATTCATACAACATCAGGCGAAGGCGGCTCCTGTTCATAATGCAGGAGGAAACAATGGCAACCCATGATTGGTCACCGCTAAGCAATTCAAGGAGTTGGGACCACCGGAGTTTTTGGGAAAGCCAGAACTACTTAAGGCGAAGACGTGGTTAAAGTAGATCATCAAGATATTTGATGTCTTGGGATGCTCCGAGGAGCAAAAGGTTCCCTTTGCCACCTTTATATTGCGTGAAGAGGCGGATCCTTTGGTGGGAATCAAAAGCGTACCCGACTGGCCTTGACGCACTCAAGATGTCTTAGGAGAAGTTCCAAGAAGTTGTTCAATGACAAGTACTTTCCCGAAAGCATTCGTCACATGAAGGAGATGGAATTTATCAAGTTGGAGCAAAACAACATGACCGTGTCGCAGTACGAAGCCAAGTTTGCCGAGTTGTCCCGATTTACGTCCCACTTGGTTGATAATGAAGAGAGAATGACGCGGATGTTTTTAAGAGGTTTGAAGCCGGAGATACGTCAATATCTTATCTCTCATAAACTGTGTTTGTATTTAGATGTTGTTAATAGGGCTCAGTTATTGGAGCGCGATAATGAGTCAACCAAACCAAAAAAAGAGAGCAAATTAAAATGATAATATCGGTGATGATACTTGATCATCAAAGCGATGAATAAATAAACATGGAGGGAATCAACATGTCAGAAATGGTAACCACTTCGGTGGTAATCATGGCCAAAACAATAAGAATGGACATTTCAAGAAGAGAAGGTTCAACAATGATGTAAAGACGTCGGCACCAACACCCATCTCAAAGGAAGAAGAACAACCACCGGTCGTATGTTTCAAATACAGACAGGAGGGACACATCCGTCCAAACTGTACGCAGCAATCCAAAACGTGTTTTAATTGTGGAAGAGAAGGTCACCTAGCTCGATTTTGTCGTATGGTGAAGTTAATTCCAGCTGGGATAGTGATGCCAAAGGATGTCCCAGACAAGCCAAAGCCGGTAGTTTAAGAGAGGGCGTTTTTTTTTTACGTGATGAGGAACTTGAATAAAATTATCACGGGTATGTTAGTCATAAACTCTTCATGAAGTCTATACCGTGTTAGAATCTGGGTTCTACTCACTCTTTTATTTCACCTAGTTGTGTTCAATGTTTGAAGTTAACCGGAGAAGTTAGACTTTGATATATCTCGTTGGGAGAAACCTTTGTTACCTCACTTATTTATAAATATTGTTCAAATCAACACTTTCACGTTACCTGTCGATCGTATCTCTTTGAAAATACTTGCCTTTGATGTGATTTTAGGAATCGATTGGTTAACTACTCATCATGTTTTTCGTAAGGTTGTTAGCTTTCATATTCCTAACCAACCTGTTATGCGAATTCAAGAAACCAAACCACTAAAGTCAATCATTGTCATATCAAGCCATAAGTAAAGAGCCCCGGTCCTTTCGTTGTTGACTTTCTTGTGTGGAATGCACCGAAGCCAGACTTTCTGTAGGTGATGTCGTGAATGACGATGGCAAGTTGATAGGTATCAATGTGACGTGCTATCTAAGTCTTGGATGAGAGTCATAGTTTTGAATGATATTTCTATTGTTAATAAATTTCCTGACGTATTCTTGAAGACTTCTTAGCCTACCCCTAGAGCGTAAAATCGAATTTTGTGTTGACCCCAGTACAAAACCCATTTCTAAAACCCTTAAATATTTCTTCAACTAAAATGAACGTAACATGCGCCAAAGACGTTGGCTCGAGCTGTTGAAGATTACGATTGTACCATGCAATATCATTGTGGAAGTGCAAACGTGGTAGCTGACGCGTTGAGTAGAAGATTGTAGGCGTTACAAGTGGGAATATACGAACCCACGAGAAGATAACGAATATACGAGTAGAATCGACTTTAATCGATAAAGTTAAAGCCGTTCAAGCTACATACTCAAAGCTGATGAATGTGAAGAAGAAGGTTCAAGAGGGCGTTATTCTAGAAGCAAGAATCGACGAAGAGAGGAAATCTCAACCCTCGATTTAATTGACCCATTTTAAATCTTCGATCAAGTAGGAACTGTGGCTTATAGACTCGTTTTACCGCCAAGTATGTTGCGTGTTCAGAACATTTATTTTAGGTATCAATGTTACGTAAATATGTGGACGACCGAACCGCGTTATTAATTTAAAACTGACTGAGATAGCAGAAGATTTAACGTATGAGGAGATACGTGTTAAAATCTTGGATAAGAAGAATCGTATTCAACACTCAAAGGTTATACCTCAAGAGTTGGAATTTTAAATGAAGTCGAGGTATCCTCACCTGTTCAACATACCAAGTACGTACGTAAATTTTGAGGGCAAAATTTCATAAGGAGGGGAGATTGTGAGACCCCAGATTTTATGAATAAATATTTAATTTTCTCGAAATAATTTTATTGAATATTATGGTGTGGATTTGATATAATGTTATAGTTGTGCTTAATATTTATAAATTTTGCAAAGTACGCAAGTTATTATATAATATTCGATTGGTGGGGAATATTCGTATTAACCAACACAATCATTGGTGGATCCTTAACGGAATTATTATCATTGATTGATTGAAAGCGAACAAAAAATTTTTTTATGAAAATAACGGCGGAAGTTTTACCGTTAAGCTGTTGAAACACCGGTGTAAAAGTTCACGTGATGTCTGGCGTGGTTGCATAGTAATAACTGCGGTATTAATTATTGATGCTTACGTGATAAGTCACTCAATTTTGTTGGTATTATTAATGTAATAATCTGTAAAATCTTTTATATAAAGCAGAATACTTTTATAAAGTTATTCTATAAATATAATATATTATATTTTATTATTCATAGTGTTGCATAGTATTTTGCATAGTAAAATCTTTTTATATAAAACAAAATACTTTTATAAAGTTATATATTTTATTAGACAATAATTAGAATATATTATATTTTATTATGCATAGTGTTTGTATAGTACCTGCATAGTGTTTGCATAGTAAAATCTTTTATAAAGTTATTTGTTTTATTAGATTATAAATAGAATATATTTTATTTTATTTAAAAAAATTTGCTTTAAATATGGACCATCAGATTAAAGTAAATCAATCTCGACTGTTCATGAGTTAGTTACTATGCAGTCCATTTTTCTATAAATAGAAGTTCATTCATTCATTATTTCTTACGAATTCACTGAAACTCTAGAGAGAGAAACTATAGAGAGAATTCTTCTTCTATAATCTTGAGTGTATTTCTTTAGAGTTTAAGAAAGCTTTGAGCGTAATACAAGTTTTCTTCGAGTATATCCTCACCCTACCAGTTGGAGTACTCTTCTTTCAAAGGTAGGGGATATTATTTGTTGTACTCGTAAGGGGTATTATTTCTTTTGTATTCATGAAGAGAACTTCTGTTATTCCATTCTTTGTTATTCTGTTGGAATAACCTGTATACGCGATCTACCCTATACTTGGTGAAATTCTTCTATTATTCCATTATTTATTATTCTGCTAGAATAACCTGTCTATGCGAAGTACCGCATACATGGTGAAATTCTATTGTTATTCCATTCTTTATTATTATGTTGGAATATCCTGTCGATTGCATTTTACTTGGGACTGGTTCCGTCTTTATTATTACATTGGAATATCTTATACATGCATTTTCTGTGGGACTGGTTCCATCTTTATTATTACATTGGAATAATGCCTCATCTAAATACCGCATGCATGGTGATTTATGTTGTTATTCCATTCTTTATTATTACGTTAGAATATCACGCCGGTGCATTATTACGCTTTGACACAGTTAGATTATTTATTATTCTATTGGAATAAACATCTGTCATGCAATACCGCATGCATGGTGATTTCTTTTGTTATTCCATTCTTTATTATACTCAGTTGGTTAAAGTTTTAACTTCTACACTCCATGAAATTAGTGGAATATCCTTGATATTTGCGCTTCATCCAGTATCTTTTCATGGAAATATTCTTCTGAACATTCTTGAATTTTTACTCCACAAAGCAATATAATGTTGACAATTTGGACGTTGTTGTTTCCTGGATAAATTACTTCCTGAACTTGTTTTATTGAATTATTATGTCATTGTCATCATCCTCATGTTTATATTATGTTGAAAGTCATTTGTGGCCTGTAGTGCATAGATGGACTTGGTATGATTATGACCAGGGATTATTCGGTATAATCATGACCGTAATGTTACAAATGATGTGAAAAAAGTCCTCGTTGGCCCGTAGTGCATTGATGGGACGTTTTTGGTATGATTATGGCTATGGATTCTCTTTGACCAAGAGGTGCGAAGATGAATTATTTTATGGCACGATCGGATGGTTGATGAAAACACGATTATCTTTTTGCCGTAGTGCATGGATAATTCGTGGTCGTGATCTTAAAGAATATCCTTGGCCGTAGTGCGAGGATGATTTGATGATGTGGATTATTTATTAAAGTAGGAGTCTTGGCGATAAAAGTGATGAAAAACCTTTTAAATCATAGAAGATAGTAGATTTTATTCTCTACTTGACTCTTCTAATGGATTGCTTGTTCATTGCGATTAAACTTGATGGTTGTTATATTGTATCGGTTTAAACTTTGTTGAAGGCTAACGATAATTTATTACGCATTATCTTAGTCATAATATTTCTTCTTGGGCTAGTTGAGCTCACCCTTTCTTTCACTGTTCTCTTCAAGAAATGAGAACGTAGCTGGGACTAGTCGGGGAACAGAGTGATGGTCCTAGATGGTGCATTAGTAGTCCTCACTATTCTTTGAAATAGTGTGATAATAATTGTAATGAGGACTCCTTTTGAGTTTGTATACTCTCTAGTAGACAATATTTGTATTCAAACTCACAGTTTATGTTTTATCGTATTGTACACGACAGTTGTATTATTAAGTTGTATTTGAATTATGTATTATGTATCTGGCGACTCAAGATGGGTGATGTATACCTATTTTAGAGGCGTCATAGTAAGCATAGCAGAATCTATAATTTTTACTTAAGATTGTTGGTGAACGAAATAAAATATAGGATTCAACTATCAAATAAAAGAAGGGAAGAAATTTGACTTATTGAATTAGAGCGAATTATGTTGAGCAGAGGCGTGCAGTGCACTGTCCTTAAATAGAAATTTCGCCTCTCGGAGAACTTTTCTCGGTGCTAAGGTCACTGACGAAATCCTACTCCAGGATTTAACGGATCTTCACCCAACTAATCAGCACTTAAAATAGTTGAATGACCCAGAAACAACTTCTAATTTTCCTTACTCAAACTCAAAAATTGTACCACACACACACACACACACATATATATATATATATATATATATATATATATATATTAGCACGAAGTACAGGATTTATATATATCTATATAATAAAACAGAACCCATTTTGAATCTTTCATTTGATAAAGCACAAGGACGATTCAGATTCATTCTAACTTAATTTTTCCAACTTAATCTAAAAGCTCATATTTCTTCCCGCCTAAATCAAATTCACCCCTACACCCTACTACTCTCTCTCATGTTCACACACAAAATCTCTCTCTCCTCTCTTCTTCACACACACAAACAAATAATAATAATAATAGTACTAATAATAATTATTATAATAGTACTAATAATAATAATAATAATAATAAAAATAAAAATTGTAATAATAATTATAATTATAATTATAATTATAATTATAATTATAATAATAGTAATAGTAATAATAATACTAATAATAATAATAATAATTACAATAATAATAGTAATAATTATTATTATTATTATTATTATTATTATTAATATTATTATTATTATTATTATTATTATAGTAATAGTAATAGTAATAGTAATAGTAATAATAATAATAATAATAATTATTATAGTAATAATAATAATTATTATAATAATAGTAATAGTAATAGTAATAATAATAATAATTATAATAATAGTAATAGTAATAGTAATCTATATAATAAAGATTGATTCATTCTAATTGATTTGGAAATTTAGAAAGCACAAGTATGGTTTAGATTCATTCTAATTTTAACTCAAAATAATAATAATTACAATATAATAATAATAATAACAATAATAATACTAATACTAATACTAATAATAATGATAATAATAGTAATAGTAGTAATAACAACAAAAACAACAACAACAACAACAACAACAACAATAATAATAATAATAATAATAATAATAATAATAATAATAATAATTTTATTATAATAATAATAATAATAATAATTACATTAATAATAATAACAATAATAATAATAATAATAACAATAATAATTATAATAATAATAATATTATTATTATTATAATTGTAATAATAATAATAATAGTAATAAATTAATAATAATTATAATTATAATAATAATAATATTAATATTAATAATAATAATAATAGTAATAATAATAATAATAACAATAACAATAACAATAACAATAATAATAAATAACAACTATTATTGTGTATTGTGGGAGTGTAATGAATTATGATAATTGTTATTGATGATTGTAAGTTTTGTAGACAAGTTTAAATTTTTACGAATATCTATTTTTAAAGGAAAATTAATTATTGTGGTAGTATGGTAAATTATGATAATTGTTATGTGTGATTGTAAATTATTTTAAATAGCCAAAAATCTTTAAGTAATATAGTATTTTTCAAATTTTAATCTTTACGACATGACTTCAGGTAATTACTAGTATACTATATGAAAGCACTATTTACTTTTCTAACTGATAAAGATGATATTCCTATATGATAGCCTTTCCTCTCCTTTATATAATAAAAGAAGACAACGGTAAAAAATTTCCAACAGTCATGAAATAGAAAGCAACGGTAAAAAAAAATTCAACCGTCATAAAATTTATAACCTCCAACAGTCAAAAAATTAATATATATTAAACAACAAATCTCCATAAATATATTAATTATAACTCATTTAATTTATAAATTAAACTCTTTTAATGGTACATCACCAAAATTTATAAATATATTTATTTTTATTTAACTTTGTAATATATTATTTTGTATAAAATAAAACAGTTGGGGCCAGGATACTTGTGAACAAAAATCCAGATTTGGCCAACAATTCCAATGTCTACGGCAATCTGCCGTTCCATGTTGCTGCTTTTCATGCCCGTAGGGATCTACTACTTTTCCTGTTGAACATGGAAACAGATAATGTGCAGCCAAACCCGTTTGCTGGCCAACCTGATGCTAAGCTTGTGTGTTTTTTTAACATCTTCAAGATTGTATGATGAGTTAAATAATTATTATTTGAAGCAGTCTGATCCTGATTAATTCTATGCCGTATAAAATATATAAACATTTTGTATGGATAATTGAAATCATCAAACCCATACCACCAATGTCGAAATTCTTTTAGCCAACCATAAAATTTCAGATAATTTACTGATTACCAAATCCGACTGAAACAAATTGTAATTATTTTTTTCTTCCAATTAATATTTTTACTTGATCTTTCAGATATTGCTCTACTACTAATCCAAAGGTACCCCATGTTGGTTAGGGATCCAAGCTTTCCCCCTTTGAAAGCATTAGCCCAAGAACCTACTGCCTTTCAAAGTGGAGTAAAGTTGGGCTTTTGGAAGCGCCTGATCTACACAGGTTAGTTTTTCTTATCTTCTTATTGTATTCATAGTTCTGTACTGGTTCTAGTTAGTTTACATTTTATTTACAAATTTTATATTAATCTGTAAATTATATTAATATATAAATTAATATAAATTTGTAAATTATATTATCTGTAAATTCTATGCATTTATATTAATCTGTAAATTAATATAAATGCATAGATAATTGATCATTGATGTGCACGGTTATTAAAATCGATATTGTTTTGTTGCTATATACATATTTTCAGTAATATAATTATGATACAGACTTTAGAACGTATTGCCATTTTTTTACTACCATCATAAATAATTTAAAATAAAAAACAAAAACAAAAAAAAAACCTTTTTTGGAATAATTCTTTTGATGAGTAAGATTTTTTTTTATAAAACAGAAAGTACTTTTTGAAAGAAAATTTCTAAATAAATAGATATTCCAAATGCTCAAAGGGGGATTTTTCTTCATCTGATTTTGTTTGATATTGGAGTATAACATTTATTAACTGCTACAGTGAAATTGGAAAACATAGATGCAATTAGATTATCTAACATATTTAATCACCAGATAGCTTGACAGTGATTAAAAAACTTACTGCATGAGATGATGTAGTGCACTTGCAGAACAAGGGACAAAAGACTCTGAGTATTCTTGGGAATCTAAACATATATTACTAGTAATTTAAAATTTTATAATCCATTGTTACCGACAAAAAAAAAATTATAATCCATATGTTTTTTTATAGAACCTTAAAATATGAATAAGGTATGAAGAATGTCTTGATACATATCGCTTATCATCAGTGGCGATGTTAAAAATTTTTGTCAATTTTTGTCAGTGGGGTCAAAATTATTATTGAATTATAAATAATTTGGCGGAAGTTCAGGGGCAGCGCCCCTGAGCCAATTTTTTTTAATACTTTATACTTTCGAGTATATATATACTATATTACAATAAAAATATAATGAGTAATAATATATGGTATATATACATTATATTGATTCATAATAGACTTTTTTAATCACAATTGTTCATAAGTAAGTAATTCATTATTTATTTTTAAAAATAATATAAATTAGATTATTATTTAGTTTAAAATATTATAGAGAGAGATACATATATTGAGAAGATATGAGTCATATGTGGTTAAAATTTGATTGACAAAGTTATAAATTTTTAATTTGAACCCGTATAATAGGAAATTTATAAAAATTTTAGTGGGGTCAATTTATATATAATAATTTAAAATTTTAAAATTTACCTTATATTATAAAATATTTTTTTTTTCAGTGCGGTCGATTGACCCCCACAAAGTTGTTCTCTGTGGCTTCGCCACTGCTTATCATAAAATGAAGCAAAAGGTTAATTTAGAATTAGGTCGTAAAAGCCTAATTTAGACCTGATACGACAACTTGAGGACCACAAGAATTGTAGAGGGTGTCTGGTTCATTTAGTGTGTTTAGGAATTCAAAAATATTTCAAAAAAATGCATTAAAGCAATTTATTTTAAACGCAATTTATTTAATTCAAAAAACGCAGTGTTTGAGGCACAAATACAATGCTTGAGATTCAAATGCACCACGGTACTAAATAAAAATAATTTTAAAAAGGTCAACTTATTGTCTATTGCCATAGTAGTTTTATTTAACATTTCCCATATGATAGACCTAGCTTTCCCACCCTCAATTTGCAATGCCATAGTAGTTGTATGTGAAGTTTCTTGAAAGCAGCTGTGCGTACTTAAAGAAACTATTTAACTACCAATTGCTCTATATATAAGTTTAAACAATCATATTTTCTCCTATAATAATATTAGATTTAAGATCTAATATTCGACCCAATCACACAGAAATTATATGAATAATAATAAAAATAAAGAATACACTATATATGTGACGCCCCCCAAATAGATATACATCACTCATCTTGAATCGCCAAATACATGGTCCAAAATACAAATACAAACTTAATTATACAACATGAACTGAGAGTTTTTACACAAATATTGTCTCCTAGACAATATCCAAACTCAAATGGAGTACTTATTACAATTATTATCACACTATTTCATAGAATAGTGAGGACTACTATGACACTATTTCGGACCATCACTTCGTTCCCCGACTAGTCCCGACTATGTTCTCATTTCTTGAAGAGAACAATGAAAGTAAAAAGGTGAGCTCAACTAGCCCAGTAAAAAATATTATGACTAAGATAATGCAGAATAAATTATCATTAGCCTTCAACAGTGTTAAACTAATAAAATACAATAAACATCAAGTTTAACTGAACGGAACAAGCGATCCATTAGAAGAGTCAAGTAGAGCATGATATTTACTATCTTCTATGATTTAAAAAGTTTTTCATCCACTTTATCGCTGAGACTTAGCTTAATATATAAACCACATCATCAAATCATCCCTGAACTACGGGCCAATGAGGACTTTTACCACATCATTTATAATATTATGGGTCATGATTATACCGAATGATCCATGGTCATAATCATACCAATCAACAGTCCATCTATGCACGTAAGCCAAAGATGATTTTCATCACAATATAAACATGAGGATGATGACAATGATATAAGAATTCAATTAAAAGAAAGCAAATGATAAAATTTTAAAGATTTATAATTTAATTTATTCAGAATTCAATAATGTTCAAATTGCCAACATGATACTGCTTTGTGGAGTAAAATTCAAGAATGATATTGTATAAAAAATGATTTGGACCGAAAAGAAATCAATTTTTATCATGAATAGTACTCCGGGTGAATAGTACCCCGGGTGAATAGTATCCCATGAATAGTACTCATAAAAGGAAAATAAAAAAGAAAACGATATTCCATGACGAGTACAAAAGAAAGGATATCTCATACGAGTATAATAGAATATACGAAACTGCAAATGGATTTTCATTCGCAATGCGGTAATCCACGTAGACAGATTATTCCAACAAAATAATAAAGAATGGAATAACAGAAGAATTTCACCATGCATACGGTAGTCCACATAGATAGGTTATTCCAACAGAATAATAAAGACTGGAATAACAAAAGAATTTCACCATGCACGGTAGTCTGCGTAAACAGGTTATTCCAATAGAGTAATAAAGAATGGAGTAACAACCCTTACGAGAATTGAAAGAAAATAACTCTCTTCATGAATACGAAAGAAATAATACCCCTTACGACTGTTGAACAAAAATAACATTCCTACGAATATTGAACGAAGATGATATTCCTTACGAATATTGAACGAAAATAATATTCATACGAATACGAATACGAAAAATAATATCTCTTCAGAATATGAAATAAATAATATCTCTTACCTTGGAAGAAGACTAGATACTGGAATAGTGAAGTAGCAAACTGCTCTTCTTCTTTCTCTCTATAGCTTCTCTCTCTATAATTGCTCTTGTAAGTCTTAGTGAATTGGTGAGAATGAAAGAAGAATGAGCTTCTATTTATAGAAAACATAGTTTTGATAATTGCACGTTTTGGGGCCCAAAATATTACAGTGTAATACCTTCATCTTTTTCTTCATTTTTAATTTAGTCCTGCAAGTATTATCAAACTTGCACCACCTCCCCTAATAGTACAATCATGTGAATCAATAGTTCTATACATGTGAAAAAAAATAATTACAGTATAGTACCTTCATCTATACCTCTATTTTTAATTTAGTCATGCAAGTATTATCAATCTTGCACCACCTCCCCTAATAGTACACGCATGTGAATCAATAGTACACACATGTGAACAAATAGTTATAAGCACGTAAATTAATAGCAATTAATTGCTCATTTATACGATTAATTACCCGATTGGTCAATATAACCTCCAGACATCAATTATTATCGGAATAGATGTCGATTTCCACTAATACTAATAATTCCAATACAATGGAAATGTCAATTTCATCTTTAATCAACACGAACTTATTCATCATTAATATTATAACTCACAATATTTAACAACCAGATCATTCCCAGGAAAGATGGGGCTTTTCGATAAGGATTTCTCCCTATTGGCGCACAATTAGGTGACCAAACCTCTCCTCAACAGAACTTTCTAGACATCGTCAATATTCTAAATAATAATATTAATAACTTTGTCGTCTCAATTATTGATTTAATAATAATAAATATTATGCAGATGATATTGTGACAATAATTGAATATAACTGAGTGACTTCTCACGTAAGCATCAATAATCAATACCTTGTGCTACTATGCAACCACACGTATTACTGTACTTTTATTACCGGGTAGTTCAACAATTTAACGGTAAAACTTTTGCCGCTATTTTTAAAAATATTTTAGTCGTTTTTTAACTACGACAGTATCTCAGTTGTGGGGTCCACCAGTGATTGTGCCGTCGTACGAATATTCTTTGTTAAAACGAATATTTCCCGACACAATAAATATTTTATATCAACTTCCTTACTTTGCAAAATTTTCAAATGTCAACCTTAACTTTAACCTTTATCAATTTAACCATTTACTAAATAAAATAATAATTATAAAAAAATTGAATACTTTTATTTCATAAAATTCGGAGTCTTACAATCTCCCCTCCTTATAAAATTTTGCCCTCAAAATTTACGTACGTACCTGGTATGTCGAAGAGATGATGATACCTCGTCAGATTCTAACTCTTGAGGTATAACCTTTGAGCGTATAATATATTCATTCTTATCCAACATTTTAATAAGTATCTCCTCATACGTTAAATCTTCTGCTATCTCGTCTAGTTCTAATTCAATAATGTGGTTCGGGTTGTCCACATATTTACGTAACATCAATACGTGAAAAATGTTATGAACACGCTACATACTTGGCGGTAAAGCGAGTCTATAGGCCACAGTTCCTACTCGATCGAGAATTTCGAATGGCCCAATTAAATTGAGGGTTGAGATTTACTCTCTTCGTCGATTTTTGATTCTAGAATAACACCCTCTTGAACCTTCTTCTTCACATTCATCAGCTCCGGGTGCGTAGCTTGAACGGTTTTAACTTTATCGGTTAACGTCGATTCTACTCGTATTATTTGACATCATCACGTGGGTCCTTAGAGTCTTTAACTCTATCTTTATCATTTGTAAGTCATATGAAATGGGTCTTTGTGTTAAAAGCGTTACAATAAATAGCAGCATACGATCTTTACTCAATGATCATCGACTACCACGTTCGCTTTTTCCCCGATAATATTGAATGGTATGGTCGTAATTTTCAATGGCTCGAGCCAGCGTCTTTCGCGCATTATACGTTTATTTTGGTTGAAGAAATATTTAAGGGTTTTAGAAATGGGTTTTGTACTGGGGTCAATACAAAATTCGATTTCACGCTCTGGGGTAGGCCAGGAAGTCTTCAGAGAATACGTCAGGAAATTTATTAACAATAGAAATATCATTCAAATCTGTAGTATTTTTTTTTAAATCCGTGACATGGGCTAATAAAGCTTGACATCCATTTTTAATAAACGAATAGCTTTATGGCTTGATATGACAGTTATTGACTTTAGTGGTTTGGTTGCTTTAATTCGCATAATAGGTTGGTTAGGAATATGAAAGCTAACAACTTTACGAAAATAATCGATTTTAGCATGATGAGTAGTTAACCAATTAATCCCTACAATCACATCAAATGCAAGTATTTTCAAAGAGATAAGATTGGCAAGTAACATGCGGTTACCGATTTGAATCAAACAAGACTTATAAACAGTAGATGTAATAAAGGTTTCTCCCAACGGAATTTTAACAGATAAGTCAAAGTCTAATTTCTCCGGAGTCAAATTTAAACGTTGAGCGCAAGTAGGAGAAATAAAAGAATGGGTAGAACCGGTATCAAATAAGGTATAGACTTCGCTAGAGTTTATGATTAACTTACCCGTGATAACTTCGTTTGGGTTACTCACTTTTTGAGAAGTCACGAAAAATGCTTTTCCCGAAACCACCGACTTTGTTTTGTTCGTATCTGCCTTTGGTGCCACCATCCCAGCTGGACTTGATTTCGCTATAGGACTAAATCGAGTTATGTGACCGTCTTTTCCATAACTAAAACATACATTGGAAGGCTGTGAACAGTTTGGACTTATGTGTCCCTCCTCTCCGCATATGTAGCATCTAACTGAAGGTCGTTCTCTGCCCCTAGAATTTGTTGCTGGCGCTGGTGCTGCTGCCGACGTCTTCCCATCATTGTTAAATCTTCTCTTCTTGAATTTTTCACTTAAATCATTTCTTCTATTATCTTGGCCATGATTACCACCGAAGTGGTTACCATTTCTGGCATGATAATTTCCTCCATGATGGTTATCATTGTTCCGATGGTTATTGAGACCGGTACGATTATTATGGTGTTGTTGGTCATTATCTTTTGGTTGGGCTGGCTCATTATCGCGCTCCAATAACTGAACCTTATTCACAACATCTGAATATAAACAAAGTTTGTGAGAAATGAGGTATTGACGTATCTCAGGTTTCAGACCTCTTAGAAATATCTGCGTCACTCTCTCCTCATTATCAACCAAGTGGGACGAAAACCGGGACAACTCAGCAAACTTAGCTTTGTACTACGACACGATCATATTATTTTGCTCCAGCTTGATGAACTCTACCTCCTTCATATGACGAATACTTTCGAGAAAGTACTTGTCGTTGAACAGTTCTTGGAACTTCTCCCAAGACATCTTCAGTGCGGCAGGTTGAGTACGTTTTACTGATTCCCACTAGTAATCTGCCTCTCCTTGCAACATGAAGGTGACAAAGAGAACTTTTTTCTCCTCGGAGCATCCCAAGACATCAAATATCTTGGTGATCTGCTTTATCCACGTCTCCGCTTTAAGTGGTTTTGGCTCTCCTAAAAACTCCGGTGGTCCCAGCTCCTTGAACTGCTTAGCGGTGACCATCCAAGAGTTGCCAGTGTTTCCACCTTCATTTTGAACCGGAGTCTTTCCCGCCTGATGTTGCACGAATTGCAGAAAGCTCCTAAACATTTCGTCGTTCATAATTTGGTCGGTGTTAATGTTTGCATGAGGATTGTTGCCTTCTTGATGCACATTATCCTGGGTATTGATTGTTGGTAACTCAACGGTCTGATGTGTTTCATTGCTTATCTCGACATTTTCAGATGCCATTTTCAAACACTGCCGCAAGCACAAGGGTTAATTGACATATCACATATTATCCCTATACTCTGACCGACCAATTAAATACCAAATAAACTTAGGTAGGTCATACTAGCGAAGGAATTTCCCGTCTCTCCCCTCCTATTTCTTGTCTCACATCTCATCCAGGGATCATATCCCTAAGCTTTGATACCAACTGTGATGCCCCCACAATAGGTATACATCACCCATGCATCTTGAGTCATCAAATACATGGTACAAATACAAATACAAACTTAATTATACAACATGAGTTGAGAGTTTTTATACAAATATTGTCTTCTAGATAATATCCAAACTCAAATGGAGTCCTCATTACAATTATTATCACACTATTTCATAGAATAGTGAGGACAACTATGACACCATCTCGGACCTGAAAGTAGTATGCACACAAGCCAATCATGTTTGATGATAAAGCATATACTTTGTAACAATCTTATTCATTTATTAATAAAAAGTATTAATTTATTAAAGGCTTTTAATTATCTACATGATGCTGTTTTATAATATGTGATAAACTCATAGTTTTAAGCAATGCTTTTAGAATAATGATGATGATCATTCTAATGAGATCTAAATTCTTTGAAAGCTTAAAACTAAAATAGTTCCCAATCATTGGATTACTAAATTGGGATTAGTGAATCCGGATAGATTGGTACATCGTTGCTTGCTCGTTGGATGAGGATGATTGATCTCATGATCATTTGTGTGGAACACTAAAGCAAGTATGTAGGTGCTTATTAGAGAATAAGTTCTTTGAGCGTGGCTCATTAAGGAATACCTAATGGAGTTTTATTTTGCTGTCGATAGGAATTCTGTAGTGATAGTAGTACAAGTAATCCTTGGACTTGAGATCATCATAGTATCTTGTGTATGATGAGTTATACTTTGACTTATTCTTAAGACCCTTAGGGTATATCAAAGGGTATGCTTAGGTATAATAAGTTATACATGGAGATAATGTATAATCGATAAAGAATCTACCACTTCTAATAAAAGAAGAGAAATGTCTATGTGATTCGATAAATGACAACACGGTAGTCCTTGGCTAAGCGAGAATGAAATTAGAAAGGAGTTTCTAATTTGCATTATTTGGAGTTGTGCATTTAAGGATCGAAATACATATAATTAAATAAAATAAGACTTGTGGTAATTCCATATCTTATATTTAATTGGGACATTGTATGGTGGAAGGATTGAATGTCACGGTAACTATTTACTCGAAAGTTCTTTTATGATTAATGTTGAAATCTATATTATACGGAAAGTCGTTGATCGTAGGGAGGCTTATCCTATTGTAGAATAAATATTATTTATTTAAATAAATTAATTGTTTAATTTATTTATTTAAATAAGATTAGAATTATTCTAATTGATTTATTCACAATAGGTTTAATATGGAGAACCTAAAGGGTTACACCATAAAAGGAAGAATAATTATTTAAGAAGTTAATGGCATAATCGTAATAATATGTTAAATATATTTAATTTAATCTATGGTGATAGAATAAATTAAATAGCTTAATATTATTATTTAATATTTTAAAATATTAAATATAAATTAATAAGAGGAGTCTTATTAATATTATTACAATTATTATTATTTTAATTTCTAAAAGAGTTTAGGAATTAATTTAATATAAGTACTCTCATTTATTTCTAATAGGATTAGGAGGAAAATTAGTTAAAGGAGTTTAATTAATTATCCCTAATAAGATTAGGGAGCTTAATTAATTAAAAGAATTTAATTAATTAAATAAAACTCAATTCCTTAATTGTTAAGGTGGGTTGCCCACATCTATAAATAAGAGGAGTCTTATTATGGATAATGGGTTGTTGTTGACTTTTACAACATACGACATAATTCCAATTGTTGGGAGAGTACACCCTTTCTATAGAGATAGAAAAATTAGGGTTTGAGCCAATACCCCTTTTCTTGAATTTTCTTTTTCCTTGGTGGATCACCTCAGAGGCCAAACATTTGGGTGGCTAACGTTGGTCGAAAGGAAGGAAACCAAAACCGGTGGATTCAAGTTGAGCGAAAAGGATTGGAGGTGAACTTGTACACGAGAAGCTCGATCTTGAGGGTATGATTTTATTCTTTATCTTTTCGTTTAATTAATAATTGTGCATAAAGGGTGATCCGGGTATATGGTTTGTAATTTTTTTTAAACTCGATTTTTACGTTTAGCATTATTTTTTTGCAATTTGATTGCGTTCATGAATATTACAAACCTACGGTGGCATCAGAGCCAAACCTTTATGCAAATTATTAATTGTTCAAATTTAATTTATATATTGATATGTGTTTAGAACAATTTAATTGGGCATAATTTTATTGTATAAAATTTAAAAAAAAAAAAAAAAGGCAAAACTGTTTATATTTTTTTTTATATACCAGATTCGCGTGCCTGAATAGAAAAGTCCTCCAAATCCGTGGGCAACTTTTTTTTTTTGAGAGCAACATATGCACGAAAATCGAAAAAGGAGTTAATAAGTTAATTTGTTGAAGCGATTGCGGTTTTTTATAAAAAAAAAAGAGCGGATATATATATATATATATATATATATATTATGGTTATATATATATATAATATATATTACGAATATATATATACATATATATATTCTTAATTATTATATAATTAAAATAAAAGTTTGTTTTAATTTTAAAATAAAAGGTTTATTTTAATATTAAAATATAATGTTTTATTTTAATTTTAAATAATTTTATAATTAAAATAAAAGGTTTATTTTAATCTTAAAATAAAAGGTTTGTTTTAATATTAAAATAAAAGATTTATTTTAATTTTAAAATTAAATTTCATTTAACTAATTAGAGTTGGAATTGGATTCCATAATAACTAATTGGAGTTGAAATTGGATTTTATTTTTCCTAAAATAAAGGAGTTTATTTGTGAATAGGAAAGTAAATCCATCTTTCCTTAAATAAAGGAGTTTGTTTAGATATGAAATAAGATTTCATATTATTCAAAATAAAAGAGTTTATTTGTGAATAGGAAAGAGAATCTATATTTTCCTTAAATAAAGGGTTTATTTAAATATGAAATAAGATTTCATATTATTCAAAATAAAGGAGTTTATTTGTGAATAGGAAAAGAATATAAAAGTGTTTCCTTTAATAATTTTATTTTTTTTACATGGAATTGGATTTCATAATTAATTAAAATAAAGAGTTTATTTTAATTAAAGATTTTTTTATTACATGGAATTGGATTCCATAATTAATTAAAATAAAGGAGTTTATTTTGATTAAAATTTTGATTAAAATAAAATAGTTTATTTTATTCAAAATTAGATAAATTAAAATAAAATAGTTTTATTTTGATTTAAATTTGGATTAAAATAAAGGAGTTTATTTTGATTCAAAAAATAGATTTTATACTAACTAAATTTGCCCATTAAATGATATCAATATATATATTAAATGTTTATTATTCATAAGATGAATGTTATTTATTGATGCATATGGTGATGTGTATGATAATAAATGGGATTGATTATGGACTATTGACCCGATGCGATTGGATTTTATTTTAGTTGGATGCATGAATGTATGGGTTTTATTAAATGGGGTCTGCGTACCTCGTCTTCTCTAATTTTTCTTAATGTAAATTCTATCTCCCTCTATGTACTTCCCCTTGACTGCTGATCAATGTTTCTATTTATTTTAAAATAGTTATGTAATAGGAATAGTTAGAATTAATTTTTGAAGAATTAGAGATCAAAGGAAGCGCTTGAAGACTTAGATTTGTAATGGAGCAGGGTTTAAATGTAATAGTTATATTTAAATATTATTTCTTGCACCCCTAAGGTTTGACCTTTTGGTTCACTTGGTGGCTCTAGTGAACAAACTAGAATAAAAGTCCATAATCAATCCGGGTAGAATATAGTATTCTATATGCATGCATGCTTATTTTATATATATTATATATTATGCAAACATGCTTCGCATGTTCATTAATATAATGCGTATTTTATATATATATGTGCATGCGCTAAACAAGATGAGACAAATTAATAACAAACCCCTCAATTTTTTATATTAAGTCTAAGCGTTCAAAGATATTTGGAATATCGAGCGTAAGCCTTCTAGCATGATAAAATTAATAGAGTATTAAATATTTAATATGAGTTTGTTGTGTCACCACAAGGCGAGTATTAAGTATTTAAGATGTTAATTATCACATTTGATGCTTATAAAGAAAATTTAACAATATTGTTTTGTTGTGTCACCACAAGGATGATATTTTTCTTTTTTTGAATATATGGAGTGCTAGGTTGGACTTAACTTGGATAATTTTGATTCGGATGTGCCACCACTTGATCAAAATAATCTAAGAGGCAAAAAAAGGAGTTGCATAGTTGATGTAATTGACAAAAGTTGTCTACCTATTTATTTATATATAGTTTGTTGTGTCACCACAAGGCTATATACATTTGAAATGGGATCCTTATTCTCACTAGCAAATCTTTAATTAGATTTTGCCGAACTATATATGTGAGGTAATATAGTTTGAAGAAAATAGTGGGAGATACCAATTTAAAACAAGACCTAATTTATTTTGGTAATTAATAAAAGAATGTATGTTAAAATGTTGTTAATTACAAATTCATTTTGAGAATTTTACAATATCTAAAATTACTATCAACTGCGAAGCATATTAGATGCTAAATTAATCGGGCCAGAATTAAGCGGATTGGTTAAGGAATTTGAGAATAGTTCTCATGGTGAAAAGTTATCTTATGTCCTTAATCGCCTATCCTCCTGCAATGGTTTGAGACGATGCCTCGAGGAAGAGATTGCTACTTTTAGAAAGTGGCAAGATGATGCCTGAGTTGGCTCGATGCATCATGCTCGCATCCATGAGTAATGAGCTTGACGTCGACTGAAACTATGGATACTTCTACTATACTCTCCTGCGTCAAGTAGTTGATGGTGAGGAAAGTGGGGTGATAGATATCGAGATATCTAAGGAGCTCTTAGATCTAGAATGGCCAATGGCACTATAGTATAGACAAAAAGTTTTAACATAATCAATTTGATTGATCAATTAGGACAACGAGTTTTGTCATGGATGGAGAGTTGAGCAAGATTTGATCTTGCACTCACTCCGGACTCCTTTCATGATTGTTGTGAATTTTTCATATGAAACAAGCTAGATATCGACCCTGTTGATTTGCTTAACATATTGAAAAATGTTGAGAGTCACTTTCAACCAAGAAAGATCAAGTCTTCTTGGTAGGGGCCAAAGGATCTTACGAAAGAAGAGCGATTCAAAGAAGGTATATATAAAGGCGTAAACAAAGGATAATAAGAACAAAACTAATACGGATAGCAAAGGAGTTTGCTTCCTTTCGCAATAAGCTTTGGACCTTTGGAAAGAAAGCTGCGAGAAGCATCTTGAGAGGCTAACCAAAGAAGCTTAGTGAAGTTTGATTTATAATCTGATTTTTGTTCATGATTGAAATAATTTTTCTTTAAGTCGAGGTTCTACTTGGGTATTGGATCTGAGACTTTGGTTATCATAAATATAGATTTATGAAGGGACCAAGCGAAGTAGAAAGTTAAACAAAGATAAGTAATCTATATGTGGAAAATGAAGCAAAGGTTTTTGCATTAGCTATAGAAACTTATAGTTTAGCACTCCCTACGGGCAAATCTATTAAGTCGATAAGTTGTTATTGTATTCCGATTCTTGTTAGAAACATTATTTCCATTTTATTGTTGGATAATGAAATATTTGGTATTATATTTAAGAACAATTGTTGTTCTATTTATAATAATAATAATGTTTTGTATAGAGCTGGAATATTACTTAATAAATTTTGTATACTTGACTTACATGAAAATAATTTTGCATATTGAACAAATTAGTATAAGAAAAGGAGATGATCATTCAAAAGAGTTGAATGTGTGTATTTCTTTGAAATACAAGTATGAATTATTTGAAAGGTTCAAAGAATTTGAAGTGAAACACAAATTGACAAAGTATTAAGATTCTTTGATTAGATCAAGGAATAAATACTTGTGCGATAAGTTTCTAGATCATCTCAAATGGTTTTCTCATAATGGACACATCTTGATCTGTAATAATTGATTGATGTATCTGAATGAAAAATCGTACCTTGTTGGACATAGTGCGGTCCATAATGATTTTCTGAGACATTCCGGTATCCTTACAGGATAATGTCCTAGAAATGGTGCATATCTCTGAAAATGGTAACCTCAAAATCCGGCCCCAAGACTCCATAAAAGTTATGGGACGGGGAGGATTCCTAATCTTAAGTATGTTAAGATAAGGGTTGTCGACTTATGTGAAAAGGTTTCAAAGGATAAGCTTGGGACAAGATTTGACAAGTACTGATTTGTGGGACATCCTAAAGTAAGTTTAGGGTATATGTTCTATAATCTACATAGCAAAAGGTGTTTATTCTGAAACACCACCGCCTTCTAAGATAAAGGTGTTTATCATTAAAAAGGGGCTAGTGGGAGGATAATAGATCTTGAAGAGTTCAAGAACCACAAAATACTATAAGTCAAATAAGAGGAACCTGTAGATAGACCTATTGTACCACAACCGAATCATAAATCTGGAATAGTACCGAAGATACCTAGGAGGTATGGATTCATCATAGATGATGATGATGAGGTACACATCATAGAAGATGATGATCGATTACATTCGATGAGGTAAGTGTTGTAGACACTTTCGGAGAAATGGATTGAAGCAAGTTTCTCAAATATGGAACATTTGTTTTGATGAGGCAATCAAAAGAGTTTGATTTTATCAAAATAAGAATGAACCTAGTGTGTACAAAAAGGGTCGATTGGGAGCATCGTGACATTCCTAGTATTATATGTTGATATACTACGGATAAGGAATGACATACCAATGCTACAATCGAGTAAAGATAAAGTTGTCTAAACATTCCTCCATGAATGATTGGGAAGAGTATCTTAATTGGGGATAAAATCTATATAGATAGATCAAGAAGAGGATGCTCGACTTAACCCCGAGCGTATATTCATTTGATGCTAAAGTCGTTTAGCATGGCAAACTCAAGAGATGTCTCATGTTGATGAGCTATGGAGTGTATCTCTCTTAATAGTCCCCACAGACTCAAAAGAGAGATCGCATGAGTGACAATCATGTATGCAATGAAATATACTAGACACGATGTTGATCGGTCATATTACAGAGAATTTCACTATGAGAGCGGTGAAAAACATCTTAAAGCGCTTAACTTAGGCACTAAGGATGTGATCATATTCATGGTGGGTCCAAATTAAAACTAGAGGGCTTATGAGACTCAAGTTTTTCAAAGCAGACCAAGATGACGAGAAAAATCCACTTTAAGGTAAAGCGTTATCTTGAGCGATTGGTGCGATGAATTGGAAAGATTCCAAGCAATGAAAGAGTTCTTTGGTTTAGTGATAAAGACAAAGTATATAGCTATAAATGAAGGTGCACTGAGAGTTGATTGTTTGGATTAAAAGTTCATTCTGAGAACTAGGAATAGTTCTAAGTCTCATCTTGGATCTAAACATGTGTTGTGGCACTTTCATTTGATTATTAGAATCATTGAAAGATGGGAAATCACTATAGAGATAGTGGACTCTCAAGAACAACATTACATATCCATTAACTAAAGCTTATCCAGCAGCGGGATAATCGTCACTTAGAGAAGAAGAGTATAAGATACCATGACGATTGGCTTTAGTGCAAGTGGGAGATTGAAAGTAGTATGCACACAAGCCGATCATGTTTGATGATAAAGCATATACTTTGTAACAATCTTATTCATTTATTAATAAAAAGTATTAATTTATTAAAGGCTTTTAATTATCTACATGATCTTTGTTTTATAATATGTGATAAACCCATAGTTTTAAGCAATGCTTTTAGAATAATGATGATGATCATTCTAATGAGATCTAAATTCTTTGAAAGCTTAAAACTAAAATAGTTCCCAATCATTGGATTACTAAATTGGGGATTAGTGAATCCGGATAGATTGGTACATATCGTTGCTTGCTCATTGGATGAGGATGATTGATCTCATGATCATTTGTGTGGAACACTAAAGCAAGTATGTAGGTGCTTATTAGAGAATAAGTTCACTTTGAGCGTGGCTCGCTAAGGAATACCTAATGGAGTTTTTTATTTGCTGTCGATAGGGATTCTGTAGTGATAGTAGTACAAGTAATCCTTGGACTTGAGATCATCATAGTATCTTGTGTATGATGAGTTATACTTTGACTTATTCCTTAAGACCCTTAGGGTATATCAAAGGGTATGCTTGGGTATAATAAGTTATACATGGAGATAATGTATAATCGATAAAGAATCTACCACTTCTAATAAAAGAAGAGAAATGTCTATGTGATTCGATAAATGACAACTTGAGTAGTCCTTGGCGAAAGGAGAATGAAATAGAAAGGAGTTTCTAATTTGCATTATTTGGAGTTGTGCATTTAAGGATGGAAATACATATAATTAAATAAAATAAGACTTGTGATAATTCCATGTCTTATATTTAATTGGGACATTGTATGGTGGAAGGATTGAATTATACGGTAACTATTTACTCAAAGGTTCTTTTATGATTAATGTTGAAATCTATATTATACGGAAAGTCGTTGATCGCTAGGAGGCTTATCCTATTGTAGAATAAATATTATTTATTTAAATAAATTAATTGTTTAATTTATTTATTTAAATAAGATTAGAATTATTCTAATTGATTTATTCTTCTTAGGTTTAATATGGAGAACCTAAAGGGTCACACCATAAAAGGAAGAATAATTATTTAAGAAGTTAATGGCATAATCGTAATAATATGTTAAGTTTATTTAATTTAATCTATGGTGATAGAATAAATTAAATAGCTTAATATTATTATTTAATATTTTAGAAATATTAAATATAAATTAATAAGAGGAGTCTTATTAATATTATTACAATTATTATTATTTTAATTTCTAAAAGAGTTTAGGAATTAATTTAATATAAGTACTCTCATTTATTCTAATAGGATTAGGAGGAAAATTAGTTAAAGGAGTTTAATTAATTATCCCTAATAAGATTAGGGAGCTTAATTAATTAAAAGAATTTAATTAATTAAATAAAACCCAATTCCTTAATTGTTAAGGTGGGTTGCCCACATCTATAAATAAGAGAGTCTTATTATGGATAATGGGTTGTTGTTGACTTTTACAACATACGACATAATTCAAATTGTTGGAGAATACACCTTTTCTATAGAGATAGAAAAATTAGGGTTTGAGCAATACCCTTTTCTTGAATTTTCTTCTTCCTTGGTGGATCACCTCAGAGGCCAAACATTTGGGTGGCTAACGTTGGTCAAAGGAAGGAACCAAAAACCGGTGGATTCAAGTTGAGCGAAAAGGATTGGAGGTGAACTTGTACCTGAGGAAGCTCGATCTTCAAGGGTATGATTTTATTCTTTATCTTTTCGTT
This sequence comes from Panax quinquefolius, assembly GCA_020205615.1. Taxonomy (NCBI): domain Eukaryota; kingdom Viridiplantae; phylum Streptophyta; class Magnoliopsida; order Apiales; family Araliaceae; genus Panax; species Panax quinquefolius. The sequence continues at coordinate 53,894,644 of CM035165.1, forward strand.
TAATTAATAATTGTGCATAAAGGGTGATTCGGGTATATGGTTTGTAAATTTTTTTTTAAACTACGATTTTTACGTTTAGCATTATTTTTTGCAATTTGATTGCGTTCATGAATATTACAAACCTAACAGGACCATCACTCCATTTCCGGACTAGTCTGCCACGTTCTCATTTCACAGAAGAGAACAATGAAAGAAAAAACGGTGAGCTCAACTAGCCCAAGAAGAAATATTATGACTAAGATAATGCGAGAATAAATTATCATTAGCCTTCAACAAAGTGTTAAAGCGATAAAATACAATAAATATCAAGTTTAACTGCAGCGGAACAAGCAATCCATTAGAACAGTCAAGTAGAGCATGATATCTACTATCTTCTATGATTTAAAAAGTTTTTCATCCACTTTATCGTTGAGACTTAGCTTAATAAATAAACCACATCATCGAATCATCCCTGCACTACGGGCCAATAAGGACTTTTATCACATCATTTATAACATTATGGGTCATGATTATACCGAATGATCCCTGGTCATAATCATACCAATCAACAGTCCATCTATGCACGTAAGACAAAGATGATTGTCATCACAATATAAGCATAAGGATGATAACAATGATATAAGAATTCAATTAAAAGAAAACAAAGGATAAATTTTTAAAGATTTATAATTTAATTTATCCAGAAATCAATAATGTTCAAATTGCTAACATGATACTGCTTTATGGAGTAAAATTCAAGAATGATATTGAATCAAAAATGATTTGGACCGAAAAGAAATCAATTTTTGTAATGAATAGTACTCCGGGTAAATAGTACCCCTTGAATAGTACTTCGAGAATAGTACCCCGTGAATAGTACTTCGTGAATAGTACTTCATGAATAGTACTTTATGAATAGTACCCATGAATAGTACTCCGTGAATAGTACTCATAAAAGGAAAATACAAAAGAAAACGATATTCCGTGACAAGTACAAAAGAAAAGATATCTCATACGAGTATAATAGAATATACGAAACTGTAAATGGATTTTTATCCGCAATGCGGTAATCCACGTAGACAGATCATTTCCACAATTTAATAAAGAATGAATACGAAGGGTCATTCAACATGCATGTGGTAGTCCGCGTAGACAGGTTATTCTAACAGAATAATAAAGAATGAAATAACAGAAGAATTTCACCATGCATGCGGTATTCCGCGCGCGTAGACAGGTTATTCTAACAGAATAATAAAGAATGGAGTAACAACCCTTACGAGTATTGATAGAAAATATCTCTCTTCATAAATACGAAAGAAATAATACCCCTTACGACTATTGAACGAAAATAATATTCCTACGAATATTGAACGAAGATGATATTATTTACGAATATTGAATGAAAATAATATTCATACAAATAAGAAAAATAATCTCTTTTCAGAATATGAAATAAATAATATCCCTTACCTTGGAAGAAGACTAGATACTAGAATAGTGAAGTAGCAGACTGCTCTTCTTCTTTCTCTCTATAGCTTCTCTCTCTATAATTGCTCTTGTGAGTCTTAGTGAATTGATGAGAATGAAAGAAGAATGAGCTTCTATTTATAGGAAAACATAGTTTCGATAATTGCACGTTTTGAGGCTCGAAATATTACAGTATAATACCTTCATCTTTTCTTTCATTTTTAATTTAGTCCTGGAAGTATTATCAAACTTGCACCACCTCCCCTAATAGTACATCATGTGAATCAATAGTACAATCATGTGAATCAATAGTTCTATACATGTGAAAAAAAATAATTACAGTATAGTACCTTCATCTATACCTCTATTTTTAATTTAGTCATGCAAGTATTATCAATCTTGCACCACCTCCCCTAATAGTACACGTATGTGAATCAATAGTACACACATGTGAACAAATAGTTATAAGCACGTAAATTAATAGCAATTAATTGCTCATTTATACGATTAATTACCCGATTGGTCAATATAACCTCCAGACATCAATTATTATTAGAATAGATGTCGATTACCACTAACACTAATAATCCCAACACAATGGAAATATCAATTTCATCTTTAATCAACACGAACTTATTCTTCATTAATAGTATAACTCACAATATTTAACAACCAGATCATTCCCAGGAAAGAGGGAGCTTTCCGATAAGGATTTCTCCCTATTGGCGCGCAATTAGGTGACCAAACCTCTCATCGACAGAACTTTCTAGATATCGTCAATATTGCAAATAATAATATGAATAACTTTGTCGTCTCAATTATTGATTTAATAATAATAAATATTATGCAGATGATACTGTGACAATAATTGAATATAACTGAGTGACTTTTTACGTAAACATCAATAATCAATATCGTGTGCTACTATATCTGACGCAGCGTATTCTTTATTTTTTTACTTAGGGTAGTTCAAGCGGTTTAATGATAAAATTTTTTGCGTTATTTTAAAAATATTTTAGTCATTTTCTAACTTCTGACGATACCTCTAGTTGTGGTCCACCAATGATTATTGTCGTAAATACGAATATTCCTTGTTAAAATGAATATTCCCCGACCAATCGAATATTCCTCGACACAACGAATATTTTATATCAACTTGCTTACTTTACAAAATTTTCAAATGTCACCCTTAACTTTAACCTTTATCAATTTAACTAATTACTAAATAAAATAATAATTATAAGAAAATTGAATACTTTCATTTCATAAAATTCGGGGTCTTACAATATACTCAAGTTTGCCTAATTGTGACATGTCTTGTTAAAATTAATATGAGCAAATCCCAACAATATGTCTCCTTTTGTGTATATGAATCGAAAAGTTATTCAATAATTTCTCCATTAACTTGAAACTTTAAATACTTCAACTTCGTGTTGTCATTGATAAGGAAAGGAAGTGGTTCCTATATAGTGTTATAAGAGGTTTTTTTTTTCATAAAAAACAACAACAAAGACCACTAATCAAAAGACTTCATCGGTCCCTAAATTAAAAACATATATTTTTATGTTTTCAATTATACCCTATATATTTGCTAAGAATTTAATTAGTATTAGTAGTGTGATAGCAATAAAAGGTAACGGCAAATTCAGAATATTAATTTTTAACGCATCCTAGTCATGCGATTGTAAGTCAGGAATTATTCTGTTTGACTATTTTCATTTTCTTTCAATAACTCACTGGTAAGTTTGCTTTCTTTTGTAGAGTGCAAGAGATTTTTTTCCAAAGTCCTTGACATCATAGGTACAAATTGTTGTAGTTGCCACTTATAGCACATACATTGATTATAATTTTTTAGTAATTCTTGAGTTCATTAATATCATTGCAGTGCCACAATTGAAGAATATTAGAAGAACGAAAGTGTTGCATCTTCAAGCAATGGAACTCCTGCGATTCTCTTGCAAGGGAGTCATGCGCTTATCTTCCGACCAAGCTTTAGTAATATTTAGTCATTCCTTCCTCTTAGCGGCACAATATGGAATTTTGGAAGTTGTAGAAGAGATTTTGAAGTCATTTCCCAGTGTAATTAATTATGTTGACACAGATAAGCGCTCTGCTCTCCATCTTGCAGTTATGTACCGTCATGATAATGTGTTCAATGTCATTAATGGTCTAATTGGAGAATCCTTTGGCGTCGTATCAACGTCCTTGGATAGCAAGCGTAACAATATCTTGCATTTTGCTGGATATAGAGCGAAGCAATACCAACTCGACCTTGTTTCTAGTGCAGTTCTACAGATGCAGCGCGAGTTGCAGTGGTTTCAGGTAATTAATTGCTTACTAGGCCACAAGAAAATTGTATCTTTCTGTTCCAAAGTCGTACTATATTTTATTGAATTAGTTAAACAATCTGACAAGCAGACGGAAGATTGTTACATGCACAAAGGATGACTGATTTAAAAATAAAAATACTACTACTATATTCTTTTGTCTTGTCTTTTTTTTTTTGGTAATTCCTTTCTTGAGCAATAACAACTAGCACTCTTATTCAAAATGCACTTGATTTAATACAGGAAATGGAAAGGCATGTGACGCCGGAACTTAAAAAACAGAAGAATGAGGAAGGGATGACGCCTCTAGAGGTATTTCAAAAGGAGCACAAGGAGATGGAGGTATACGAAGGGCAATGGATGATTGGCATGGCAAATTCATGTACAGTTGCAACAATAATCATTGGTACAATAGCATTTGCAGCAGCCATCACAGTACCGGGAGGTAATAAAGAAGTCGGAACCCCAATATTCTCCGGTGGAGCAGCCTTTATTATATTTGCAATATCAAATGCACTCGCATTATTCTCATCTATTTGCACCTTGTTGATATTCTTATCCATCCTCACCTCGCGCTATGCAACCATTGATTATCTTTATTCCTTGCCAAACAGATTAATAATGGGTCTGGCTGCCCTTTTCTTTTCTATAACATCCATGATAATTTCTTTCAGTGCAACACTCTATCTTGTTTTCGTCCAGAATAACAATCAGATTCTTATTCCAATCGTCGGATTGGCTCTTCTACCAGTGACCTTATTTGTTATGCTATAGTTTCCTCTCCTCCTAAATATGATGCAATCCACATATGGTCGTAGCATTTTTAGGCCCATGAAAGAAGAAAAACCTACTAATATTGAGGAAAAAACTACCATTATTGGGGAACTATATTTTGTTATTACGGATAAGTTTTTATCTTGCTTTTATGGACTTATCTATTGTAGAATTTTTAGGCAGGAAAGCCAATAGTCAGAACAACAATATTCGTGTAAATCATATGTGGGTATCTAATATTAATCTGTTTGGATCCTTTCTATCTTGATTTGAATAATAATGTACTCCCTCCATCACTTAATATATAAGTTGTTTTAGAGTTGTGCACGTATTAAGAAAATGATTGTATAGTATTAAATATAATATCAATTGTCTATATTGTTTTTGTATTAGATAACGAGAGTGTTATTTATTGGTCAAAAAAATAGTGAGAGAACCAAAGTTGTATTTATTACTTGAGATAATATTGAAAACTAAATAATTAATACTTACTTGAAATTCTCGAACGACTTATACTCCCTCCATTCCTAAATAAGTGTCGTTTAAGGTTTTTGCACATGGATTAAGAAAGTCATTTCATACTATCATTTAATAGTTAAAATATGTGTAAAATTTCATCACTACCCCTTTATGGGAAGTTGAAAATTATTAATACTAAGGGTGAGAATTTCTTGAGACAATGAGAGAAGGTAAGGGTGATATAGAAAAGTAAATAATTTATTCTCCTAGAAAATTGTAAATGACAGATAATTTGGAACAAACTTTTTCTTTCAAAACGTCACTTATTTAGGAATAGAGGGAGCATTAAGGAACAAAAATAATTTTCTAAAACGACTTATATGAAGGAACGGAGAGAGTATAAGTTTATATCTTGATTTGAATAATAATGTATGGACCCTTTTGTTAGTACTCCCTCCGTCCCTTAATATAAGACGTTTTAGAGAATTTTTTTTGTCTCTTAATATATGACGTTTTAGAATTCCAAGTAAGCATTAATTGCTTAGTTTCCAATATCACCCCAAGTATTAAATATAACTTTGGTTCTCTCACTATTTTTTGTCCAATAAATAACAATCTTTTTTTCCAATACAAAGGCAATATAGACATTTGATACTCCCTCCGTTCCTAAAAGATTGTCGTTTTAGAAAAAAAAATTTGTTCCAATTTATTTGTCGTTTACAACTTTCTAGGAGAATAAATTATTTACTTTCCTATATCACCGCTACCTTATCTCATTGTCCCAAGAAATTCTCTCCCTTGTATTAATGGTTTTCAACTTCCCATAAAGGGGTAGTGATGGAATTTCAAATAAATTTTAATTGTTAAATGATACTCCTTCCGTCCCTAAATATTTGAAGTTTTAGAGTTTGCATTTGTCCCTAATTATTTGATATTTGTTCAAATCTAAGAGAATTAATGATAATTTTTCCAAAATTACCCTTCATTACTCTATACTTAAACTCTTTCTCTCTCCTTATCCCAACAAAAGATTTAAGGGTATTATAGACAATGGAGTACTATATTTAATGTTTTCCAATCATTATCTTAATTCTTGTGTCCACCTCTAAAACGTCAAATAATTAGGGACGGAGGGAGTAGTATTAAATGACTTTCTTAATTCATGTGCAAAAACCTTAAACGACAATCTTTTAGGAACGAAGGTAGTATTATATTTAATGCTATACAATTATTTTCTTAATACTTGTGCACAACTCTAAAAAGTCTTATATTAAGGGACGGAGGGAGTACATGTAAGAACCCGGATATTCAGAAAAATATTAAAATAAGAATTTAATGAATAAAATTCTTACGTGTGAAATGGGTTCGAATAAAAATATTTATGTGTTACGAGATATATGATATTGTGTTACATAAGATAATATGAGCTATGTAATAAGTGATGTTGTGTTTAATATATACGTTATTAAAGGGAGACATAAATCATTATATCTTTAAATGGATATTTAATATTTGAAGAAATTATTTTGGGAACAATTTATAAAGGGAGAGAGAAATAATAATTATATATTTCTAATAGAGGATTTAAAATAATTTCTAATATTGAGTTATTTTAATAAAAGGAGGAAATGTTATTTTGAATAATAATATTACCTTATATATATTTTTGTATGAGGTATGATTAATAATATAGTAAATATATAAAAGCGTATTTGCTATATGTAAATAAATTGATGGAAATAATTTATTATAATAGAAAATAAATTTATTATCTATTTTCTATATATAATATATGTACATGTGTCGTACATATAGTTAATTGATATTATATTAAGAATAATATCTTGAGACAATAAGCAAATTAATTTCTAATTGTAAATGTTCTTATTAGGAGAAAACATAATATTTATGTCATGACAAAATACATAATTTCTAATGTATTTTCAAGGGAGTTAATTAATGAAAGAAAACCAAGTTATGTTAATTTACTAAATAACTTGAGTTATTATATTATCGCAAATGTTATAAAGAATATTTTGGATATCTCCATTCACAATATATTTATATATGTGAACCTTGTGATATAATAGTTCGATGTAAATTGAACATGTTATAAATAGTAATATGATAGGAAATGAATAAGTAATGAGAATGAGAATAAGGGTAATGTAAACTTGTGAGATATGCCTAGTGTGGCAAAGTGAAGGAATAAGCATTCATCAAATAATTTAATGAATGAATAATTGAAGGAATTAATTTGCATGTGCAACGATTTTATATTATATAGTAGCTACATCTATATGATATGAATTGAAGTGTAACACTTCAATGGTAACTATATAATATAGGAAGTATTTGAATACTTATGTATAAAGACTAGTATGTTAGCTCTATGTACAAGTGAGATAATAAAATGTAACATGGTGCAATGGACCACTTCCATGACCATATTATAAGATGTAAAGTTAAGAATAATGTTATTTTGTGAGATTATATTATTATAAGCTTGTGAGCTATTAATTACTAAGTTCACGTAATTATGTCTTGTGTGGCATAACTAGTGAAATTAAATCAAATGGGGATTTAATGGGAAAATAAATGGTGAGTTCATAAATAATTGATATTAATTATCATTATGATAATTGGGTATAATTGAGATGATAAATTTTATGGAAAACAATATTGGTGCCAAACTAAGTTATATTATAGTCTAATATTTGGAATAATCAAATGTACATGGATTATATAATTTTATGTGAGCGGGTGTATATGTATGCACATTTTGGGGAAAATATCAAATAAACCTAAGTAGGCTATTAATACTATGGAATGCTGAGTTTTAAGGACGGTGTCCCAATTTGTGTGTCATTTCTCCATTCACGTGAAATGAAAAAAAGCCTAGCTAGCTAGCTTGCTTCTTCTTCTCCAAAATCCATAGCTTCCAAATGATGAAGAGAGGAGTGGGTTGATTTGATTTTCCACCAAATCCTTCTTGTCCAACATCTTCTTCCTTCTTCCATTAGTTTAATCTTTGAGGCAAAGCTTTGGTACTGTTATTGAATTCTCTATAAAGGGAGACTTCCCTTCTCAAACCAAGGCTGCTAATTTACTGAGTTCATATAATATATAGAGAGTCATTGAGGTTGAGAGATAACGGAATGTCAAGAGAGCTTTTGCAATTTGGCAAATACAATAAAAAGAAGAAATAAGTATGTGAAGTAGAAGAGCTCTTCAAAGGTACTAACTTCTTCTCCTCTATGTTTCTATAAGCTGAAATTAGTGATGTAATGTGTTTAGCATGATGATTGGCTGATTATAATACATGTTCTTCATTTCAAGTTTTGAATTCCTTAGAAATAACAAGAAAAAGTCACTTTTGAGTCAAAAAATTGATGTCTAAGGATTGTTATAATCCATAAATTGTTGTTAGATATTGTTAATATAATCAAATACGAAATCAATGGAAGTTAAACGAACCCATTTGGTTGAGAAACGAATTCGTAGTGAACGAATTCACTAATTTGTCAAAACATGAAAATTAGTATGAACATGAGTTATAGATTCATATTTGGGTTAGTTAATGTTTATGTTAGTTGATGGGTATCTAGTATGTTGTAGTTCTATAATTACGAATCCATAGAATCGAAAACGGACTAATTTGGACATATATAACTCAAATTATGAAGGTTAGAAGGGAAGTTTGGCTTGTTAGCTCGTAACAGGGCATGAAATTTCCCACTTACAGTAGCTATGCCCGCCCCGGCGGGCTATTTTAAAGGCAAGATCCCCGCCCCGGCGAGGGGTGGTCAGTTACAAATGTTGAGAAAATTCTGACAGAACATGTTTTGGTAAAATGGCCATAACTTTTTCATACGAACTCCGATTGAGGAGATTCAAGATGATCCGGAACGAGAACGAATAGACCTACAACTTTTGTGCTTTAAGGTTTTCAATTTGAGGTCATTAGGAAGGGTAAAAATAGTCATCTTTGTGACTATTACGTAATCGAAAGGCCATCGAGAGGCGTCGGCGAGCACATACATAAATACAAAGGTGCTCCAAGCGATGGAATATGTTATTCTAAGTGATGTAACATAAAAATGCATGATAATCGACATGACATATAAGATTACCTTACTCATTATAGAATGCTTTAGCATGACTTAGTATGTGTTTTGAAAAGAAACTTAGAGTTTTGAAAAACAAATATTGACGAACCTTGAGTCTTTGAAGTTATGATATTTTAACACATACATCTTTGTGACTATTACATAATCGAAGGCCATCGGAGGGCGTCGAGCGAGCACATACGCAAATATAGTGCTCCCGACGATGGAATATGTTATTCTAAGTGATGTAACATAAAAATGCATGATAATAGACATGACATATAAGATTACCTTACTCATTATAGAATGCTTTAGCATGGCTTAGTATGTGTTTTGAATAGAAACTTAGAGTTTTGAAAAACGAATATATATTGACGAACCTTGAGTCTTTGAAGTTATGATATTTTAACACATACATCTTGTTGAGTTATGAGTATACTTAAGAATGAGAAGTGATTTAAAGTTACTTTACTTATTATCAACTTACAATAGCTTAGTTGAAAATGATTTCTAAAGAAAACTTGAAACTTTAAGAATGAACTTAAAGTAATTTGTGTACTTAAAGTTCTAAACATGATAACATATATTCATGGATTAGTTAGCTATGAAATGAGATTAAAAGTTGCACCTAGTTGCTTTACATTGGCCTAGAATAACTTTTAAAAGTAAACTTGAACGCTTTATGCCCCTAGACATAACGATTATGTTCATCTTTTAGCTAAGCATGAATTGGACGTTTCAAGTGTGGTTTAAAATACGTTTTCAAATAAAATATGTTATGTCTATGTGAAGCATACTAGTAGAGGCTTATTAGTATCAATATATGGTTTAAAAGCTTATAACATCGAATCTTGCTAAAGAAAGTTGTTAAGCCTTATTGATTGAAATAAATCATTATGAAACTAAGTAGTTTGAATATGAACGACGTAGATCACATATCTATAAACTTTAAATATGTGTCAAACACATAGCGAGTCAAGTGAGTGATAAATGTATGTGAAGTTGATGTCAAGTACGGATGGTTAAGAAATACCTAAACATACATAGCAATTCTAAAAGTATGATGAAAAAGTGAAATGAAGGTTTTACAAACCTAGTTAAGAAACGATATAATATTTATAGTTATATTAAGAACGTATGAAATGTATGGCTAATGGATATGAATCCATGATTATATAAATGTGTAGGAATACACGAAGTGCAGATAAGCGTTAAGCAGTTAAGTCGTAGTTCATAAACTACGAATCAGGCAAGTCTTTCAATTTCTATTTGATATATGAATTCGATAACTGTTAGTTGAGCTATATTTTGCTATGATAATGTTGATGTATATATATGAAATGCATATGAGATATGTATCAAAGTTGAAAGTTGATCTTGGATGATATGCTTGTGAAGTAAATTTCTATGCATGTTATGTGTGAAGTAACATGCGTAGTTAATATTAATTGATTATGAATGCATGAACATATATATGAAATGCATATGAGATATGTATGAAAGTTGAAAGTTGATCTTGGATGATATGCTTGTGAAGTAAATTTCTATGCATGTTATGTGTGAAGTAACATGCGTAGTTAATATTAATTTGTGACGCCCCCAAAATTGGTCCATTCCATCCAACCCATTCTGAGTCGCCAAATACATGGTACAGAAATAACTACAACTTTATTATTACAACATATAAACTGTGAGTTTAAATACAGATATTGCCATCTAGACAATATCCACATGCAAATAAATCCCCATCATAATTATTGATACATTATTTTATAAAAATGGTGAGGACTACTAAACAACTCTCTCTAGAACCTTCATTCCATACCCCGACTAGTACTCGCTACATTCTCGCCTCCACGAGAAGAAAAATGGAACAACAAGGAAAAGGGTGAGCTCAACTAGCCCAGTAAAGAATATTATGACTAAGATAATATACAACAAATTATCGTTAGTCTTCAATAGGAAAAAAATCTAATAGAATACAATAGACATCAATTTTTAAATCAATATTCGCAGCGGAAATAATAATTCATTAGAAGAGTTAAGTAGAGAATGCAAACTACTATCTTCTATATATGAATTTAAAAGTTCATCATCGATATTTTATCCCTGTAACATCAATCAACATATATCTGGAATCAAATATTCATCTTTGCACTACAGGCCAAAGATATTCATCAGTTGGTCATGTTTATCTAAACACCTCTTCATCTTTGCACTACGGGCCAAAGATATTAATCAGTCGGTCATGTTCATCTCAACACCTATTCATCTTTGCACTACGGGCCAAAGATATTCATCAAGAAATCATTCATCTTTGCACTACAGGCCAAAGATATTCAGTAATATCATCATTTAGTGAAACAAAACGAATCCAGTAATGAAAAATATTTCAAAGAAAACGATTCCAGTGAAACAAAAGAACAAATATTAAGGATTCGTATTTTAAACAATCCAAGTTCAAAAATACTTCATAAGTAATCAGAGTGGGGTAAAATTCAAGAATGATCAAAACATGGATACAATCAAAGCTAGTATCCAGAATAGATATTTTGGACAAAAAGAAGAAATTTCATTTTTCTATTGAATAGTGCGTGAGATTGCGTGAATAGTCAGATATCGTGAATAATACCGTATCGTGAATAGTAACTCCGACACCAAAAGATAGAAATTTCACAAAAAAAAACATCTTCACGCTTCGTGAATAGTACTCGTGAATAGTAAGAATCGTGAATAGTAACTCATGAATAGTAACTCATGAATAGTAACTCATGAATAAGTAACCCGACATGAAAAAGTTCCAATTTTGATAAAATTTCCAACCAATATTCGGCAAGATAATGATATTGAAGAAATAATATCATTTTCAAATAAAATAACATCCCTTACCTCGAAGACAAGATTTTAGTTGAAATTTGGGATATAGGCTATGACTTGAACTTCAGAGTATAACAATACTCAAAGTATACTCAAAATACTCACAAGAATACGCTTCGATAATATAGAGAGAAAACTTGATTTTACGGTGTGATTTTCAATTCTAACCTAAGCACCCTATTTATAGGAAAATGCTTAGAACACCAAAGTAGAAAATTTAATATAATATTAATATTTACAAAACACATTCCTACGCCCACTTTGAAATCTGATTTCAGCCACCAAGCACATGTTAAAGATGGCCACCAACATTTGAAAAACGTTTTTCTTAAAAAACATAATTAAAACTTCCAAAAATCAATTATTTCGAAGCTTCGAAATCTCAATAATTCATAATAAATAGCCCTTTTATCAGAAAAATTCAAAACTCGCGTCTTTCCATAGGAAATTCCATTATCTACAACTTGCGTAAAGCGGTTTTCCAAATTCCAAACAAAATTATTAAGAAATCCACAAACCAGGCGATTTTACATTGCTATAATCAAATTTCTATTAATAATTGTGTCCACCAACACACAAAAATATGTGTTAAACATTTAATGCCACAAAAATACTCTTCTTCCTCATATACTCATATATCCCACATTCATTATAAAATATCACCGTTAATATATTATTAAAATAATATATTTAAATGAATTATTTTATCGAAAAAGATAAAATATTAATTTTCAACAATTGTCATTTTTAAAATTTTCTCCATCTATATCCACATAAAATCAATATTTTCCTCATCATATAAATCAATAATTAATTATTCATAAATAATATTACGTAATCACGATATTTACAACCGGTAGTTCCAGGAAAGAGGGGCTTTCAATAAGGATCTCTCCTTCTGGTGGCCGCAATTAGGTGACCAAACCTCTCCTTAGATGTAACTTTCTAGACATTGCCAATAATGTTTTCTAATAATATTATTCAGATAATATGAATTATTGTTCGATAATGGAAAATAGTGTATAATGACAATTTATTGAAACAACGGTAATATAATATATCAATGCAAAGAATTATTGAATCAATAAAATAAAATCTTTGAAGCGATGAATTATCGTAACAATTATTGAGTAGTGCCTTCTTATGTAAGAATCAATAATTGGTGCCATACTGCGTGTTATTCGTTCAACAACGCGTATTAGTTTGTTTTAACCATGTATTCCAACAAGATAATCTGGTAATAACTACGCCTGTTATTTATAAATAACTTATATTTGTCGTTTTCTTCATTCAATCGCTTTCCGTTATGGGGCCCCAAAAAAGATCGCCAGTAAATGCATTTAATATTCCCCAACAAGAGACGAATATTCCACGACCAAACGAATATTTCACAAACAATAATGAATATTTTATAACCACTTGCTTATTGAAATATTTGCTTATTTTACCCATAACTATCCACATTAATCAAATCAACCCTTACTATTTCAAAATAATAAATAGAGGAAAATAAATTTCATTTATTAATAATTTGGGGTCTTACAACCTCCCCTCCTTATGAAATTTCGTCCTCGAAATTGACGTACGTACCTGGTGTTTCAAAAAGGTAAAGATACCTCGCTTTCATTTTCATTTCCAACTCCCAGGTCATTTCCTCTATAGCATGGTTTCTCCACAAAACTTTAACTTGGGGTATGACCTTTACGTGTAGGACATACTCCTTCATATCCAAGATCTTGACAGGTACCTCCTCGTACGTTAAGTCTTCGGCTATCTCGTCCGGTTCTAACTCAATGACGTGGTTCGGGTCGTCCACATATTTACGTAACATCGATACGTGAAAAACGTTATGAACACGCGTCATACTTGGCGATAAAATGAGTCTATAGGCCACAGTTCCTATTCGATTGAGAATTTCAAATGGATTAATAAATCGAAGGTTTGAGCTTTCCTCCGATTTTTGCTTTTGAAATAACAACTTCTTGCACCTCCTTCTTCAAATTCATCAACTCTGGTGTGTAGCTTGAACAGCTTTAAATTTATCGATTAAAGTCGATTATACTCGTATATCATCACGTGGGTACCTAGAGTTTTCATCTCCATCTCTATTATTTGTAAATTATATGAAATGAGTCTTTGACAAATATCAGACTCGTACTTGTATACGATCTTCTACTCAACACGTCACTACCACGTTCTTTTTCAGGATGGCATGGTCGAACATGTCTTTGAAATGAGTCTCTCTCTTGAGTTCTTCAAGCTCTTCCCACATTCCTTGCTCCATTCAAATTTTGTATCTCTACGAGTCACCGTTAAACGGAATAACGATTCGAGAATATCCTTCAACGAATCTCTCGATAATAACCAACTAAGCCTGAAAGCTACGATTTCGATTACCTAATTAGGTTGTTCTCAAATGTGACTCATATCCCAACCTTGGATAGCACATTACAATGACACCTATCGGTTTACTATCGCATCGAATATGGTGTCCCTACGGAGAGTTCCGGCTTTGGTGCATTCCACAAAGGAAGTCACCAGATAAAGGCTCAGTGTACCAAATTTATAGTTGAATTTTTAACTCCACGAAGTTCAATAGAGCCATTCGACATGAGATTTTAGAAATGAGTTTTGTCTTAGGGTTCAAAGTCGATACAAATTTTAATATCGGTCTTTGGGAGTAAACCAAGAAATTCTTCTTGAAATACGTCGGGAAAAAAATTAATAACAACAGAATATTATTCAAATCGACGTGTCTTTATTCAAATCCATAACATGGACTAAGAACTTGACATCCGTAATAAACGAATAACTTCATGGCTTGATATGAAAATGTTTGACTACAATGGTTTGATTGCTTGAATTGAATAATAGGTTGCTTAAGAATATGAAAACTAACAACCTTATGAAAGTAATCAATTTTGCATTTATGAGTAGTTAACCTTAAAATCACATCAAAAACAAATATCTCTATAGAAATAAGGTTAACGTGTAATGTGATAGTGCCAACTGAATCAAGCAAGATTTCTAAACAACGGATGTAATGAAAGTTTCTCTAACGGAGTCTCCATAAATATGTCAAAGTCTAATTTCTCCGTAGTCAAGTTCAAACGTTGAGCGCAAGCAAGAGAGATAAAAGAATGGGTAGAACCGGTATCTAGTAAGGTATAAACTTCGCAAGAATTTATAATTAACTAACCCGTGCTAACTTCGTTCGGGTTACTCGCTTTTTGAGAAGTCACGAAAAACGCTCTTCCAGTAATCGTTGACTTTGACTTTTCTGTATCCGCCTCTGGTGCCAATGTCCGAACTGGATTTGATTTCGCTATAGGACAAAACTGTTAGAACTGTTAGAATTGCATGAAATCAACGTCCCAACTGGACTAGATTTCGTTGACTTTGACTTTTCTGTATCCGCCTCTGCTGCATGAAAACTGTTAGAATTGCTGGGCTGTCGAGCTCACCCTTGCAAATAACCACTTTTGCAGGTTAAGGACTCACGGTAAAGATTTCGTGCTACTTGATTGACAAAGTAGATAGTTTCGCAATGAAGGATACTATTTAGATTATTATTTGAACTATGTTTAGGTTCTAGGAGTGTACTTGATATATACTTCCGATGTTTAATACTTGTTGTATTGTAAGGATGTTGTTAGTTCCCAGAGGGCACAATAGATCTAGAAGGGGGGGGGGGTTGAATAGATCCTTTTTATTTCAAATACTTTTCTGGTTAAAGTTGTATTGTTCATATTTAAGTATATGACAAACATAAGAATCTTTTCAAGTACAGCGAAATAAGTAAAAGATTCCCCTTCATTGATATATTCATAATCATACATACATTATTCGTTGGGTTAGTTTAGTTGTAAGCAGTTAGAACATACATAGCAGTTATAGCAGTTATAAACATAATGTAAAAGACATAAGGGGTTTTAAGTGGTTCAGAGACTGAAGCACCTAATCCACTCTTCTGCTTTCAATTAGCAGGATTTCCACTAAGGAAGGGCAAGACTCGAATCTCTACGATTCCTTCAAGGCCAAAGTGACCTTGGGACTTCAGTTCACTAAGAACTCTTCAAGGCCAGCAGCCTTGGGACTCCTCTAGTTCCCTAGGAACTCTTCAAGACCAGCAGGCTTGGAACTCTATTTAGTCCCTTTGGACAAGGACCCTTTGGCCCTGCTTTGTTTAGTCCCTCCGGACAAGGACCCTCTTGGCCCTGCTTCATTTAGTCCTTCTGGACAAGGACCCCTCAGGCTCTAGCTTCGTTGAGTTGTTTGTTTGTTGTTGTTGGAGTCGGTGCTAAGCTGCTAAGATGTCTTCATGCTCTGAACATCTTCTATCCTTAGCAGCTTGGCTTGATCATCCTTGAAAAGTAGTTGAGTGTTGCATGATGCTCAAACTTTCAGGGTCGCTTTCAACTACTCCTGGATGACCCTTGATGAACCGCCTTGAAGATCATTCTTCTTGGTACTTGATGATCGCATACGAGAGGCTTCTAAGATGGTGTAAGCTCTTCTCAGAAAGTACTTAGAAGCTTTCTCATGCTTGACACCAAGATGGCTTTTGTGATCTCCCTTTTTGCTACTCGATGCCTTCTCATGATGGACTTGCTAAGATGATCGTAAGCTCTTCTCTATTGTACTTAGAGTCTTCCCATGATGGACATCCAGATGGCATGATGCTCTCCTTTCTCTCGGTAGTTCAGATTACTCTTCATGTAGTAGAACTCTCACTTTTACATAGTAGAACTCACACTTTTACTTCTTTCTTGATCTGACTTCTGAGTGTTCTTGGTGGATCGTAGAGTGAGCCTTCGGACTCACTATCTCACATGATTTATATCAGTCCACCTTCTCTCCAAACTCGGCAACTCCAGTAACCTTTTATCTTTGAAGTTCTTTCCCATTTATACTTCTTCCCAATCCTTCAGTTTGAAAGTAATCGTTGAAGGCTATTCAAATATTTTCATAGATCTCAAGTTGCTTGAGGTAGACTGCTTGATGTGACTTATCATACTTTTTTCCGACGTCATAGCCCATTGCTTCACCTACCCCGCCGATGTATAACTTTAATGTCTTGGGCAGGTCAAAGACTTTATCACCTCTTTCTGATTCCTCGATCAGAGGTTGTCCTATTACATCGATGCTCTCAATAGGCACTTGTCCGAATATTACCCTTCAGATTGAACCTTTACCAATGCTTCAGTCTTCAGTTATTCGGACTCTATGATTCTGATGCACGTCTTCAAGGACCTGATCATAGTGTCTTGTTGAGTGTTGCTCGTTAACTAGTAGAGCTAACACTACGATCCTGAAGTGTGTTTCTTGGATCTTCACTGAAGAACACCTCTTCACTATATTGTGCAGTGCTTTAATACTTCTGTTTGCTTCGACTGTTCTCAGATACTGATGGCCTAATTCCTTGCTCTTGTCCCCTTCTGAATATCAGGACACTTCAGATTTGTGGCGCATCCAGCTTGCTTTTTCCTGGTGATCTTCCGCTCACTTATCATCAATGAACTGAACCTCGACTTAATCACTTTAGCCTTGCTCTTCGGTGTCGACCAAGATCTCGGTTCACCTTCCATCAATTCCATCTTTGTTTGGCGAAACACTACGATCTTGGTTGTTTCAAGATCGTTGTCTTCTCAGACATTTGATAGTTAATCGTGATAAGTCGACTTTTCTTAGTCACTTTCAAGTCTTCTTTGGATCTCCTTGTGGAAGACTTCATAACGAATGGCCTTACACCTCAATATTAATGCTGATTAGGTTTGTGCTGAGATCTTTTGTTAGCCTGCATGCTATTCATTGAGTGCTCTTTGGTTCCCTTACTGTGGAATGCATCTTTGCATTGCCAACTAGAGGCTTCGTATCTTTGGATATTCTGGGAGTGCTTATTAGTTGAGAACCGTATCTGCTCTACGATTCTAACTTAACATTGTGAGCACTTCTTTTGGAGTCATAGTTCTGCACTCTATGATTCAACTTCGGCTGTGCAGACACTACGATCCCGAGATCAGATATTGACACTCTACAATTTCTACCTTGTGCCTGTTGTCTTCATCTGATCTTGCTCGACTACGATCTCTGCATATAATCAATAGACTCTACGAATTCAGAGTGTGATCTACGATCCTTGAGTTCAAGCTTTTGGTATCAAGAAACTCTCACGACTAACGAGCATAGTCTACATTTCATCTTCGCTTTCTGGCAGGATGGCCGGTCTACTTGTAGGCAGGCTATCTCTACGATTCTGAACATGACTTCCTCAGCACACTACGATCCCGAGGAAGCTCTTCTCGATACACTACGATCCTTCCTCGTTTCCCTCTTGCGCCTATGAACTCCGAGATCTATTATCTCAGATACTCTCATTCTCCTTTCGATAGCTCCGAAAGTTAACCTTAACTCACCGCGCAGATCACGACTTCAATGCGCAAAAGGTCTGACGATCGACTAGCCTATCTATTACATCATAAGATCAACCTAACAAGCTTGATCTTTATATATTTATAGTCCTTGTACATCATTTCTTTTAAGGACTTTACAAAAGTTGTTTTTGCTTTATGTAGGATCAACCTAACATATTTGATCAATTCATTCTAAGTCCTTGTACATATATTTCTATTATCTATCACAGGACTTTACAACTTTTCTTAATGCAAGCATACTTGCATATTATTCATTCATATACATATATATATATATATATATATATCATAATCAAATCATATATAAATAGGAATAACATTCACATGCTTATTCCTGACAATCTCCCCCTATTTGATTATGACAAAAACAATAAGTGCATATGCATGTTATGAATGAATCTTATATACAGTGAGCAACTGTATTTCTAAAACAGTTAATCATGAATGTCATTTATATTGATATGGCAATTTATACCTTAAGACATTCTACATCCTGGATCCAGAACATTCCTAACAAATTAGAGATGTACCTCCTTGGCTCCATGTGTGTTTCCAGGATGCTTGTTGATCAGCTACTCATCTTTTTCTGCTTCTTGCTCTTGCTCCCCCTCAGGTGATGACCTTCTATCTTTGCTTGGCTCCCCTTCATCACCTTTTTGATCTGGCTCCCCTTCAGCTTCTGTGATTTTGGTATCATCATCTTCAGGCTCCCCCTCAGATGATGATTCTTTATCCGCTGCTACTTTCTTCTTCTTTGGCTTCTTCTCCCTTAACCCTCTACTCTTTTTCGAGTGTCTTTTGCTCTTCTTCTTTCTTTGCCTCTTTTTCTCCCCCTTTTTGTCATCAATCATTTGAGAGAGCTGCTCCATGTTGGACATAAGCTGCTCCATCAGGTAGAAGGAGTTTGCAACTTCAAACTTTAGTTCTTGCTGGCCGAGCTCAAGTTGCACAGAGAAGGACTATTTCAGATCGTCAATCTTGTCAGAGAGGGCTTCGATCTTCTTTGCATTGGCCTCCTGAACTTGTAGAGCTACTGCCTTCTAATCTTGGATGGCCTTTTGATAGATGCTATCTCTCTCTTAGAGTTTGAGAGATACATCAGCCAAGACAACTTGAAGCTTGTGCTGGAAAGAATCATCTCCTGCTGCTGTCTGCTTCTGTGATTCTTCAGTGAGCATAGATATCTTCTTGCTTAGATAATCGAGAGTTTTCAAGAGTTCCGCCCAAAGCAATTTGATCCTCTTGATTGGCGACTTTCAGGTTGAGCAATGGATTCGACTCTCACGATCATCATCTTTGGATGATTTTCAAAGGTTTGGATAATCTGAACAATCGTGGAGTACCAATTGC
Source organism: Panax quinquefolius (assembly GCA_020205615.1). Taxonomy (NCBI): domain Eukaryota; kingdom Viridiplantae; phylum Streptophyta; class Magnoliopsida; order Apiales; family Araliaceae; genus Panax; species Panax quinquefolius. The sequence goes on from CM035165.1 coordinate 53,914,420, forward strand.
TTGCAAAGGATGATGGAGTGTCTGATAGTAGTGCTTGATCATAAGAAGGCTTTTGGTTTTGGACTTGGGCATCAATAGTAGTAGAGTGAACAGACTCTACGATTAGCTCCTTGGTCATGTTCCTTCTTCCTTCAGAATCCACTCTACGATCGTAGGGGATATAGAGATTCTCAGCCTGTCGATAGACCTTGAAGTGAGGCTGGTCTTTGATTAGTTTGGTAGCAAACTTCTTTACTCTTGGAAAGTTCTGAGCCACCAGTTCTATGCTTGGAAACTGCTTGTAACACTAACTGAAGGAGCTTCCATCTTTTTCAGTGTGGGTCTTGAGCCATGGCATCCACTAGAAGAACCATCTTTCTGGTGGAGCATCTGTTAGATCATTTGATACTTCCTCACGATACTTTCACAAATCTTTCAGAGAGGGAACTGGATAATCTTCTTGTTCGTCTACTTCTTGAGGTGCAGAACCAGAATCTCCTTTAATCTCTTCTCTCTCAGAGCCTGAACTTTCTTGATTATCTTCAGCAGGGAATTCCTTTAGCTGCATTTCATTATCAGAACCTTCTTCAGCAAGTATTTCCTCAGACTTTTCTTCTTCACTGCTCACTTCATCTTTAGAACTTTCTCCTGGGGATACAGACTCATCATCACTTAATTCGATGATGGCATTTGATTAGCCACTGTTCCTTTTGGTGGCAAACTGGGCTTGCAGCCTGTAGCTTCTCCTTCTTCGTGGAGGTTCAATTATTGGAGATACTGACTCTTCTTCTTCTTCTTCTTCTTCTTCTTCTTCTTCTTCAGTCTTTGACTCCTCTTGCTCAACAGACAGACTTCTTTGGAATTCAGCACTGGCAGGGGCAGTTTCTTGTTTCTTGGACTCATCACTTCCTGAGTTATCATGAGGGCTTTCTGGATTGGAGGATACATTTTCATCTTCTTCTTGAGCAGTATTTTCTGACCCATTCTTTGGGCTCGTTGGGGCAAGTTCTTCTTCTTCAGACACAGAATTACTTGTCCTATCATCTTGGGTTTCTTCTTTATCATCAGAGTGACTACTCTGAGAATCAGCCATTGGATTTGCACATTCTTCTTCATCAGCAGTTACTGCATTTTCTTTCGTCTCATCAGCTTCATTTTCATTTCTGGATGCTGACTGTGGGGATTGGACCACATCTTCTGTTTCTTCCTCTTCTGCTGACTCTACGTCCCTTTCTCCAGCAGATGCATTGATTTGAGAAGCTAAGGCTGGTTTGTCATCCACCTTAGCTTTCTTGCTGACTAGCCCTTGAAGCAACCTGCTTCTTCTTCTTTTTGTGGTTTCACCAGTTTGTTCCTTTTCTTCTTTATCCTTGTTCATGGAGGAAACTCTCTTTGGTGGGGCCTGGGCTTTCTTCGCATTACCAGCTTTCTTCACCTCTTTTGATTTCTTCCTAGTCATGTGATTTCAATTTTTCACCGGCCGAGAGTCTGTCTTTGGATTCCCAGAGGCTCTCATCGCACTCCCAAATCATGTCGCCCTTTTGTTTTCCTTTGGGGTTCTTCTTCCAGTTCTCAAATAAGCGTGGAGACATCACCTTGTGCACATTCAAGGCTTCTCCTCATCTTCCTTGATTTTCCTCCTAGTTTTTCTTAGTAATGATACTCAAGAACCTTCCATGAAATACCTTGGTCAAATGGCTTCTTCTCAAATTTTCTACCCACTTAGAGATATGATCAAACAAATGGCTCCAAAGTCAATTTGTTTCTTCGTAACTATAGTTGACATTATCTTCGGGCTTGTTGATCAATCACCGTATCATATGTAAGTGTGTTTTTACACAAGATGCACTTTCCTACAATTTCAGTTAGGAACTCATACTCTTCAGGGAATTCCTTCTCCTTCATGTCTTTGAAGCTAGGGTTTCTTTGGTATCCCATCAACTCCTTCGCTTGCTCGATGTTGACATCTTCAAGGTTCTTCAGACCTTGGCTAGGGAAACCTAGGCATTGATTAAGGTCAGAAGATTTTAGCTTCAGAATCTGACCTTTAACCTTGGTAGAAAGAGTTCCAGAGTTTATGGAGATGTTTGGGTAGAACTCCTTAACCAGGTCAATGTATACACGAGTACTCGCCTCGAGACATTCTGAAAACCCAGTTTCCTTTACGAGTCTAAGTATGTCCCTGAACTTCTTCTCCGACTTCTCAAACGATTTGGTTCCAAGTTGAATGCCGGTGATAACTTTCCAGTTCTCCATTTGAATCGTTCGAAGACTGTGGGTGTTTGATTTAGAGAGATTTATGCGAGATGGTCGAATCGAGATTTGGTAATGCTCGAGAGTTAACTCGATTTTGTTCTTGAAAAGCTTTCAGGGTTTTGAAAATGGGAGGAGAAAGGTTCGATATCTTTTGGTAATCGCTGTTCAGATTTGAAATCATCTTTATGGCGTTCCTTCTAACTCGTGATACTCAAGTGATGTGTCAACTGTCCATTGGTTGCAGACGTTGCCCAAGAATGAGTCAGAACTCCTCACAACTTTTCAGTTATTTGAAGATTGGATATTTAATTGACGTGGCTTTAACCGTTGACCTTTTGATTTGTAGGGTGGCATGATGAGGCAGCTATAGACTCTACGATTTCCTTTGTTGACTCAACGATCAACTTCTAAGAGATGCTGCAGTGGATGGCTTTGTTTTTCCTCCTTTCTTCGATGCAGCATAGCTCAATCACTGATGTGTTCGAACTTATCTCCTCAACTTGAATGTCTTAGTAGAAGTCTCATTCTTCATGCTCCTTGTGAGCTAGAATACCCTTTGGTAGGACTACGATCGTTGAGTTATCTTCTTCTGTCGCTGAGGTTGCACTACGATCGTTTAGTTCTCTTCAAGTTCAACTCTACGATCGTTGACTGACTTGGTTCTTTTGAGATGAACTAGATCAAGCATTCCTTCTGGGATAAGGTAGCTCAGGAAGGGCCAACCTCTTAGATTTAGCTAAGGGTCAGGTTTGTCCCTGAGGCGCTCTCCAGATGAAATACTAAGGCAGTGATTTTTAATGACATCTCATTAGACCTTTTCTGATGGGGAGGTCTTTCTACCAGCTCTGGATATCTTCATTGCTGAGATCGTGGTGTCCTTCTGCTCTTACACTACGATCATGTGTTTGATTGTAGGAACTTCACGATTATGGATTTGGTGGCTGAAGGGTTATCAGTAGTACGTTTTGAGACGTTCCTACTAACTATGGATCTTCATTTGCTCTATCAGTCACAAAGTTTTGGGACTCTGTAACTGGTACATCTCTTCCAGGTTTAATAGTGTTGTTTTTCCTTAACAGATCACTGCTCCCCCATTGTTGATGTTGTCTTCTCAGATAGATGTGATTCCTTCTTCATGTTCATTTGAAGGCTGCCCAACATTTTTCCTTCTGACTGGAATCATCATTGTTGCTTAGTTATCCTTGTATCGTAGAGATGAGTATTTTTAGGATTGATCACCCTACGATCATTTGGACAAAGACTACTTAACGTAGTCTTCTTTCGATCCTTTTTTGTTTTGAGAAGTTCGCTTCAAAAGAACTCCTTTTGTCTTAAGCTCAATGATCTTTTGTTGTGAGCTTCCTCGAGGATCCTTTTCATAAAGCATGTCCTTCTTAATATGGGCACATAGAATCCTCTTTATCTTCTGTTGTACGGCATGCTCCCATATACTGATTTTGTACCATTTGAGCTCCATTCCAGGTTAGCTCAGAGGGTCTTCAAGGACGTGCTTGGACATATAGGAACCTTATCGACTCATCTCCTAATGCAGCTCCCTTAGCCTCCCACTTTGGTCGAGTCCTTTTGAATGAAGTCTTTTGCTTCAAGATTCTTAGTGTGGTCGACCGACCAAGTTTCTGCAGTGTTTAAGTATATTTCTACTTTTGGTCCCCATTGTTGAATGAGTCCCGCTAGGTTAGTTTTCTAAACCCTATTCCTCTTAATCGGATAATCATAATGTTTATCACCAATGTATATATTCATGCATGCAACTATCTTGAGATAATACATTTTGAGATGCATGATGGTGAGTGTGTGTAGGATTTGACAATTAATGACACACTCTTTATCTATGATGGTTTCATCATTTACTGGGTTATGTTCACAATGTTTAAGTGTTCATAGAGTGTGAATCAACTCTACGATTTATGAGTATCTAGTTGATTTATGGATGTGATCAGTTTCTATAAATCAACAAGATCCTCTTGTAGAATCGATCATTCTCTCGTGTGTTGTCAAACACTTAGAACATAGGCTTGTACATACATATACTAAGCACATCAAAGAATGATTACTTAATATAAAATTCATTTGGTCTCGTGATACTCTTATGATCTATTTCAGATTTTCTTCAAGATGTCATCTTCAAATTTAAAACTTGGTTAAAGAGAAAGTTTGTAGACATTTGAATTTTCCATCTTCGCACTACTTTTCTCTTCACCTTTTTAGGTAGATTATGACTTCTCGATGTAATACCGCCATAGTTCATAAGATGGTGCAATTATGATGTATACATTAGTAATAGTGAGGAACCGTACCTTTTTACCGCCGCTTTCTTAATACCATTTACCTTAGATATACTAAGTTCGTGTATTGATGTGCATAGCTTTTACTTTTGCTCTTTTCGACATAATGCTCTTTGTTGGCCTTTCATCAATCACCGTGGTCTTGAAGATGTAGATCAAGAGAATCAGAAGATTAAGATCTTTGACATCTTTGAGTTTACAAAGATAGCACCCAATTGTTGGTTGGTCACTCATAAGTTTGAGAAGATCTTCTTTTCTCTCTCGATCAAGATTTCTTAAGACGCGTGACCTCTTCATCTTTCGATCGATGAATGCTTTACTCTTTGTCACCGATGTCCTCGCTTTCTTTCTCTCTCATCCGGTCTTTCGACAACAAGATTAATCGCAGCTAGGATTGGTCTTGTTGATATATAATCGAGGATATGGACCAATCTGAAAGCACTTCAAGTGTGTATACACATTTTTACCTATACACAATATTTCCAACGTGTGAGCTCTTCAAGATATAACAAGTTACTTACTACTAAACTAAGTTTAGAACAATGTTAGTGCCTAGGATCGACTCAAAGCGATTAGCTTTTGAATATAGTATGAGAACCCGCTCGATACCAATTGTTAGTTCGGAGGGCACAATAGATCTAAAAAAGGGAGGGGGGTTGAATAGATCCTTTTATTTCAAATACTTTTTCGTTAATGTTGTATTGTTCATATTTAATTATATGACAAACATAAGAATCTTTTTCACACGCACAAATGAATAAGTAAAAAGATTCCCTTCATTGATATATTCATAATCATACATACATTGTTTCGTTCAAGTTAGTTTAGTTGTAAGCGCTAGAACATACATAGCAGCTTATAGCGCTTATGTATATAATGTAAATGACATAATGTAAAAGACACAAGGGTTTTAAGTGGTTCAGGAGACTCAAGCTCCTAATCCACTCTTCTCGCTTTTAACTAGCAGGATTTCCACCAAGGAAGGGCAAGACCTCGAATCTCTACGATTCCTTGAGGCCGCTGTTGCCTTGGTACTTTAGTTCACTAAGAACTCTTCAAGGCCAGCAGCCTTGGGACTCCTCTAGTTCCCTAGGAACTCTTCAAGCCCAGCATGCTTGGAACTCTATTTAGTCCCTTTGGACAAGGACCCTTTGGCCCCGCTTTGTTTAGTCCTCCTCCGACAAGGACCTCTTGCCCTCGCTTCATTTAGTCCTTCCGGACAAGGACCCTTAGGCCCCTCGCTTCGTTGAGTTATTTGTTTGTTGTTGTTGAGTTTGGTGCTAAGTCGCTAAGATATCTTCATGCTCAACATCTTCTATCCTTAGAATTGGCTTGATCATCCTGAAGAGCAGGTTGAGTGTTGCATGATGCTCGCTTTCTTAGGTTTCTCAACTACTCCCGGATGACCCCTCGATGAACCCGCTTGAAGATCATTCTTCTTGGTACTTGATGACTGCACATGAGAGGCTTTTAAGATGACTATAAGCTTTTCTGTAAAGTACTTAGAAGCTTTCTCATGCTTGACACCAAGATGGCTTTTGTGATCTCCCTTTTTGCTACTCGATGCCTTCTCATGATGGACTTGCTAAGATGACCGTAAGCTCTTCTCTATTTTACTTAGAGTCTTCCCATGATGGACATCCAGATGGCATGATGCTCTCCTTTCTCTCGGCAGTTCAGAACACTCTTCATGTAGTAGAACTCTCACTTCTACATAGTAGAACTCACACTTCTACTTCTTTTTTGATCTGACTTCTGAGTGTTCTTGGTGGATCGTAGAGTGAGCCTTCGGACTCACTATCTCACATGATTTATATTAGTCCACCTTCTCTCCAAACTCGGCAACTCCAGCAACCTTTTATCTTTGAAGTTCTTTCCCATTTATACTTCTTCCCAATCCTTCCATTGGAAAGTAACCGTTGAAGGTAATTCAAATATCTTCACAGATCTAAAGTTGATGGAGGTAGACTGCTTGATGTGACTTGTTATATACTTTTTCTCGACGTCAATAGCCTCACTGTTTCACCTACCCCGCCGAGATGTATAATTTTAATGTCTTCAAGGTGTCAAGACTTTATCACCTCTTTCGATTCCTCGATCGAGGTTGTCCTATTCAGATCGATGCTCTCAATAGCACTTGTCCGAATATTACCCTTCAGATTGAACCTTTGCCAATGCTTCAGTCTTCAGTTATTCGGACTCTACAATTCTGATGCACGTCTTCAAGGACTTGATCGTAGTGTCTTGTTGAGTGTTGCTTGTTGACTAGTAGAGCTAACACTACGATCCTGAAGAGTGTTGCTTGGATCTTCACTGAAGAACACCTCTTCACTGTATTGTGCATTGCTTCAATACTTTTGTTTTCTTTTCGATCGTTTCTCGACATCGATGGCCTAATTCCTTGCTCCGTCCCCTTGTAATATCAAGACACTTCAGATTTGTGGCGCGCCCAAATTTTGCTTTCTCCCCGTGATCTTTCCTTCACTTATCATTAATGAATCGACTCGCACTTAATCACTTTAGCCTTGCTTCTGGTTTGACCAAAGATCTCTTGTTCACCTTCCATCAATTCCTTCTTTGTTTGGCAAACACTACAATCTTGGTTGTTTCCAAGATCGTTGTCTTCTGTACATTTGATAGCTACTGCATAAGCTGACTTTCCTTAGTCAACTTCAAGTCTTCTTTAGATCTCCTTGTGGAAGACTTCATCACGAACGGCCTTACACCTCAATCTTAATGCCGATTAGGTTTCAGGCCGAGATCTTCCGTTAGCCTCGCATGCCATTCGTTGAGTGCTCTCTCGTTCCCTCATCGTGGAATGCATCTTTGAAAGTGCCAACCGAGGCTTCAGATCTTTGGATATTCGGGAGTGCTCATTCGTTGAGAACCGATTCGCTTCTACGATTCGACTTAGCATCATGAGCACTTCTTTTGAGTCATAGTTCGCAGACTCTATGATTCAAATTACCTACTGTGTAGTAGACACTACGATCCCGAGATCGATATCGACACTCTACAATTTCTACCAGGCTCCTCGTTATCTTCATCCGATCTTGATCGACCACGATCTCGTGATATAATCAATAGACTCTACTTAACTCGAGAGTGATCTACGATCCTCGACTGGCTTCTCAGATCAAGAGACTTTACGACTTTGAGTGTAGTCTACATTTCATCTTGCTTGGCGCAGATGACCGACCTACCAGAAAGTGTGTCGTCACTCTACGATTCTAAACACGACTTCCTCAAAGACACCACGATCCCGAGGAAGCTCTTCTCGATACACTACGATCCTTCTTCGCTTCCCCTTGTTGCGGCCTATGAACTCCGAGATCTACTATCTCAGATACTCTCATTCTCTACCGATAGCTCCCGAAAGTTAACCTCGACTCACCTGGCAGACTACGACTTCTGGTGCAGTGCTCGACGATCAGACTAGCTTATCTATTACATCATAAGATCAACCTAACAACCTTGATCTTTCTATCTTTATAGTCCTTGTACATAATTTCTTTTTAAGGACTTTACAAAGCTATTTTGCTTTATGTAGGATCAACCTAACATATTTGATCAATTCATTTTATGTCCTTGTACATATATTTCTATTATCTATCACAGGACTTTACAGCTTTTCTTAATGCAAGCATACTTGCATATTATTCATTCATATACATATATATATATATCATAATCAAATCATATATAAATAGGAATAGCATTCACATGCTTATTCCTGACAGATGTATTAGTTAATACATAGAGGATATCGAATCAGGATGTAAAATCTTATACAGTAATTCGAATAGAATGAATCATAACATAATTTGATTCAAGGATATGTAATCGATTCAAATTAAGATATCAATAGAAGATTTATTTTCAAAGGAGATTGAAAAAGTTTAAATTATTCAGCATATTTATATTATATCAAATGTAATGTAAAACAGGAATAATAAATGACCAAGTTGTGAAACTTATAAAAGTTTGGGGTCATTATACAGATCTTGGAAATGGAGAGAATTTATATTCTAAATTGTAATAAGTAAAGTTTTATTCATTAAGTTATGAATGAAAAATATAAATAGTTTGACGATAGTAGTATCGTGGCGGACTGGATCCGAGGTTTGAAGGAACCTGGATTTGGGGGCGTCACAGTACATGTTATCATGTGTATCCACATGTGTCAGTTTCTAATATTGAAATAAATTTGTTGCCATATATACCCTCTTTGTCTTATAAAATGTGTTTTATTTGTCAAACAAATTAGTTTTAGATAAATTATTCTCTTTTTATTCATAGTATTATAAAATGATAAAATATGTTTAAATTTTTCATCATAATTTTACTATCATGTTAGTGTTATTTAAGTAACAATTTATTCTTTTAAAGGGTAAACCTAAAACAATAAATGCATGTTTAATACTTATAAATTTTGTAGATAAACTCTTTTTACATAACCGATGGAGTATTAAAGTTTACAATGATCAAACCATTAGATCTTTATTTTGATAATGGGCTGATAAAGCCCACACTATCATGTCTATTTGAGAGAGTAATTATTCAAATATTCTCTCTGTTTTAAAATATAAGATTATTATTAATTTTTTAAAATTTAAAAGAGATTTTTAAACTTAAAATTAACATGGTTTTAAAAATTTTAATTAGTACAATAATAACTATTGTAAACTATCTAAAAGCACCACTTATTGTAAGAGATGTAGTTTCATAATTATTAATGAATCATCTGAATTTTTGAGTTTAAAATTAACTTTTAAAAGTTGATGAGTGGGTTAAAGACCCACGAATATGGTATTTTTAGGCTTCATAGATTGTTAATTCTTGAGTGTTGTCGTATGTTACTTTTGATGATTTTTGTATGATTTGTAGGAATAGAGCATGGATGGGCTAGAAAGATGATGTAAGACCCTAACTTTTATAAATAAAGATGAATTTTCTATAAATATCATTTTGAATATTATGGAGTAAATTTGATATAATGTTATAGTTCAGGTAATATTTATAAATTTTGCAAAGTATGCAAGTTGTTATATAATATTCGATTGGTCTGGAATATTCGTTTTAACAGAAATATTCGCACAACGACACAATCATTGGTGGACCCTACAACCGGAATTATTGTCGGACGAGAAAATGACAAAAATACTTTATGAAAATAACTAATCAAGTTTTTACCGTTAACTGCTGAAACACCGGTGTTAAAGTACACAGATTACTCGTGGTTCGCATAAGAAGCATACCAGATTGATTATCGATGCTTACGTGAGAAGTCACTCGCTTTTGATTCAATTATTGTCGATATTTTTATATATTATTAAATCAATAATTGAGATAACAAAGTTATCAATATTATTATTTGCAATATTAACGATGTTTTAGAAGTTACGCCAAGGAGAGGTTTGGTCACCTAATCGCGCGCCAATAGGGAAATCCTTATTGGAAAGACCTTCTTCTCGGAAATGACATGGTCGATTAATAGTGTGAATAATAATAATGATGATGAGTTTTATTAATGTAATAAAATGGAAAAGCTTTTTATATAAAATGTAATACTTTTATAAAGTTATTCATTATATTAGACTATAAATGTAATATATAATATTCTATTATGCATAAAGTTTTTGCATAGTAAAATCTTTTTATATAAAATGTAATACTTTTATAAAGTTATTTGTTTTATTAGACAATAATTAGAATATATTATATTTTATTATGCATAGTGTTGCATAGTGCACTTATATAGTATTTTGCGTATAGTAAATCTTTTTATATAAAATGTAATACTTTTATAAAGTTATTCGTTTTATTAGATTATAAATAGAATATATTATATTTTATTTAAAGATTTTATTTTAAATCGGACCGTCTGCTTAAAATAAATCAATCTAGACCGTTCATGAATTAGTTACTACGCAACGATCCATTCTTCTATAAATGAAGCCCATAACTTCATTATTTCTTACTTAATTCACCGAAACTCTAAAGAGAGAAACTATAGAGAAAGAAGAAAAGTGTTCGCTTACTTCACTACTTCTATATCCAAAGACTCTTCTTTCTAAGGTAGGGGATATTATTTGTTGTACTCGTAAGGGGTATTCTTTCTTTCTTATTCGTGAAGAGAACTTCTGTTATTCCATTCTTTATTATTCTGTTGGAATAACATGTATACGCGGGATGCCCTATACTTAGTGAAATTCTTCTGTTATTCCATTCTTTATCATTATGTTGGAATAACCTGTCTATGCGAAGTACCGCATGCATGGTGATTTCTGTTATTATTCCGTTCTTTATCATTCCATTGGAACATCCTATCTATGCTTTACGCATGACCTGGTTCTATTCTTTATTATTCTGTTGGAACATCCTGTCTGTGCTTTACGCATGACCTGGTTCCATTATTTGTCATTCTGTTGGAACATCCCGCTGCGTGCGTTTACGCGTATCCCGGGTTCCGTTATTTATTATTACGCTGGAATAACTCATGTCGCGAGGTCTATCACATGTCTCGGTGATTTCTTTTGTTATTCCATTTTTTATTATACTCATTGGTTAAAGTTTTGACTTTCTATACTCCATGAAATTAGTGGAATATCTTTGATATTTGCGTTTCATCCAAAGATTTTTCATGGAAATATTCTTCCGAGCATTCTTGAATTTTACTCCATAAAGCAAAGATCATGTTGACAATTTGGACGTTATTGGTTCTGGATAAATTAATTCTTGAACTTGTTTTATTGAATTATTATGTCATTGTCATCATCCTCATGTTTATATTATGTTGAAAGTCATATGTGGCTTTGTAGTATGTAGATGGACTTGGTATGATTATGACTGTGGATTATTCTTGTAATCATGATCGTAATGTTACAAATGATGTGGGAAAAAGTCCTCATCGTCCGCATCGCATTGATGGATGAGTTGTTGGCATGATCATGACCATTAATGAATACACGAATATTCTTGGCCCGTAGTGCATGGATAATTTATGGTCGTGATACTAAAGAATATCCTTGGCAGTAGTCTGCGGGGTGATTCAATGATGTGGATTATTTATTAAGTCGAGTCTCGTTGATAAAAGTGATGAAAAACCTTTTAAATCATAAAAGATAGTAGATTTTATTTTCTACTTGACTCTTTTAATGGATTGCTTGTTCCGCTGTAGTTAAAATTGATTTTTGTCATATTGTATCAGTTTAACACTATTGAAGACTAATGATAATTTATTATGCTTTATCTTAGTCATAATATTTCTTACTGGGCTAGTTGAGCTCACCTTTTCTTTCACTGTTCTCTTCAGGAAATGAGAACGTGCGAGCAGGACTAATGGGAAGGCGGAGTGACGGTCCAGAGGATAGCATTAGTAGTCCTCACTATTCTGTAAAATAGTGTGTTAATAAATATATTGAGGACTTATTTTGAGTTTTAATGCTGTTTAGAAGACAATGTTTGTACTAAAACTCACAGCTCATGTTGTATATTTAAGATTGTATTTCAGATTTCAGACCATATATTTGGTGACTTAGAATAGGTGATGTATACCTATTTTGGGGCGCCACAACAGTATCAAAGCTTAGGATATGATCCTGGCTAAGATGTGAGACTAGAACTAGGAGGGGAGAGACGGGAATTCCTTCGCTAGTATGACCTACTTAAGTTTATTTGATATTTAATTGGTCGATCAGGAGTATAGTGATAATATGTTAATGTCAATTAACCCCTTGTTTTGTGGCAAAAGATTCGAAAATGGCATTCGAGAATGTTGAGAATATCAATGGAGCATAGGAGACCATTGAGTCACCACAAATCAACACCCGTGATAATGTGCATCGAAGGCAATAATCCCTAGGTGAACAACAACACCAACCAAAATGGCTAACGACGGAATATTTAGGAGCTTTTCGCATTTGCATAACATCAGAAAGAGAGACTCATGTCCAAAATGCAGGTGGAAACACCGGCAACTCTTGACGATCATCGCTAAACAGTTCAAGGAGCCGGGACCACCGGAGTTTATTGGAGAACCAAACCACTTAAAGGCGGAGACGTGGATAAGCGAGATCATCAAGATATTTGATGTCTTGGGATGCTCCGAGGAGCAAAAGGTTCCCTTTCGCCACCTTTATGTTGCGAGGAGAGGCGACATCGGTGGGAATCAGAAGCGTACTCAACCTCGGCCAAGATCGAAGATGTCTTGGGAGAAGTTCCAAGAACTATTCAACGACAAGTACTTTCCCGAAAGTATTCGTTACATGAAAGAGGTAGAGTTCATCAAGTTGGAGCAGTAACAATATAATCGTGTCAAAAGACGAAGCTAAGTTTGTCGAAAGTTGTTCCGGTTTGCGCCTCACTTGGTTGACAATGAGGAGAGAATGACGCGGATGTTTCTAAGAGGTTTGAAACCTGAGATACGTCAATATCTAATTTCTCATAAACTGTGTTTGTATTCAGATGTTGTAAATAGGGCTCAGTTATTGGAGCGCGATAACGAGTTAACGCAACCAAGAGAAAACAGCTGGCAAAATGATAATATCAGTGGTAGCAGTCATCGAAGCGGTGACAACAAACGTGGAGGGAATTAGCATGCCATAAATGGTAACCACTTCGGTGGTAATCATGGCCATGACAATAAGAATGGACATTTTAAGAAGAGGAGATTCAACAATGATGGAAAGACGTCAGCACCAGCACCCGTTGTTAAGGAAAGAGAATGACCACCTATCATATGCTTCAAATATGGAGGGGAGGGACATATCAGTCCAAACTACGCGATGCCATCCAAAGCGTGTTATAATTATGGAAGAGAAGGTCACCTAGCCCGATTTTGTCGTGCACCGAAGACAAGTCCAGTTGGAACGGTGACACAAAATACCGTCACAGACAAGTCAAAGCTGGTAGTTCAATGGAAAGCTTTTGTTGTGACCTCCCAGAAAGCAAGGAACCCGAACGAGGTCATCATGGGTAAGCTTATCATAAACTCTAGTGAAGTCTATACCTTTATTTGATCTGGGTTCTACCCATTCTTTTATTTGTCTACTTGCGCAAATGATTAAATTTGACTCAGGAGATACTAGACTTTTACTTATCTCGTGGAAACTCCGTTGGGAGAAACCTTCATTACATCCAAAGATTTATAAGTCTTGTTTGGTTCAAATTGGTACCCTCACATTACTAATCGATCTTATTTCATTGAAAATACTTGCATTTGATGTGATTCTAGGATTGATTGGTTAAGTACTCATCATGCAAAAATTGATTATTTTTCGTAAGGTTGTTAGCTTTCATATTCCTAACCAACCTATTATGCGAATTCAAGCAACCAAACCATTAAAATCAATCACCGCCTATCTCAAGCCATAAAGCTATTCATTTATTAAAAATGGATGTCAAGCTTTCTTAGCTCATGTCACGGATCTAAACAAAAAATCGTTAATTTTGAATGATATTTCTATTGTTAATAAATTCCCTAACGTATTCCCTCAAGAACTTCCCGCCTACCCCAAGCGTGAAATTGAATTTTGTATCGACCTTGAACCCCAGACAAAACCCATTTTAAATCCCCATATTGAATGGCTCTATTGAACTTTAGGAGTTAAAGACCCAATCGCAAGAATTGTTAGACATTGGCTTTATTTGTCCTAGTACTTCTCCTTGGGTGCCCTGTTTCTATTCGTGAAGAAGAAAGATGGGAGTATGCGACTTTGTATTGATTATCGGGGAGTTGAATCATGTGACCATCAAAATAGGTACCCATTGCCACGATTAATGACTGTTTGACCGATTGCAAGTAGTGCATTGATGGACGATTGTCAGGTGCATGATCATGACCATTAATGAATACACTAATATTCTCGCCCGTAGTAGTGTATGGATAATTTGTGGTCGTGATACTAAAGAATATCATTTTGTCAGAAAAGCGAGGGGTGATTCAATGATGTGGATTATTTATTAATTCGAGTCTCAAATGATAAAAGTGATGAAAACCTTTTAAATCATAAAGATAGTAGATTTTATTTTCACTTGACTCTTTTAATGGATTCGCTTTGTTCACCGCAGTTAAACTTGATGTTTGTTATATTGTATTAGTTTAACACTATTGAAGACTAATGATAATTTTTTTTGCTTTATCTTAGTCATAATATTTCTTCTTTGGGCTAGTTGAGCTCACCCTTTCTTTCACTTTTTCTTCGTGAAATGAGAACGTAATGAGGGACTAATGGGGAGCGAGTGACGGTCGCAGAGGATAGCATTAGTAGTCCTCAATATTCTATGAAATAGTGTGTTAATAAATGTAATGAGGACTTATTTTGAGTTTTAATGTCAGTTTAGAAGACAATGTTTGTATTAAAACTCACAAATTTCATGTCAGTATATTTAAGATTGTATTTGTATTCTATACCATGTATTTGGCGACTGTAATAGTTGATGTATACCTATTTTGGGGGCCACACCAATTAAGTAGGAAAGAAATCAAGAAGAACTACACACTCATTAACGATGATGGCTGGGTGCGCCCACTTTTTTGTTCTAAGGAAAGCGGGTTTGAGCTAAAGAGAAACATCAGATACCTGAAGCGGGTCGCGCCACTTATAAGTGAAGAACCAGGCGCTAAAACCGATCCGATAGATTTATTCTTGATTTTGTTTCCTTTAATGTAGAAGTCGATGATTTATCACTTGATTTTGTTTCCTTTCATGCTAAATTGTGATAGGAGTTTGAACTTATTGAATATGTTTTAAGTGTCTTGCATGAAAATAACAAAATAACTAGAATATATATTTTTATTAATCATTGAAAGGTGTTAGTAAATCGTAGAGGCAATCCTAGTTGTCAATTCATTGGATAAAATCAAGTGGGAATAAGGTAAGGGAATTATTGCAAAGCAATTGGAGAAATTGTATTCCTATGTCTTAATCACTTGGTACTCAATCTTTGTCAGTTTAATAGTTCTTAATTACTTTCATTTTCATTAATTTTCACAATTCAACTGGAATGACTGTTTAAATAGGATAAATCAATAGAAACTGGATAATTAGAAAAATTGTTATTGACTGCTCCCTATGGGTTCGACACTCTTCTTACTTCATAATTACTTTACTGACCGTGTGCACTTGCGCGTGTTTGTCATTTTATAAAACGATCAACAAGTTTTTGGCGCCGTTGTCGGGGAACGATTTTAATAATTATTTTATTATTAGTTTTTATTAGTTTAGTTTTTTAAACAGATTTTTATTTTATTTTTATTTTATTTTTATTTATTTTTACAGGCTTCCTTCTGTTCAAGTCTATTCAAGCAGTGATCTGGGATTTGTGTGTGCACTGGGGTAAATTCAGTGGTTTATGCAAACACGATCCAAGGGTATTGATTTAGTTCCTTACGACAGCGAAATCGAACGTACATTTTGGAGGAATTTAAAATCAAATCATGTTACAGTTGAAAATCAGGAAACAATGGCTGAGGAAGAACAGAAACCACTTCGGGAATATAGTATGTCGAAAGTTGCGGACATTCACCTAGTATAAGACGAATTCGCATTATGACTAATAGTTTTGAGATCAAATCAGGTACGATTCATATGATCCAAAACTCAGTGCAGTTTGGGGGAGCACCGAATGATGACCCCAATGATCACCTTATTAATTTCTTGGAAATTTGCGATACATTCATATTCAATGGGATGTCGGAAGATGCAGTAAGGCTGATGCTATTTCCATTCACATTAAGATTTAAAGCCAAGAGTTGGCTACATTCATTGCCACCGGGGTCAATCACAACATGGAATGACTTGGCACAAAAGTTCCTTGCCAAGTTCTTCCCAATCAAAGAAGACGCACTCAAATTGCGTAAACGACGTTCTCTCATTCCAAAGCTTTGATTCGTAGTTATATATAAAGCTTTCGAGAGAGGTTCAAGGATCTACTTTGGAAATGTCCACATCATGGGCTACCTTTATGGCTTCAAGTGCATACCTTCTACAATAGTTTTGAAAGTAGTTTAGGACTAGTATCGATGTTGCTGCACGTGGAGCTTTAAATGCAAAAAGTTGTGAGGAGAGCTATGAATTATTAGAAACCATGGTGGCCAATAACTACCAATGGCCAACGAGCAGGACGTCTCAACCAATTAAAGGTGGCAGGGGTATTCTGTGACACCCCCAAAGCAGGTCCATTCCATCCAACCCATTCTCGAAGTCGCCAAATACATGGTATGTAAAATAACTACAACTTTATTACAACAATTATCGGTAAAATACAACAACACATATGTTGTGAGTTTTAATACCAACTACGACTCATGTCCCAACTACGGATAAAGACCTCACAAAGGATACCTTACATAAATGTACAATCTAGAACTGCTTTTAGAAATTAGAATCTTTGGAAAGTGCTCAACAAAACCTTCATACATGGGAGGCCATGCGGTGCAAGTTATGATAGATATCATATGGCCACGTAATTATAATTGGTCAATCTAATAGACTCTAAAGAAAAACGAGAAGATTACTATCATATTCTTCCCAATGGTGAGTCTTTCTCGACATATCATTATCTCCACGCGCTTTTAATTGGGAATTATACTCCCAAATAAACACCAAGATTTTATATGTAGTGCTTATAAATATACTCAAGAAGTGGATGAGCAAAACCCCGCCTTATGATGACACGAGGTCAGATGTCATTAGACATCTTGTATGATAGTGGCAAAAACACCCCTTCCAAGTTAAGTTCACCCTCACCTCAACAACTATAGACCACCGCTCTATTCCCATGTTATCCTCGTCGACCCAACTATACTTTTTATTACCCTAAAGGAATTGTGAAGCAAAAGGGTGAGTACAACTAGCTCAAGAAAGAATATTATGACTAAAGATAAATAAATTATCAATAGCCTTCAATAAAAGAATAAATCGTAGATTTAGAACATATGGTAGATGATAAAACTTTTCCACCATAGTAGCAAGCAGAATCCAGCAATCCATTAGAAGAGTAAAATAGACCATAAAATCTATTATCTTCTCCATGTTAAAAGTCCACCAACAATGTTTTATCCTCGTAACATCAATCAAAAATTCCATCCACAATCACGTGTATAACTCATAATCGTAATTGTAGTTCTAAATTCTTTCCTCATCCAGACAAAGATAATTTTCATCACCGAAACATCAAAGATCATGGTTATACCAAATCACGCTCATGTTCATAATCATATTAATAAATTCATCTTTGCACTAGCCGCTAGCCAAAGATATTCATCAACGCAGTCATCTTCAGACTACATGCCAAAGATATTCATCGAAATCATTCATTCAGTCATTGAATTACATAGCCAAAGATATTCATATCTCAAAGAAATATATAATCATTTCACTTTAGCAATAATTATAACCATGTTGATCAATTCACCTTTGCACTTAAGATAAAGATATTCAATTATAAATTCAATGGTCATGATCATACCAAATACAATTCAACTTTTTCACTATCGCCAAAAGAGAACCCTAACAATGATCATACCAATAATCTACCCATCTTTACACTCCAAAGGAAAGAGAATTTCAACATCAGGGATATAAAATGTTATATATGATAATAAAATCAATATAATCAATATATAGTTTTAATCTCAAGAGTAATATTCATAAATCAACTATAATTTGGACACAGAAAAAGAAACCAATTTTGTAGTGAATAGTACAGCCGTGAATAAGAATCTCGCAATAATAAGAACTCCATGAATAGTAACTCGTCGTGAATAGTAAATCGAATAATAACTCGTGAATAAGAATCTCATGAATAAAAGAACTCGTGAATAGTAACTCGTGAATAAGAACTTCATTAATAAGTAACCCCTACATGAAAAAAGTTGCAAATTTGATAAAAAGTTCAAACCAATATTTCAAGATAATGATATCAAGAAATAATATCATTTATGAAAATAAATCCCTTACAATCCCTCTCCTTTACTATCCCTTACCTCAAAAGAAAGCAAAGATTTTGACCGGAACGACGCTAAACGAATCTAACTGCACCAGATAACAACACTCAAGATATCAAAATACTCACAAGAATACACTCGATAATATAGAGAGAAATAGAGAGAAAACTTCAGCTAGTGTGATTTTCAATTCTAACCTACAGACCTATTTATAGAAAATGCTTAGAACACCAAAGCAGAAAATTTAATAAAATATTATATTTATATAACAAATTTCCCACGCCTACTTTGAATTCAGATTTTAACATGTTTAATAAACCCAAAATCATTAAAAAAACACATTTTCTTGAATAAAACAATTAAAACTTCCAAAAATCAATTATTTAGAATTTTAACTTCAATAATTCATAATAAATAACCCTTTTATTTAAAAATTGAATCCCATTTAACTTTTTTATAGAAATTCAATTTCTACAACTTTGTCAAGAAAGTTTTTCCAATTTCCAAATGTAAAATGATCGAAATTCATATACTGCAATTTTTAAAGCTATAATAAAATTTCAACCAAGAAATGGGTCCACCGACACACAAAACATGTGTTAATCATTTAATGCAACAAAAATACTCTTCCTCCTCATATACTCATATATCCCACATTCATTGTAAAATATTACCATTATTATATTATTAAAATATAATAATAAATTATTTTATCAAAAAGATAAAATATCATTTTTCAACAATTGTCACTTTAAAAATTTTCTCCATCTATATCCACATAAATGAATATTTTTCTCATCATATAAATCAATAATTAATTATTCACAAATAATATTACTGTAATCACAATCGACAACCGTGCAGCCTCACGAAAGAGGGGCTTTCCAATAAGAATTTCTCCTCCATCAAGGCAAGCAATTAGGGTGACCAAACCTCTCCTTAGACAAGACTTTTTAGACATCGCTACACAATGTTATCTAATAATATTATTCAGATAGTATAAATTATTGCCTCGATAATGAAAAATATCAGGTAGTGACAATTATCAAACAACAAGAATATAAAATATCAACGAGCACTTATCAATTAATAAAATAAAATATCGAATAAAGAATCATCGTAATAATTATCGAAAGTAGGCCTTCTTACGTAAAAAAAATCAATAATTGTGCAATACGCGGTAGCTACGTGGCAACAACGCCAGACATCAGTATTTTAACCATCGGGTATTCCAACAAGTTAAGCACTGAATAACTACGCCATTATTTATAAACAACTTATACTTGTCATTTTCTTCATCCAATCGCTTACATGGGCTCATATGGGCCCACAAAAGGTCTGCTACTGGGTCAGATAAATATCCTCACATAAATATTGTAGTATTTTATAACCACTGCTTATTTTAAAAAAAATTCATATATCACCCTTAACTTTAAACTTTTATCAATTTAACCATTTACTGAATAGTAATTATAAAAAAATTGAATACTTTTATTTCATAAAATTCGGGGTCTTACAATCTCCTCTACTTATGAAATTTCGTCCTCAAAATTTATGTACCTGGTATTTCGAAGGGTTGAGAATACCTTACTTTCATTTCAGATTCTATCTCTCCGGCCATCATGATTTCTCCATTGCTCATCTCCTGTATTTCAAATATCATTCTAGAATACACCTTCAAAACAAGGTTAATTTAACAAATTAACATATCACATAATATCCCGATATTACGATGACCAACAAATAAGCTTAGTAGGACACACTAAATGAAGGATTTTACATCTCTCCCCTCCTAGTTCTATTCCCGATCTCCGCTTGCAGATCTTATCCTAAGCTGATATTAACCAATGATTTACCCCAAAATGGGTCCATTCCATCCAACCCATTCTCGAGTCGCCAAATACATGGTATGTAAAATAACTACAACTTTATTACAACAATTGTCGTAATGCAAAATACAATAACACATATGTTGTGGAGTTTTAATCTAACTAATTACTCATGTCCCAACCACGGACAAGACTCTCAAATGATACCTTTATATAAATGTACACAATCTAGAACCTGCTTTTAGAAATTAGATCTTTGGAAAGTGCTCAACAAACCTTCGATATGGGAGGCCACGCTGCCTCAAGTTATGAGCAGATATCATACGGCCAGCCTTAATTATCCTCGTCAATAATAATAATTCTCAAAGAAAATGAGAAGATTAATATCATATTCTTCCCAAATGGTGAGTCTTCTCGACATATCATTATCTCCATCGTCTCTAATCGGGAATTATACTCCAAACAAACACCAAGATTATATATGTAGTGCTTATAAATATACTCAAGCAGTTGGACGAGCACAACCCCGGTTTTACGATGACACGAGGTCAGTATGCCATTAGACATCTCAGATAATAGTGGCAAAACACTCTTCCAACGCTGGGTTAAGTTCACCTAACCTCAACAACTAAATGACGGCACTACCGCTCTATTCCCATGTTATGTCCCGATTCAACCCTACTACACTTTTATTACTCCGAAAGGAAATCAGAAGAAAAAAGGTGAGCTAACAACTACCAAGAAGAATATTATGACTAAAGATAAATAAATTATCAATAGCCTTCAACAAAGAATAAATCGTAGATTTAGAATATACGTAGATGATAAATTTTTCAACGATAATCAGTAATGAACGAGCAAATCCTTTAAGAGTCCAATAGACTCATAAAATCTATTATCTTCTCCATGTTAAAAGTCCACCAACAATGTTTTATCCTCGTAATATCAATCAATGAATTCTCGCCCACAATCACGTATAATCTCAAATCGTAATTGTAGTTCTAAATTCTTTCCTCATCCAGACAAAATAATTTTCATCACTTGAAACATCAAAGATCATGGTTATACCAAATCACAGCTCATGTTCATAATCATACTTAATAAATTCATTCTGACCACTACGCCAAAGATATTCATCAATGCACCATCTTTGCACTATACGCCAAAGATATTCATCGAATCATCATCTTTGCACTACATACGCCAAAGATATTCATCAATCACCATTCATCTTCAGACTACGCCAAAGATATTCATCGTAAATCATTCATCTTTTACGCTACGGGCCAAAGATATTCATATCTCAAAGAAATATATAATCATTTCGTAACAATAATTATAACATGCTGATCAATTCACCTTTGCACTTAAGCTTAAAGATATTCAATTATAAATTGATGAATGGCCGCGACCATACACCACGCAATTCAACTTTTCACCATCGGCCAAAGAGGAACCCCGCAAGCACATGATCATACCAATAATCTACCCATCTTTACACTCCAATGGAAAGAGAATTTCAAACATCGTGGTTATAAAAATGTATATATGATAATAAAATCAATATAATCATTATATATAGTTTTAGTCTCCGAGTAATATTCATAAATCAACTATAATTTGTTGAAAAAAAGAAACCAATTTTGCAGAATAGCAATTCTTTGAATAATGAATCATGAATAATAAACTCATGTAATAGTAACTCATCATGAATAAGTAAGTCGTCGTGAATAAAAGAATTTCATGAATAGTAACTCAAGAATAAGAATCATGAATAGTAAATAATAACTCTGAATAGAAACTCATGAATAGTAACTCAAGCCATAAAAAGTTCCAAATTTGATAAAAGTTCAAACCAATATTTTCGCATAATGATATCAAGAAATAATATCATTTTCAAGAAAA